>JANVCQ010000005.1:3310059-3348866 GCA_025531925.1 Erythroxylum plowmanianum
TTTTTAATATTTTACAAATCTTTGAATTCAATGATTTAATAACATCATTTAGTAATTGACAATTCTAAATTAATCGGCTTTTAAGTCGGATTCAAACTTAAATTTTAAAAAATTTTGAACTTCAGACTAAAATAAAATTGGAAATACACAACCTAAAAAATATCCTAAATACACACAAAATTTGGAATAGACACTGCTAATCTCAAGTCAATAGGCTAAGCAACCTAAACAAAGGAACATGTGAATCAAGAAAAAGTTATGGGATTTGCTGTCTAGTCAAGAGAGTCAAAGTATAAACTTGAGATTGTGTAGATGGGAGCAACTTTTTACCAGCGTATAGTTACAACTACTGCATTCTTAAACAATATAAGACCTGTCAAAGATGTCTCTTGTATCAGTTACTGAGCCACAGCTCAACATCTTCATCAACTCCTCTTCTTCTACATAGTTACCCATAGTATATAAGCTCAACCATTTGGGATCTGGCTCATATGCTATTAGGAGCATTAGCAATTAGAATAAACAATTTGACAGAAGATAAAATTGCAGCAAAACCAACTTGGTCTTAGACCAGCCAGCTTCATTCACTCGATCAATTTGACAAACATTGATTCACCAGTTTCTATAACAAATAACCATTTCTCTACCCTCCTCCATAAAAAACGAGAGGTAGTCGATTTTGATAGAACATCCCCCTCTAAAATTGGAATAAGGGGCCAGATCGATAGAAGCTACAGCTGTGCTACAATGCAGTTAACAAAAATCTAGATGACAATATAAAGATAAGGAAAAAGAATACCAGTAAATACACTCTAAAATATTGACCGTATTTGAACGATGAAGACCATTCTAGCAAGAAAGAACATTTATCTGATAGTAACATTCACAGCCCACACAAATAGTAAGCATTAATTGTTTGCAGACACCAATCTTTCAAACTAAAGCTCTGTGATAACATCAAGTTCAAAATTTTAGTCCACAAATATCCCGCATAACAGCCCAGCTATAAGACACAGTCAAGTAAAAAACATGACAACATAGAGCTTCCTACAAATTGGAATTAAAATAAGCCAAACCAAAAACAAGTACGCATACAGTTTGACCGCTAGGCATCAACTGTCGTCACCTGCTGCCACTCCCCATCCACAGCTTCTTTCCATAGGGTAACGTCATTGTTCCCGTCAGCAACGGCCAATATGTTTCCCGTCAATGACCATGAAACCCTCCACACAGGTGTCTTAAAATCATTTAAGACCCTACCTTCCCACTGATCCCCTTCCTTAGCCACAGTCCATATAATAACCTTCCCATCCTGTGAAGCACTAGCAATAGTGGACTTGGGAAGCCCCAAGTTAGGTGCCCAGGAAACATCTCTGACCCAATCAGTATGCATTTGAAGAGCTGGAAAGCAGTCCATCTTCCAGATTCCATTGTAGAGCTTCCAGACTTTCACAGTATTATCACAACCACCTGAGCAAAGCTTCTGAACTGGGTCAAGTAAAGCAGATGCAACAAGAGCACCAGGAGCAGTTGATGGCGCCCATGAAACAGAAGTAACACCAACAGGATGAGCTTGATCAATCCTTGAAGTATCCCAGCCACCATCAGGTCGCATGGTAAAAACTGATATATTCCCATCCGAGGAGCCACATGCCAAACAAAGCCCCAGTTCATGTGGCGCCCAAGCAATCGAATTAACTGAAGACTTATGGTCATCAAAAACATGAGCTTGAGTCCACTCATTTTGGTTCCCCTCTTTCCATAATATGACACGCCCATCATAAGAACACGAAGCAAGCAATGACCCATATTTCGGATGAGCCCAGGCTACCTGCCAAACCGGCCCTTGATGACCAGTAAGCTTTGCAAGATGTTGAGACGTATTGTTTCCAACGCCAATTATCTTGATCGAATGATCAGACGAAGCAGTTGCTATTCGCTTTCCATAGTAGTCCATTGCCACATCATGAACTGTGTCCTCATGACCAGTCTCAATTTTCTGTGAAGGCATTTTCTCCTGTACCAAACCGTCCCTAAATTAAGTTCCCTTGTCCATCAAGTTTAACACCTCACAATCAAATAAATTGAAACCACTTCATGAAATTG
Source organism: Erythroxylum plowmanianum (assembly GCA_025531925.1). NCBI lineage: Eukaryota > Viridiplantae > Streptophyta > Magnoliopsida > Malpighiales > Erythroxylaceae > Erythroxylum > Erythroxylum plowmanianum. The sequence continues at coordinate 3,312,166 of JANVCQ010000005.1, forward strand.
GATGCTTAACAAATCAATCAATTAGAAAACGTTGAGGTCATAGTCCTAAAAACCAGTCTACAATCAAAACATCAACTAATCTTAATTTTTCCCCAAACCCTAAACACACAAAACCAGAAAAGAAAAAAGAAAAAAAGAAAAATCACAAAAAGAACATCCATATTCAAGATTTCTCGATCCCTCTTCTTCAATTTCTCAGATACCGAACATAATATTGCGAAAAAACGAAAAGGGTTACAAAATCAAAATCCTGTGTACTAAGATTGAGATCACGTCAAACCAACCAACATTGAACCAAAACGTCTTCGATTCATATACATGAAAACCTTATCGAATTGGTAGAACAGAGAATCAAACCTGTCAAAAGAAGAGCTCAGAGAACGTCGTTGCAGAGTCACCGCGTGAATCTAAACATTTATGTTCAGTTCCGCTTTTCTAATGGTGTTTGTATGCATTGTAGCAAGGAAAATGGGAAACATCACATTGGGTGAGCCCAAAGATAACTGTATCACAATCAGGTCAGGCCCAGGTTGATTAAACTTGGGCCTGACTTTTTTAAAAAATGGACCAGCAATTGCTCAGGTTCAATCCGACATGAGGCCTGCCAATTATAGAAAATATCATTATTTTTATTTTTGAATTTAAAAATAAAAATCAGACCAGGCTGGCGGAGCTCGAGTTTGGTTGCTTCAAGCCCATCAGAAGTTGTCGGGTTGGGCCTAACTTGGCCTGATCCATTTTCATTGTCAGTTGTTCACTCAAAAATATATTGATTATTGTGAATCATTTAAAAAGTTTTGTGATATCAAAAGATATTAAAATATATATTTTTAAGTTTTAGTTAAGTTATTTTAATTGTTATGTATAATTGCATTAATTTGAATAAAAAATACTAAAAATATCTTAACAAATTTTTATTATGAAAGTTTTTAATTAAATTTGATTGAATTATGATATAATCAAGTTGAAACAATTATGTAAATACAGGTATTTGTTTAACAATTAATTATACAATTAGTTATCGTGAAAATAAATTTATAAAAATTAAGAAGTTAATATGTATAGTTTTTAATGTAAAATTTTTTATAATAAGTGAAATTATAAGAAAACTTAGTATTATGATTTGTAATTATAAATTAGTATCTATATTGATTAAAATTAATTCATAAATGCAATATCATTTAAAATTTAAAATTTCTAAAATAATTTAGTAGTTGTTATTAATAAATATTGATGAATATTACTTAATAAATTAAAAATATAAGGATAGTAATGGGTTAAGTTGGTCCGAGCCCAACCCAACCCCTATTGTAAGAACCCAAACCCGAGACAACCTGGCTCTAACTCGGTCATAACTAAATTATTTTTTAAATTAAAATGTTAAAATGACGTCATTTTGTTATTATTTGTCAGGTCTTAGATTTTTAACCTGGCTGTTAAAAAATAGGATTTGAGGTTCCTTCAACTCATGCTTGGCCCGGTCTGCCCCGACCTCGGCCCGGGACAGACCGGGCCTTATTTCCGTCACTTGAAAACCAATTTAGTTTCAAATTTGTTTGAAACTTTTTTTAATTTAAACATCGTTTTTATCATTTTAAAGGATAGAGTGAAGGTTACAAGGTGGCCGTCCAAGTTGAAGCACGAGAAGTTGAAGTCATTTCGTCTTCTTTCCGGCCAAATCCAATGGAAGCATGAGAGATTATCTTGGAAAGTCCATCATGGAATTTTCTTACCATCCACACAAAGAAAGCAAGGCTGTTATTACTTCAAGATTTGAACTAACATGAAATCCTCAACATTATCTTCTTATCAGCAAAAACGTGGTGTGTCCAAGCTCTTCCCACTGACCATTATCATCACAACTTCACAAGGTAAACAATACTCGCTCCCGATACCTGTTATGTATTAAAGATTCACTCTTGGAAGAACCAAGTTGAGTTTTTGTTCTCGTCTGTTAATCTTCACATGCATTTTCCTTTTACACTCACCGTAGGAATCCATGAAAGACAGCTTCGTGTCCTACCGTTCAAACAGGCAATTCTGCAGAGCAGTTCTTGAGGTGGCTTTGCTTTTGGCTATCTCCATTTGTTTGGTGCAGCAGATCAAGACCTTGGGTAAGAAGCACAAGAGTCATTATCAGAGCAGTTACAGACCAAGTGAAGAAAGCAAGATCATAGGTTTCGGACGCAAAGGGACTTTGGAGTACACAGTTGGAGCTAAGACAAATTTCCAAGGTGGAAATGATATGGAAGAGTATCAAACCGCAGAAGATAGAGGTGTTCGAGACGATGAGCTCGATAGGAACGAAGAGTATATAAGTATGGTGTTAAAGCCTGAAGAAGAAGAAGAAGAAGAAGAAGAAACACAAGTGGGAGAAGAAGATATGGAGTTGATGAAGGCCAATTATGGTCTGGAGAGCACTCCAATAGCGGAAAAGGAAGAAAGTGATGTCCCATCTTGGTTTATTAATGACATAGTAATTGGTAGTGACAATCCTGAAGATGTTGATAGAAGTCAGGTGTTTCAGTTTCAGGACGAAAATGGGAGTCCACCAGACGGAATTGAACTTTTGATGAGTCATTAAAAACTGATATGGAAGACTATCTTTGTTACCCTGGATTACCGTAACACACCATTGTTGTAATGCCCTAGTTTGGACTGAATTATCAGAAATTCTAACTAAATAAAACTTTGATACCTAACCAAATTGATTTAAGTTTGATTCCTAACATAGTCTCCCTTAAACCAAGTATTCAAGCTTCACCATGCCAAGCATCTTCTTAAGCTTCAAAAGCACATCAGCCTTCAATGGCTTTGTAAATATATTTGTGATTTGTTCCTTAGATGAACAAAACTCGACCACAATCTCATTGTCTTTCAGTAAGTCTCGAATGTAGTGATATTTGTTGTCAATGTGCTTGTTGCGACCGTGACACATAGGATTCTTTGTCCTTGCAATTGTCAACTTGTTGCCAAAAAAAACTTCGTAAGCTTGACTTCTTAATGCTTCAACTCACTAAGAATTCTTCACAACCAGACTGCTTGAGTAGCACAACTTGCTGCTGCAAGATACTTTGCTTATGCAGTAGAACGGGCAACCACTTGTTGCTTTTTAGATGACCATGAAAACACTCCAGTGGCAAGATGAAAAATAAAACCAAAAGTACTCTTCCTCATCTCAACATCACTTGCCCAATCAATGCCTATATATCCAATAAGATCCACATCATTACTACAAGAATAGAAAATATAATCACTAAGTGTACCTTAAATATATCTCAGGACACGCTTAACAGCCTACAATGGAAGTTGACGAGGACTTTTCATAAATATGCTAATTATCCCAATACCCTATATGATATATGGCCTCATAGCAGTCAAGTATTGCAAACTCCCAACTATTTTTCTATAATTACGTACATCAACTAATTCACTGCTGCTATCTTTTACAAGCTTCAATTTGTCTTCAGTAGGAGTCAAATGATAAGCTTCAATTTGTCTTCAGTAGGAGTCAAAATAGGGTTGCACGACTCTATCTTGAATTTCTTCAAAATATCACTTACATACTTTTTTTAGGAAATAAAAATTTCTGCATTTGTTTGATTCACCTCAATACTAAAAAAATAAACATCAAGCTCATATTAGTCATCTCAAACTGAGAAATCATAACCTCCCTAAGACTAATATTTTTGGATTATTGCCGGTGAAAATTAACTCATCCACATACATGCATACAAGATAAGATCACCCTTTGAATTAGATTTGAAATACGAAGTATGCTCATAAGGACATCTCTAAAAGTGATGATTAACAAAATAAGAATCAATGCGAGTATACCTGCCTTAGGCACTTGTTTTAATCCATGCAAATGTCAACTATCAAATCTCCCAATTATAGGGATAGATCTCTCAATTATAAGAAGAGATCACTATAGATATTATATACACGGAGATAATCCAATCTAATAATTTTAGTCAACACCCTTTTTAATATAACCTGAAGGTTATTTAACATACACCTAGTCCTCAATAACACCATTAAAAAATGCAGACTTGACATTCATTTGGAATATTTTCCAACTATTTTGGGTAGCAAGTGAAAGTAACATTCTCGCAGTATCAAGTCTAGCAACAGAAGCAAACATCTCAAAATAATCAATACCTTGCTTTTACTTGTAACCTTTAGCTACCAAGTGAGCTTTAAAGTGATCCACCTCTCTATTGAGTTTGTACTTTGTTTTGTATACTCATTTAATACCAATTGGTTTCTTTTTCTTGGAAAATATACCGAGCTTCCATGTACTATTCTTTTCAATAGCATAAATCTCATCATCCATGGTTTTCACCTGACGATCACCATGAGCAACATCTCCAAATGACAAAGGATCACAATATACAAACATGGCATAATGAACAATATCATCACTATCATCAAAAGAATCATAAGCAATGCCAACAACATAATCTTGCAGATGAGTAGGCATGAGTCATTGTCTTTGTGGATGACTAGAAGTCTCTGCAGGAATTGGTTCCATCTCAGGATCATCATTAATTCTTCTAACCGCAATTGAAGGACTTGATAGTGGACTTTTTTTCACTTAACAAATCTTAGATACCATCTTCATCAAAAGTGACATCCCTGCTAACAACAATTTTCTTAGTCTCTAGATTGTATAACTTGTAACCTTTTGTCTCATGACTTTAGCCAATGAAAATGCATTTTTTTGCTTTGTCATCCAGCTTCTTCCTCAACTCATCAAGCATATAGGCATAAGCAATACAACCAAACACCTTGAGATGCCCAATGTTGGGCTTTCTACAAGTCCAAGCTTTTTGTAGAGTTTTGTCATAAACACTCCTAACAAGAAAATTGGTTCAAAACATACACAACACAAGTAACTACTTTTGCCCAAAAACTTTTAGGCAAATTTTTACTATGCAACATGCATCTCACGATATCCATATCAATTCTATTCCTTTCTACCACCCCATTTTGTTGGGGAATGTATCTAGCAATTAGTCGATGCTTAAGTCCATGTTTGAACAGGAAATCATCACAAACAGTATATTCAACACCCCTATCAGTTCATAAAACTTTAAGAATACACTCACTTTGCTTTTCAACATAAGCCACAAAACTCTAAAAAGTGTCACATACTTCAGATTTATGATTCAAAAAATTAACTCAGGCCTTTCTACTGTAATTATCAATAAAAGTAATAAAATACCTGCTACCACCATTAGAAGGAACCTCTACAAAGCACAAATCTGAATGAACAAGTTCAAATGGTTTACTTGCTCTCCAGGATTTGTCTTTGAGAAAAGTTTCCCTGTGTTTCTTTCCCAAAACACGTCTCACAGACTTTTTCAGGAACAATAATAGTTGGTAGCCAAATACTCTTTTTTTTAGAAAAAAAAAATCAGGACTTTCAAAATTCAAATGCTCAAGTTACATATGTCATAATCAATTATCATCACCAATTACAGAAACATGGTAGGAAGATCTCTCATAATTAATTTGCAAAGGGAACAAATGATTTCTTAACATGTGTATCTTTGTTATCATCCGATGCTCTGCATCATAAATAATGCATCCATGCTTGTTGAAGTGTAAGTCATAATGTTTCTCTGCACACTCAAAAGATTTTGACTAATATTCAGAGAGTAAAATACTTTTGAAATGTAATTAAGTTTATTGTTCTCCAATTTGATTCTAATCTCGCCTTTCCCATAAATCGGATTATACCGATCTTCTCAAAGAAACAAATCATCAAATTCAGAAAACAAAGATTTATTTCCACTAAGATAATTAATTACAACACCATGTATCCAACAATCACTGATTGTTATATTCGCCTCCACTATCAAAACTAGCAATCAACAAAATTTCTATATCATCACCACCATTCTCTATAACTTTCACATGACAATCTCTATTTTTTGGTCTTTACTTTTTGCACTTATAACACTAAACAATAGATGTATCAAGGTTTTGTTCAATATTATCTCTTCCAACCTATCTCTAACCATATCTAAAATTCCTGTGTCTTCTCTAATTGGATTCGCCTTTGTTTGTTAACTCATCCTTTTCCTTCTTTACATCCGCTTGACTTTTTAGTACTTGCTTAATAACTAATGCTAAACTCTCATCTAACTTCTGTTCATGTGCTTCCAGTGTTCCCTCAGATCATCAATGTCACATTCTTCAAATCCTTCCAGTGTTGCAAGCACATGTCAGATTTCACCTTTGCTCCTCTGTCAAATTTTCAATATTTGCAAGTTCAAGAACTCCATGCTCAACAATTTACCAAACACCCAAAGCTTTTAGAAAGAATCACATTTGAACCGTCCACGCTTGAAAATTATTCTCCCCATTAAATTCAACGATGGAACGCAAAACGTACTATGTGATTGCAGCCATGCAGGATCTTCTAGCTCTGATACCAAATATATAAAATTTAATAACCACAAATCAAACTTGTAATTGATCAAACCAAAAACGTCTCACTTACATGAACACAACACCAAAAAAATAAAGCCTTAATTGCACGTAAACACCAACACCAATATAACCAATAGATAGATGACCTAACCGACTTGGTTTAATTCAACACTCTGATCATTCCTTCCTGAAATAACTAGCAAGTTCATGACTATTTCACGCTTTGCATTGATTGCTAACACAGACTCACTGTTGAGAAGCACCATCAGAAGAGAACTGCCATAGATATCATCTCCCCAGCTCTCTTACTCGGGCCTGTCTAGTTCTTACAAGCTGAAACCACGAGAGATATTGAAGAAAAGCTCGAGAATGAACAAATCTATAAGTCCTGGAAGTAAGGGTGGTACTGGAAGGACTTCAGGTTGCGTTCCTGCCATTACACACGAGTGATCTCAATCTCTCAATGATATAGTCCAGAAAAGGGTTCTAACCAATAAGACTTTTTAGTCTGATCCCAAAATCCCATTGCAGAGTTGTGCTTTTGCAGGTCATTCACCTACCCTCATCCTCCTGCAAAACCCGCGTAGGGTTTTGTTTTGGAATGATAAATGATAACCACAGACAGTTGGATAGTAAGTTGCAATGTTTCACAAAGCTCCATCTAAGTTCATGTCTGAAGTCAACGAGTAACGGTCGACTTAATCAAGTTTGAAAAATTTTTGAGGTTCAGATTTGGAGTCGGATCAGCAAGTTTTCGCATCTGGATAGTATTAGATCATATATACTGAACAAGAAAGTATGAAAATGCAATGCAATGGCCACTGATCTATTCCATTACATTTCATCATAATATTAGGTCCACCAGTCATTTCATTGGAACTAAGATCACACACCAAAGGGATGTTCAGGATAAAGCAAAATAGCAAGCAGACTTGTTCTACCAGGTCTAAATAAACAAAAGCCAACAGGGGAAGAGAGTTATAGAGGTCTCTCTCAACATCTTTTAGATCATTTGGATTCTGGATCCAAATGTCAGACAAAAGACCAGTTTATAAACATAAAGCAGATGCAATGTGCATTTTCTTCTTCATTCAACACTTTCCAGGCCACTGCTCTCTCGTACAAGACTGGTCTACCCATGCTCGACAAGCAAATACCACCCTGAAGACAGGCAAAACCCTGGCAGCAAAAAGATACCCGCTTTCAGGAAGAGCACCACACATGTAACCATTATGCATTTGTAAAGTCTATTATCTTTGATCCTTCGACCAATACTACCTCGAAACATAAACTCGACTAGAAAGCATTTCTTAAGTCACTTAGCGACAAGGATCAAAGATGAGATTCAAACCTGCTGCATAATCTGTGGGAACTCTGAGCAAAGCGTCTTTCTCCCATGATCATCAAAGATCTTTTCCAAAGTTATATCTTGCAATGCAACCAAGGTTGTTTCGAGCATGTCCAGTCCTGCTTGGTTTGCAAAAGTGAAAACTGGCACTTGCTGCATTGATCACAGAGTTTCAAGATAAATTAAAATGACATACACCTTTGGAGATCAGATAGTATGTCAATGATTTTACATTTAACATAAAATTGAAACAGAATAAAATGTCTAATAATAACAAGAGAAATAATACAATATAGGCATTTAAAAGTCCAGTCAGGGAAATGACATCACAAGATCATAAACTGACAACAGGTGAGTAACATAGTGGTCATCAGCACCTTCAGGGAGCAGCACATGATAGCGTCTGAATGATGCCAGAGTGTTTTGAGTATGGACTCGCTCCCTTTACCGTCACCTTTGAGTAGCTCAACACCCAAGTAGCACCTGCAAAATCACAAACATGTAATGGTTCATAACAGAAGAATTGTTTAAATGATGAAACATGAGATCAACTCCAGAGAGTTTATTCTTTAAATGATGAAACATGAGATCAGCTCCAAAGAGTTTATTCTTCTTTCATTGTCACTTTCTAGGCTGGTACTTTTCATATTGAGATAAGATCATCCTCCTAAAAAATTATGCAACAACCAAAATACATCAATGGTGGTCAAGGAAAAAGATCCCTGGTAGTAATATGTGCAGTATAAATTTCTCAAACTGAATACGTTTAATTTTATATATTGGTAGGGAAATCACTGAAACTTAACGTAATGCATATGTGTCAAGTACGTAAGTGGAAACCACAGGTGAACTTTCCTCCACAGAAAATTATGGCATCTGATATCACATTATACCTATAACTCTGGCAGATCCAACGAGCTAGTGTCTGTGCCTCGGGAGTACCAAGTGGTGATCGAAGGCCAGCATGTGAACCTAAATGGGAAGGAGAAAGAGCTAATGCCACCCTCTGCACCGAAGAAATAATGCTACGAACATATTGTCGGGCCATTGATGCTACATGTTCTTGCATATGACTCTCGAAAGCAAATTCAAACGCAATTGTCATCACAGATCGCATACAACTAGAATTTGTGGGATAATCACTGGAGGTTTTGCTTCCAGCAGGTCCAATATCGAGTGCAGAAGCAAGGTCTAGAGTGCGATTAGGACTGGATGTCTCCTGCATCATTTTGAAAATTTCAGAGAGGAACGCATAAGAATGATTATGCAGATGCACTCAGGTAGATAGAACAGCTAACCTTGCCAGAATCAAGGGGAATGATGCGGAAACCAGAAGGCAGAAGAGGAGCATCATCAGCGAAAGATGCATCAATTGGAGCAAATATAAGTTCGGCACATGTCCCAATAGCGTTTTCATCCATTCCACTACAAAGCTGTCAACATAAGAAGATTAAAAAAAAAAGGAAAACTTAAAACGAGGAGGAGGAAGTTGATAAAATGATCACTAGTGCTTCCAGAAGTACAAGCCATCGCGAGTATTACCTCCACAGCAAAAGCTACTGAAGAACATGTAATCATGACAATAACTAAAAGTAGCTAAGTAAGGCTAGAGAGCATATATCAAGACACCAAAAAGGCAAGCCAGCATATTAATGAAAATTTTGTACAAGAACAAGAAAAATAGTAAAATTCAACGTTCAAAAGAATTGATGGTCATTACATTATTGATCAAAGAAATGAGAGCAGAAAATAAATCAGAAGGCACTTTTACTTATAATAGTATATGTTATGTTTACTTGAGCAAGTCAGGCTCCATAATTCTATTCCAAAATGACTCTGAAAAAGGGGTATATGAGGAACATAGAAAGAAAAATCAACAATGTAGTTTATTCCATTTCTTTGTTTCATTTCACATATTATTTGGTTCAATAGTCAAAGCCAAGACATAAGATCCAACAGCTTTTCCTAAAGTGCATAATGGACACAAAATAAGTTGTGTGGCTACAACCTATATGGATAAGAAGGGGCTAGTGCCAGCAAGAGAAGCAATGTAAACCAACAATACTTACTTGCAGAAGAAACATGTCTCTAGGCATCATTGCATCTTCTGGAGAATGACTAACACCTTCCAATTTAATGACTTCCAAGAACTGAAACAAAAATAATGTATCAAATGAAAATAAAAGACGAGAAAAACAACCAAATGATTTTTACAATGCTAGACCATGTTCAACAGATACAGAATATTAGACAACACTCACCTCTTCATGCTCAATAGTGTGAGCCAGAGGAAGTATAACTTGACCTCCAAAACTTCCAACTCGAGATCCTGCTAAGCTACAAGGGCCAACCTTCATTGCTGCAGCTGAATATGCGTCAATGCTGTTATCTGCCCATTCTGATCTATGTTCTCGCAAGAATCTAAGGAGAATTGCAGGAGGAACATTCTGAAGAAGAAAGGTTCATTAAAGAAAAAAGAGGAAATGCTAAACATTAAGCCAGTAGAAGCAAAGGTAACATAAAAAAATGAAGATTTCAAACTAGTCTAAGACCTAAAAGTGAACTATGCAGGACATACTACAGACAAAATATTATCAACCACTTAAACATGTCAAATTGTCTGTAAAAGAAACTTAACTGTTGAGTAAAGGAGCATTATAGTTTCAAACAGTGAAGTAAAATGAATTAAACAAAATATCCTCCATACCAATTACTGAAACATGAAGTAACTACCGTTTCGAAAGTCATTCAAGAAAAGTTTATGGAAGAGAACTGGTCCTGGAATGCTAACCTGTAGAAGCATGGATGCCTTAGCACACAAGATGCCATTGCTGACAGAAACAAATCCATTAGTGAAGGAAAGATTTGAACCCATTAATTTGTCAGGTGATGAGTTCACAAGGACAGTAACATCATCCATGCCATCATTTCCCATCATTGACCATCCCTCATCAGTAAACCCATTAAGAGCTTCATTAAAACCCCTGCGAAGATCATAACTCGTCATACACGGAATGCAATTCTAAATAGAATATAGAGGGGGAACAGACTTGATCACAAATTATCAAATTGGGAACAGACTTGCTCAATCTCTGACTCAATGCTCGCAGAGCAGCAGGACGACGGCCCCAGTTGGTTACGTTGGCTTGAGAAATCTCCTGTGCAATCTGTCGTAGATGTCGTAGAGCCTGAATTAAGATGAGAAAGAGGTATTAGAAAATTAAAACTTATGCTTAGTCATCAACTTTGGTAACTTCTTCATTCTTGAGAAAGAAGTAGGAGTAAACCCAGAATTATATGACACTGAAAAGAGACGGATATCTTACTGCCATTGTTATCTTCTGAGAAAGTACAGTTGAAGACTCGTACAGTGGACGCAAAACTTCAGGCACACTCCAGGGCTAATTAGCAAAATGGAAATTACAGGTTATGATCCATTAATCAAATGAGGACAAAGTTTCACAAGTCATATGATAATTCCTTTCTCAAAGAACAGCCAACCTCCAGATCCATATGGTCAACAATATGCATGATCGAGCCACCGCCCTCACAAGGTCGTATCAAGTACCCACTTGGCAGCATTTCTGCTCTCACAAAATGCTGGACTGGTGGCATGCTAGGGCCATTTTGAGTATTTTTAAGTGATTTCTCACAGACCTTAGCATCACATCAGATTATGTCAATGCACCAGGAAAAAAGACTGTTAAATAATTTTAAAGACCAAACAACCAGTAACAGTCAACATATGTCCAAAATTAAAGGCATACCACAAGACTGCCATCTTCTAAAACAGAAGTGTAGCGCAACAACCAGAAGTCACGAGCAGGTGCCAGTGTGGTTGGCGCATATAGCTGGAGTATCAAGAAATCGTTAGAATGTAAATATTGTCCACTAGGATATATGATAGCTGCTCCTGATTTTCTTACCTGCATGTACAGCAGCTCAATGGTTCCACCATTAGCAGTGGGCAGCACATTCAGCACATCCAAAGCTCGGCAGTCTCGGAACCAAGATGGCCGATCCTTTAGGATTTCTGCAACCTGGAAGGAGAATAAACATTAATAATTCTTAAAGTTTGAAAAATAAGATCAGTGGACAACGCCAGATTACTCACCCTAGTAGGCTCTAGACCCACCAGGCCACAGGCTCGTGCTGCCACACCAGTGCAACCATGAGAAATAGCAATGATTCCTATGGAATCCGGACCAGGCTGCAAATAGTATAAAGCAAAGATTACTATGAGCAGACAACTTATTAAAAGTGCGGAAGTTGAGGTTTAAAAAAGTAATTCAGAGATCAGTTATTGATGATACTAACAACAGTAAATGCCTGATAAGTCCAACTATCCTTTTATACTAAGTTCTCTTTTTCTCCGATTGGAAAAGGACCACAGAGAATAAAAACAGAAATACCTTCATTCCAGGCATTTGGACCCACTCTACAGCAGTTCCAGTTGCCTTCGAAAGAAACTCTGTTAAAGTCTCTTCTGCAATGGACAAAAGTCTAGAAAAGCAATACAAAGCATTAAACGCAAAATTCCACATAAAACAAACAAGTGCTCACGAAACTTGATAACAGAAAATGACCCAACGACAACATCCTCACTAACCCTGCAGGACTAGCATCCCTTGGGGGATGCTGAGGTGTCAAATGGTGTTGACCACTCGTCACCACCGATTCACAACTTGTGTCTTTGGTTGCAAGCGTTGTCTGCCAAGAGAAATAGTAAAATAAACCTTATATCTCAAACTCCATACAATTTACCAAAAATAGCGAAAGATCATAAAGTCTGATGAGAAAATTTGGGCTCCCAAGCATATTCCAATAGTTGAAATCTGTTCCTTATTTAACCATTAGACAAAATTTCTCACTACGAAACCGCGAATTAATGACAATCATTTGCAAAGAAAGAAGTCTTAGACTCTTAATCTCCCACATTTTGAGTCTGCCGGCGGAAGTAGCCGTTCTCATACACCAGCTGCGACACTTGCTTCTGCAACCTATCATTCTCTTCCATAAGAAGCTTGTTCATTGCCGTCAGCTTCCTATTCACAGCTTGGAGCCGTGATGCCTCTTTCCTCTGTTTCTCCCTACACCTGCGAAGTCAGCACAAGAATTTATGACGAGAATTCCTACTTGATCAGTGAACGGAGCAGTCACCGGCCCACCAGCATAAAAAATGAAGAATGCTTCCATAGATGCCAGCTTTACATACACTTGTATAGGCCTTCAAAGATTAAAACTTTAATCTATATTTAATTTTTTAATAATGCTGCCAAATATGGTCTTAAGTAATTAACCCGCATAACGGAACTATCCCCGCCAAAACATGAAGCTCTAAAGATCCAGAAGCGTTTGTTTCCTAGTTCTTCAAAAACCTATTAAAAACCCTCGAAAAAGTGATGTCTTGACTGTCAAATTAACTGATTTTACCTTCGATTCTGGAACCAAACTTTGATCTGTTTGGGCTCGATGTTGGAAAGAATAGGGCATTCTCTAATGAGCTGTTGGCGACGAATTGAGCTGGGTTTGGGGCACTCATGATAAAGCCTCTCCAAAGCTTCGACCTGCTCAGGTGTGTACCGGACATACTTGCCATTGTCCAAGCTCGCTAGCTGCTTACCATCCTTGCAGGACATTGCCATCTTCAGCTTCAAATTCACTACTCAAATCTTCAGAAAGTGCAACCAGAAACCTAAAGTTCGGATCTTTATCACTTATTCACGTCAAAACCCTTCAATCCCCTGAATATTTTTGACCCACAAAACCCAAAGTGGCACTTCTCTCTTCAAAAACCAGTACAAGCAAGCATCTTTAGAAAGCTGTGTCCAACCAAAGGATGCATCCGTAAAACTCCAGCAGATACTTCACATCAGTCGATTAAGCCAAGTAGCTCCTCTTCCTCAAACTCACAAATTTAAATTTCAGACTGTTGTTGGTTTCCAAATCCCAACCACCAACGGCGAATACCAACAAGAGATCAAGCCCGAACAAAGTAGCTACCTTTTCAATTCCAAGGCACTGCAGACACAGAAAGCTGAAGAACTAGCAGTCAGCTAATAGTCTTTTTTCTTCCCACCGAATTACAGCACCTCTTGTTCTGATCACAACTTCACGGGCTTTGTAGAACCTGAAAGCCTTGGAGATAGACACAAATATAAACCCTTAAACTTTCCTGTTGGTTAAGGTACGATTGTGAAATGCAAGGACGAAGATAAACCCACAAAGGACAGCGATATCCAGATTGGAGACATCGTTATCCTCGTTTTTGTCCACTACCAGACAGCCACCAAACACAAGAAAAGCATAAATCTTTCGAGAACAGAGCTTCACACCCAACTATCTGTTCACAGAATATTAAACAAAGAAAAAACACCAAAATGAAAAAGCACCCAAAAAAAATAAAAACTCAAACTTCTCGTGCCACAACTCGCTCCTCCCCGACTCAACAACTCAACACCAGATTCCACTATATTCCTTCATTTCACGAGATCCCTTTTGAAAAAAGTCACCAACCCTCCGATCCAACCGTCCTAAACAGCAACTCCGGATCCTCAAAACATACCTACAGCCTCCAAGACCCATAAAAAGCGAAGAAACAATAGCGAAATGGCTTCATTACGGGTCAAAAACAGAGGCTCTGCAGTCTCTACAAGGAGAGGTTGAAGTAAAGCAGTAGTGGGATTTTCACAAATTTCAACCAAGAAGTAAACGGCGGAAGAGAGCTAGAGAGGACAAAAGAAAGAGTAGAAAGTGGAAAGTGAAACAGAGGAAGTACTTATAAATATGGTTGTTTTCTCAATTTTTCTTCAACGTTCTTGTAATAACAAATGTTTCCAAAGAGCACTTCGTGTAAGCTTGTAATTGGATTGTCACTTTCAGGTTCAGAGACGGAGAGGTGAGATAGAGATTAGAGACGGAGTGAGAGGTCTCTGTTGTTTCTTCTACTGTGGAAGGAAGTGGGAGGGTCTCTTTCTCGTCACGGTAATAATTTTTACTCGGTATTTCTCTCTCTCAATCGAAATGACCGAAATAGCCTTCTGGTTGTTTTCTTGAGTTGGGATGTCATTTCAAGTGGTTAATCAATAGTTTTAACTTTTGGGGGATGTGATTAATTACCTTAAGAGAGAGGAATACCATCCTTTATTCTTTTTATTTTGTCTCATTTTATCTCAATTATATATTTATGTAAATCTCATATAAAGATATGGTTGAGATAAAGTGAAGTAGGATCTGAGGGGTTTAAGAGATGGTAAAGTTAGCTTCCTTACCTTTTATAATTCTCAATTTTAGGGTTAATTAATTGTTTGACATGCAATTTAGTGAGTCAATGAAGTCATTATAGGAGGTTGAAAACTTAAATTAAAATAATATTATTTTAAAAAGAGGGCTCGATTCATTTAACTTAAATTTTTATCGTAACTTATAAATTCAAATTCTACTAAAAACTTAATTTATCTAATTTTAATATTAATATATCGGTTAAAACTCTCTATTTTAGGTTTATTTTAATATAATTATAGTTATAATATTATTATAGATAGAAGAGTTAATGTTAGGGGTGTTTAGTTCATTTAATCTGAGTTTTTTATCCGATACCCTGATTTTAATTTAACCTTAAATAAGTCCATCTAAATTTAATCCGTTAATTTCATATTACACTGAAACTAGTTCATATCAATGTCAATTTATAACTTCTAATTGAAATGATTAACTAATCTCTAAAAATTTAATTTTTGAATTTCGAGTTTAAGAATTCTTTAATTCTTAATTTAAAATAATAATTAAATCGAATCCCTTGTATAATATTAATTCATTAGTTTATTTTATATTTATTTGAAATATATAATTTATAAATTATTAAATACATACTTAGTGTTTAAATATAATGAAATGATAATTTTGCCTAAAAAATTAAGTCAAATGAACCCAACTTTTTATCTAATTATTACATATAACATCAAGATTAAGGTTGCGTATTACATGTTTTCAGATCTCGCACTTTAGTGAAATTTCAACTGATAATTAAGAATATTTTTATTTTGGAAGTCTTTAATTTAATTTCTTTTATTTTTATTTTGTTAACAGTAATCGGCGAAATGCACCAACTTGGATTTTTGTTTTTTTTTAATATATATCCCTAAGAGCATTTTACTTGGACCGGTGGGATGGCAATTTTGTCAAAGTAACATTTTGAAAGTGACCGAGAGGCAATTGGGTTAAATAAAATTTTTTTAAAAAAAAAGCTTATAATAAAATACTAAATAAAATAAAAAAGAGAGAGACTCAGACAGGCTTGCGTGGGACAGAAAAAGGACACTATGATGGGTTTTCTTGCACGCGTCCTCGGTTTTATTTTTCAAAATCTCTTTTTTTAAAAATATACAATAATAATATAATTACAATATATTAAATTTAATAAAATTAAGAAAAAAAAGGCCACGTCATCGTCAGTAAATTCAGACCTGCATAATTATAAGTATGGAGATTGTCAGTTGTTTAAATTATTTATTTATTTATTTATATTAACATGACATGACATGACACAAGACATGACATGTGTCATGTCATGTTGTATTTTTTGATACTCTGCTAAATTTATGGTGGGTGTGTGATGTAATGGTGGTGGGAGCAGCTATTATGTTTGGCCTAATCTAAAACCACAAAATTAGGGTTCAGACACATCATTACATTTTCCATGACTTTTTTTTTTAACATGTTGAATACTTTTATATAATTAAATTTATAATTTTTTTTGAAATAATTAATGAGCATTTACACCAACAATAATATAGAGTTTTTTATATAATATAATATATATATATATATAAAATATATACAATACATAATTAAATTTTTAATATTTTAATATTTATTTATTTTTATTATTTTTATGCGAGTTACTTATAAACAATCTATCTATTATTTAGAAATAAGACTACGTACTATTGAACCTTCTCAAATTTCTCGTCCCAATAAGATTTTGTTGTATGATATATATAAGTTATGGTAAAAATTTTATAAAAGTAAATAAATAAGCTAAGGATAAAATTAAACTTATTAAACTTCACAAATAAAGCTTTTTGATGATAAATTATTCATTTTTAATGTAAAATAAAACTAATTTTGATGCCTAATATATTTTTAATATTTTAAGAGTGTTATATACTTAGCCCACACACTATTTTTAAATGAAGTTATTACTTTAACACATTCTAACAAATTTTAAAATATATACAATAATTTATAAGAATATTTTAAAATAAATTTATGGATAAATCAACAAATTCAAATTAATTAAAATTTATAAGTCAAAACAATGCTTTTATTATTGACTCATCGTGTCCTAAGTGGTTAGAATAAGAGATATTTATGAATTGCAACTTGAATATAATATCATAAATTAGTAAACAAAGGAGCTCTACCGATTGGACCGCTTACTTTGAAAAGAAAAAAAAAATCATTATATCCATAATTATATACAATGTATTGAAATTTGAAATAAAGGACATGAATAAATGAAAGAGGCAGTATTACAGGAAGTTCAAGTTTTACCTTTGTATACAATTATGGCAAGGCCATGATTTTGTGTTGAAATCTTTGTACCATGAACTGGTCCACACATTAACATCTAGATTTGGTCTACTCAAGTAGTGATAGAGAAAAAAAGAAAAACAGAAACTAATGATCTCTCCTTCTGGCATTAGATGATGTTAGTATATATGATAGAATCTCATTAAATCATACCTGAGGAAAGAATCACTCTGGGTAGCTTTCCTTTCCATGAACATAATCAGTATTTTCAATACAAGTGGACCTTCATTTTCATCAATTTCTTTGGAGAACATGACAACATATCATATCCTCGTAACATTCATACCCAAGAAGCCTCTTCAAATTGCCCTGTTCATTGATCTCTAATCATTCAAGTGGTTTGGAATCTTTGAAAGGTTCACAAATGTTGTGAGCCCAGAAATGGGTGAATCCTCAAAACTAGGAAACAGAATTTACTCTCATGGTCACTTCATTTTCATGTTCATTCGATTGTAACCTATTCAAGTAAAGCATCACTCCCATATATATATACATCTCATTTTCACTAGCATTTTGATGTTATAATTCTATCCCATTTCAGCTTCTTACTCCACCTATACACAGCACTTAAGCTTTGTTTCTTTTGTGGTAACATTTCCTAGCTTGAGAAGTATCATGGTAAGTACTCCATTAGTGGTCAATTTGATACTAAAAGACAATTTAAAAAGTTTCAATTTCAAGTTCTTAAGATTAAAAAACTGATTTATTTAAAATACATTATTAATAAATTATTATATAATTTTATGTGTATGTTTAAAAAAATGTTAAATTTATTAGACCTTTTTTTTTTTGAAACGAATTTATTAGACCCTTTGGTTTAACGAATAATTATCAATATACTTTTAACTTTTAAAAATTATTGACCATTAATTTCTGTTAAAAATTCTAATAGTAGATTTTATAATGACGTTTTTTATATGTGACATTATGCATAATACTGCGCGTTACATGCAAAATGATGTCATTTTAAAATTTGCAATTAAGATTTGTAATAAAAGTTGACGGATTATAAACTAAAATTATAAGATCATCATCATCATCACACTTAATCTGAAGTTCCGCAATAAAGTGAGATCTGGAGAGGTCTGATAGTATGCAGTTTTACTCCTACATAATAAAGAGGTTGTTTCTGGTAGACCCACATGAAGATGAGATAATAAATGAGTGATGCATATTAAAAAGTAGTAAATAAAATTACAATAAATATATAAATAAATATCTAAACAGCAATACTCCATGAATGGTGAAGCTTTGTTTGTTTTTTTTTTAATACAAGAGGAAAAAAACAAAAACTAAAATAATGCGCGATGGTACACTGTGCCTAGGGCATCACTATGTAGAAGCTTTTGGACTCCAAAAGAAAGTTCCTGAAGAATATATATGCCTAGACTTAAAACGCCAGCGAGGCGAGTTGAAGCTTTGGTTTACCCTTTAAGAAATAACTACTACAAAATTCTCACTTCTCAAAAATAAATTAAAAAAAAACAAAAACTCTGTGGATATATATAATGGATGGTGAAGCTTTGGTTCTCCTAAGTCTTCCACTAGCTATTGCCATTTCCAAACTTATGTGAGGGTTAGTGACTGAAGAGTGCCTCTTAAGATAGCAATACCTTATTATGTTTCTTGATCTTGCATGTCGATGTTGGAGTAATAATTCGGTTCGACATACCAAGCCATGGCATGCAAATAAGGTGACATGCACGTGACATACCCTACATCTTTTTAAGGATATTGTAATAAGTCGACATGGTTGGTAGAAATAGAATATAGAAGTGGGTTTCAGAGATAGAGAGGAGGAGGAGGAGGAGGAGACAAGAGGACAAAGCATGAGGAGCTTAAGAAAGGGAAAATTATAATAGGGTCCAGAAGAAGACATTTACAAGACTTTGAAAAATGAGCCATTTGATGGTTTTGTTGTATTTTTATTTCTTTATGCACTGGCGTGAGGGTGGTCGTCACTGTCTCGCTTTGTAACTAAGCAACCTACGAACCCTTTTTGTATAGAAAATACACTCATCTCACTTCTTTATACGTTACACTTGGAAATGGCTTCTCTCTATCTCTTTGTCTTCCACCACTTTTGTTCTTCTCTCAGACAGTTACATGTAAAAAGCTGCCAGCCTCCCATATCTTATGGTTGTAATGCTTCTTTTAACGTAGGGTTCAGATTCAAGACGAGCCACTCACCGGTAACTAAGAAGATAATGCTTCAATGGAGTGTCACTTTTCAGTAATTTTTTTTAAACTTTTAAATTTATATTTTAATTTTAAATATATTTATTAAAAATAAAATTTACAGCAATTATAAAAATTAAATTAAGTAATTAACTTGCTAGTAATAAATAATATTACATAAGTAAATAATATATGTTAAATTAATAGTAAATCAAATTCAGACAAAAATGAACATAAAAGAGTAAATTAAGTTTTTTATTATTATTTTCATAAAATATGAAAATTGAACAAAACTAAAATTAGAAACTCAAACAAAAGAATTTATTTATTGAATACAAAGATTAAAAAAAGAAATTTAAATTAAAGTAGAAACAAACAAGGCTTAACTATCCCAATGTAGAAGCTTAAAATGCTTGATAATTACTATTTATTAATTAATTTGTGTTTAAGATATGGTGTTTAATTATAGAGTTAAAGATATGTTAATTAAACTTTTATTAAAATTTAAATGCTCAATTTATAATTATAAACAATATCTTAAATTACGATTATATTTTTATTTATCATAATCCTGATTTAAACTATCATCTTTATTATATTTGCATTATTAGTAATAGTATATGCATTATCTATAATCACTACAATTATTGCATTACAATTCATCTCCAATTTGAAACCTTAAATATAATATTGATAATTTTTTAGGTAATAGTTTCTATTTTTCACTCCAATATTTCCATTAGAACCCTAATTTCTTTTTTTTTGGTAAACTAATTTCTTTATTTTTTAGTAATTAAGATCATCAAGACACACTTATGTTGAGTGAAGGTTGTGTAGCCCAATTAGTACTTCGGATTACTTTCATCTTTAGATCCATAAGCTCAATATAAACTCCTTAACACCCATAGCCATATGTGCTCTTTGGAATGTTTCTTTGTCCCCAATACCATATCTTTCTCCACTTACTCATTGGGCTTATCAAGCATCATCTTTTTCACACGTTTCCATTGCAAAGAGGCCCAAAAAGAAGTAACCAAACTTGAACTTAGCCCATTATAGTATTGATTCCGAGAGAACAATATTTTAAAAATTAAATTGATTCGACCAATCTAGCAGTTAAAATTTTAAATCAGTTAGCTTTTGAATTCAGTTTTTAACTTTTTGATTTGATTTAGTTTAATAATCATTCTTGTTAAAAATAGATCAATTTTTATAAATTAATATGTTCTTATAAACTAAAACAAATCGATTAATTTTTATTTAAGAATAATTTTTTAGTTTTATTTTACCTTTAACTAATTTTATAATGTCTAATATGGATTGAACTTTTACTTAATCTTTATATATTTCAGGTTTAACAAAAGGGGACAATCCAACTAATATGAATTTATCTATATAAAAAAAGATTAATGTTCCCTAAATTATCATTACAAAGTACAAACAAGTCACTAAAAATGATTCTCAATATAAAATAAAAAGACTAAAAGATCCATGCACCCATAGTATGTTGCAGTCACATCAAAAAAGTACTCAAAACCTACTTTCCATTGCCGCCTTGCACGCACACACCCTTACTCTTTATATACACCTCTCCTCCCTCTCTTCTTCTCGTTCATTCCTCAAGTTGCTTAATATCTCAACACATTAAGCAAAACCCATATCTCCCCTCTCTCTCACTCTCTCAAATCAACCTCAAAACAAGAGAAGAGCATATATATATATACACACACATATATATACATGTCAAAAGGTGATAGTACAGAGAAAATGGAGAGAAATCTGCCAATTATAGCTAAAAGGGTATGGAGAATGGTACGTGTTATACTCTTCATGGTACGAAAGGGCATCTCCAAGAGCAAGCTCTCTGTAGATCTCAACGTGATGCTTAAACGTGGCAACAAAATCGCCACCAAAGCCATCGGAAACCTAATGTTCCACCATCACCACCACCACCATGATCACCCCCGCCACGTTTCATTCCCCGCCGCACCCCACGAGTATGAGTTCAGCTGCAGCAACACGCCCACTTACACCCTCCCGTTTAACATCAACAACAAACGCCGAAGCAGCCATCACAACCAAAGCGGCGGCTTCTTTGCTTGTGCATTCCACCCTCCGCCTACTGAGGAGGACGATGGGACTACCATGACTGCCGTGAAGCTGGCCCTGGAGATGTTAAACAACCATGATGTGGGGGAGGTGGCAGCCTCCCCGGTGCTGCCCGGGTTCGGAAAGAGCCCTATGGTGAGGCAGCTGAGGATAACGGACTCGCCATTTCCGATAAGAGATGTTGACGATGATAACGGCGTTGTGGACAAAAAAGCTGAAGAGTTCATTGAGAGGTTTTATAAGCAATTGAGTCTACAAAGGAAGATGAGTGATTAATTATCTAATTAGTACTAATTAAGATCTTACTTATGTTGTTGTTATTGTTGATAATTATATTTTATACCTATAAATAAAAAAACCTCTCCATAAATTTGCATGGAATTGTAAGTCTTAGTCCAATCCTTATAGGGTTTCCTATGTTTTGTTAATGTGTTTTTGTAAGAAGTAGAAAATTATGAAAAGAAAGCAAAAGAAAATAAAGTAAGTCTTTGAGCAATATGGTAATCATGTTTAAGTGCTTGAGATTATATAATTAGTTTTCCAATTTAAGCTTTGATATGCTGAGAATCATTACCAATGTCAATGGGATGATACAAGGTACCTCTTGAATCTCTAAATTGTGATTAATCAAACAAGTTGCTTAAGAAGGATTGGAGAGGAGATTTGATTATAATTTATAATTAAGAAGGATTAGGACTTGGGAGCAGCTTTTTAATTACCTTTTTCTGTTATTCTAATTACTGTATTCACAGCAACTCCACTTACTTTGTGCTGATGTGATTCCATTAAGCTAAAGTAAAACACTATTAGCTGGCTCTTCTACAAAATACAATCAACTTTTGCAACTTTTTCCCTTTTCCTCTTTAATGGGGTTTGCTTACTTTTGTGTTTTTTAAGCTTTTCATGCTCAGGTTCTTAACTGTTGTTCGTGTATGGTTGAATCCAGAGTCACAAGCAAAGTTGTATGTCACAATTGAAAACATTCCTAGTTGTTGAAAATATCTTAGTTTGTTCAGATTCATTCTTATTAATTTTAAAAATTTTAACCTAAAACTTGCATTTCGGATGAAGAAAAATAATTTTTATATATAAGAATTTAATAATTGAAGGGACAAAATAAGATAAACAAGTATAATGCATATTAAAAATCTAATTAACTTGTCCCATAGTAAAAACTTCAATTATGGGATTAAATGGTGGTAAATACATAATTGATTACTAAGAATTGACAAAAACACAATTATGGTTATTCACTTGTACAATCGAACTTGTTCCTAGATGTCTGTGTACCACGTTAAGGACCAACCTTGGGTAGACAAAGAACATCTCACCAGCTCGCACGGGTAGCTCAGTTGGTCATTAGCAAGGTCAATTGGTCCAAGGTCCTAGGTTCGAATCCCGAAAACGGGTATAAAGGATCGCCTTGTTGAGAAGCTGACTGAGATCAGACCGTAATTTACTCCCTCACTATTCTATCGGGCTGAAATGTGGGGGCACCTGAGGTGAGTGATTCCACCTTTTGGTCCAAGAACATCTCAGCCGATATAATTGCTTTGAATATGATTAATAATGACAATCGAGCGATTGACTTTCTTGTCTCACAATTTATGTAGCTTACTTGAAGGAATACTTTAGTTATTATTAGGTGATAGAATGTCCAAAAACTCTAGTTTAAAACTTAGTATTGCTTTCAGTACAAATTACACCTAAGAGGAAGACCCATTGCTTTAAAAAACATCAAGTTTAATGCAAAAACAATCTAAGAATCATCAAATTATTAAAAAAAAAAAGAGAGACAGGAAGAAGAGGTGTGATTGTTGTTTCTTGCAAGAAAAGATCGTCATTGTGTCTTCTTGAACATGGAGGCCAAGATCTTACAAGAACAAATCACCACTAGTTGTTTTAAATTCCTTTTAGTCGTTTTCTTTTCAGTAATGGCTCAAAAGTTTAGGTGCAATGTTAGGTGCAAAGTGTGGCATTAAGGACTATTGCTGGACAGATGTCACCTTTTCAACTTACCTTTGACTTGCTTTGAGATGTTAATTTTACACTTAATTAATGTTATTAATCCTTTTTTTTCACTAAAGTTGTAATTGGTAAAGTATATTAGTACCCTTTAAAGTATACATTAGACATCTAACTTTTTGAGTTAAATTAGAAAAAACTATACACTAAAATAAGAGATTATATAGTTGTTATAGGAGAGAAACAACCTCTCAACTATTTAAGGATCAGACTGTATTGTACTAAACCTCCCGAATTCTATGTGTCAATAAGATTTATATTGTAGTATATATTTGTCATGGAGGGATAATTAGAAAACTTCTTAAACCCTAAACTTTAAATTCTAAATTCTAAATCATAAATAATAAATTTTAAATTCAAAGACTTGATCATGACATAACATTATTGTCCATAATTAAAAGTTTATTTATTTTTATATGAGGAGACAATAATATAATCTAAGAAATTAAATGATGCAATGATTGATAGTTTATACTATAGTCACAAGCAACACAAGTTCTTAGCTTAGGGGCTCCTTTTTATCAATTGGTTCATTCTCGATTATTTGAAGTAAGATATTTTTGAAACAAAGATGCATACTCTTTAGTTCTTTAGGAGTCTAGCTCACATTTCCTAGACATTTGATTGGATTTAGGGAGTTGTTGACTAGTCAAAATCATCCCAATGAAAGCGAGTCAAAAGAAACAAAAAAATATCATTTTCTAGAAGAGTTTGAAGGTTAAAAGACTAAAGGGAGGCTCATAGGACTTTGTTGGAATACACCACATGATCTTATTCTCAATTCAACTCTACAACCTTAAGGTTTTAAAGTCTTCCTATAATGTATCTATTTTATGTTTATACTCTTTTAACCTGTATCACTATTTTTCTGTTACATTTGCATGTGAGTTTACCGGAAATAACCTCTCTATTATGTAAGAGTAAAACTGCATATTATCATACCTCTCCAGACTTTGCTTCATTACGAGAGTTCAGACTGAATGTGATGC
This sequence comes from Erythroxylum plowmanianum, assembly GCA_025531925.1. Taxonomy (NCBI): domain Eukaryota; kingdom Viridiplantae; phylum Streptophyta; class Magnoliopsida; order Malpighiales; family Erythroxylaceae; genus Erythroxylum; species Erythroxylum plowmanianum. The sequence goes on from JANVCQ010000005.1 coordinate 3,336,850, forward strand.
TGATGATATTCGTCAGTACAAAGTAAACTTTTACATGGTTCTTTCTTTTTTCCTAATATCAATAAAAATTTATTTACTACTACTCGATAATGTTATTTTACTTAAGTTCACTGTTGGGTCTTTGACATGTGTTCATACAATTATTGATTGGAAGATTAATTTCTTTACAGAATTGACATTTTACAAACACGCACTCCGATTGATTGCAAGTGTGGATTTTCATAGTTTGAAAATGATGCGACGAAGAAAACAAATAAGAACAACACAAATCATTGAGCAATCTATGAGCCCACAAGCATATAAGCCACACAAAGGTTCAATATCTCTTTTCTTATATATCCACAGACCCTACAGCTAAGCCAACATATGGCTGAGGGACTTCACATGTTTCTGAACAGGATCGTTCATTCATTTATGTAGATAGACAAGTAGCTAGAAAGACGTGTGTCGTATTCCATGTCCTGAATAGTTGTACCACAAGGCAAAACAAGGTGCCTGTATAGTTCATCCATCCAAAAATCCACGAGCTTGGAGGCTTTGCATGAAGCAGGTGCAAGTAATTAAAGATGTTCAAAAAAGTAAGCTTTAGGAAAAGTTGAGTTTCTTTCATGCCAAGCTTTCTCCCAAGTCTCCTCCATTAAGGAAAGGAAACATCTTAGTAACATCACCTAAACCTTTGCTTTTCATTTTCAACCCTAGCTTTATGACAATAGTTTATACATATATGATATATAAGTTGCTTTATTTAGTAGTGGTCGTCGTTAATTAACTAATGAATCAAATCAAATTATGTGAAAAGAGCAGATTTTCTTGCACATGGTCTTGTGATGGTGATAATTCTGAATGTGAATGCAATTTAAGTTTCTTCTTCTTCCTCTTGTTTTAAAGAATGTACTCTTAAAATGGCATCTTATGGATGGACTTACTTGCATGTAAGTAACATCCATGCATCTTATTGAAATGGATTAGGATGGATGGATTCAACTTTTGTCTTTGAATTAGGTTTAGACCAGATTAAACAATCAATCTAATCTTAAGAATAGGTTTTTGGAAAAAGCATTGTATGGAAAGCGACCTAAAACGAAAGAGCGGTGGGCTAAAAAGCTACCATAGTGGTATTCAATAATTGAATTGTTCAATTGAGTGAATAATGAGTATCTCTCTCTTTTGAAAGTATCTCCAAGAACATACTTAGCTTTCAATCATTATTTTAAGAAGAGATTAAAGAATTCAATTGTTTTGATTGGTTCAATTTTAAAAACTTTAAACGATTTAATTTAATAACTCATGTTGTTAAAATCCGATGAATTTATTAATTATTCTGTTAAATTTTGTAAATTAATAGTTTTGAATAAACTAAAATAAATTAATTAATTTATCTTTAATAATATCTTTTAATTAAATTTCAAATTCTTTGATGAATAAGGACACTCGTTATGAATCATATTTCAAATTTTTTTAATGTTATTCAATTTTAACTAATTTTACGACGGTCTAATACCGGTTGACCCTTAAACTTTTTATCTTATCGGTTTAACTTCTCATCTAATTTTTAAAACATTAAATTTGACCCATCAATTCTTTTATAAGTACTATAGATTTGCAATAGGAGAATGTTATGCTTGACATATGCATGCAGAATTTTAATTACAAAAAACTTACAATCAAGGGTGTGGCTAGATGGTTTAGAGCGGGGCTTAGCTCCGGTCAAATCCCAGGTTCGATTCCATGTTAGCCCCTCTTGTAAGAGTTTGGGGCAGCTGGAATTTTAACCGTAGGTGAAGCGTCAGTTGTAGGAGAGATGTTTCCGTTTGGCCCGACTGTAGGGTGGTACACCAGTTGAGCTCTTAGAGAGGTGTTCTCATTTGACCCGCCTATGAGGTTTCCTCAAATAAAAAAAAAAGGAATAATTATAATTTTGGAGAGTGCATAATAATTTATTTATCGTTTATATATGATGAATTACTTAATAAATAAGTAACTTAAAACGAAACGAAAAACTCTATTCAATAAACCCAATTCCACCATGTGTCGATCTCTTAACACGTTTATATAACAAAAGGCATTAGGTCATTTCATGAAACTTACTTTTAAATTAAGCAATCCCATTTGAATCTGATCGATCAAAGCAAACAACAAAAGTTGAGTGGTAAATCTTCTCACATATTTGACAGAGTAGCTTAGGAGTTTCCAATTCGATCTTAGTGCAGCTAGCACTATACTTGCTTTGACAGGAGTACTCACGTTCTTTGCTTTTGCCAGCTTTTGAACCAAATTGATCAATAACAACTCACAAACTCTTTATTGCCTTTCTCTTTGAGTATTTGCTTCAAACATTGTTTATAGAAAGAGCCCATTAAAGGTGCAAGCTACTAAAGTTGATGCTTTTTGAGCCACTTAGCTAGATCGAGCAATTGTTTACTTGTATAAAGCTAAAAAGGAAGCACGCATGGAAGCCTTCAACGTAGTGCTTATACAAAGAATAGACATAGTTGAACACCAATAAGAAACTCCATTGATAGGTGAGATTGAGCTCAGAGAATCTGTGGTCTCACTCAGTCCAGATCAGAACATGTAAATCTTCCCTAAACCTAACAGAAGATCACAGAGATTGGAGTCACATCCAATATATATGATTTACACATCATACAAGTGATGATATTAATTAAGCGACCAATTTTTATTTTTTAGGTCTATTTAATTAGTAAAGTTTACCCTTTATATGCCTATTAATCCAAATTCTTAGACTGGGGTTCCAGTCGTACTTGAAAATCTAATTCTCATATTAATAATTTGGAGGATAATCGAATCTAAGTGATATATTTTCATGTAGCTTCTCCATAAAACCTTTCTTGAGTCTTTAATAACCTTACTTAAATGTCTTGTAATTGCCTTTTTATAAGAATCATGTACATCAAAAAGTATCATACTTATAATCTTATTTGAGTTTTAAGTTATATAAAAATGACTGGTCGATTTAGATCGGAGACAAGCGATAGTATAATTTTGCTTAGTTAAGAAAGAGATGGATATAGAAAAGGTTTACCCAAAGAAGAGAATCCATTTCATTACGAGAGGAAAAAATTTATTTATAAATCAGTCGGTCATATTTTGAAATGTTTTTAATATACAAATATCCACAAAAAAAACAAGATTATTAGTAAAATTTATTAATATCTCAACCCTCAATAATTATCACAATCATCTTTATGTCTCATTATAAAAAACATCAAGGAACTAATAGTGTTGTTGGGATTTTTTAATTAAATAATAATAATGTTTCTCCTTTTCCATTCATTCTTGTGTTTGCCGCCTATCTTTATTTTCTTTCTCCGACAAGTGGATGAAAATGAAATGCTTCCTTTGCCCTATCATTATATATATATATATATAGTTTGTAAAGTAAAGCTATCACATGTGTACACAATAAGAGAACAACAAAAAATATATACTAATTAATATGTCCTTAATAATTTTTCTTAATATCAATTAGTTCTCCTTACTTTATTAAAAACCAACAAATTTCTATATATTTATTAGTTTTTTTCGTAATATTAATTATTTTTCGTAATAACAATTATTTCTCCTACCAATTACTTGCATGTAAATAAAAATAAAAATAAATTATTTTTAAATATAAATCACATAGAATATAATTAAATAGATTTTAATATAATAAAATTTATTAAATAATTAATAATAATAATTTATATAATTAATAATAAATTGTACATAGTTAATAATAAAATAATAATATCATTTTTATTATTTTAAAATAGAAACTATAAAAAAATTCAAGTCACAGCTGTGACTTTTTAATTGGACATAATTTCTGTTTTAAAATCATAGCGTTAAACTTCCTGTAACAACCATTTTAATATAAGAGGTATAATAGTCATTTATTATATATTACATTTTATTTCATCCATCTTCCAAACAACTTTTCATTACATTACATTACGAATCATTCTATCTCTCTCAAACAACTTTTCACTATATTGCATTTTATTTCATTATAAACTGTTCCGTTTCGTTTTACTACATTTTATTCTATTATATTAATTAATATCCAACCAAACTGACCTTAAGTTCTGTCACTAAATCCATATGCATTTTAGTATCAAAGTAATTTTGGTAGGAATGAATTGTAATTGTGTCAAAGAATACATTGGTCATTGATATTTTTCTCTTTCTGTGACGAAATGATTTACCGTCACACGATATTTTACTTTTTGTAACGAAAACTGTTGTCAATAAAAATTCAATTAGATAATGTCTACACTTAATATTGTCACAAAAATAGAACTATCACTATGGTTACTACTATTCGTAATTTAGTGACAATTTGTTTTTTGACATTAGTGGCAACTTTTTTATGACTATCATTTCATCACAGATATGAGGTTTTTTTGACAAAACAATTAATTGGCATTATTGATTGGATTAACTGTAATGATTTGTTTTTTTTGTCACTAATACAATGGTAATATCTTTCACTATTAAATTGTCACTATTAATACATTAATAATGTTAAATTTTCTTTTATCATTAAGTTTTGTTACTAAAAGCATATGTAATTTGGAGTTGAAGTAATTTTGTCGGGAATGAATTGTAATTGTGAAAAAATATATGTTGATCATTAATATTTTGTCACTATTTTTAATTATTTTAGCGACGATAATGTTGTCACAATAAACTGAAAAATTGTTACGACCTTATTCGTTATTATTTTATATTATTTGTGTCGACAAACTTGTTATAAATATGTACAATTACTGTGACCATATAATATTGTCACACATTCTATAGTTTTTAATGTCGATACTTTTGTCACAACAAAATGAAGAACTATTATGACTTTATTCGTTACTATTTTATATTATTTATGTCGACAAACTTATTATAAAAATGTAAAGTTATTGTGACCATATAATTTTATCACACATTTCATAATTCTTAGTGTCGATACTTTTGTCACAAAATTATTTCACAATTGTGAATACTTTCTTAAATTAGTCACTATTTTATCAGTGATGGGAGTTGACGACTTTAAAAATTAGATATTATTAATATTAGTGACTAATATTATTGCTTTACTTTCACTAAAAATATAATTTCTCAGTAGTCTAATTTTAGAGGCTCCAAAGGCCCAAACATTGGGATTTAGAAATGGAGTTCAAGGCCCTTTTTGCTGTATTTGGTGTTGAGTCCAGAAACAATAGTTAAGGATAGCAAATGGGTTCATTCAAAATTAATAAATTAATATGGTTTAATTAAGTTTAGATTAAAGTATTCATGTATAATTAGATTCAAACTCGAATTTAATTTTGATAAAATTTTGAATTCAAACAATTATTAAGATATTAATTTAAGTTCAAATTAATTTTAACTAAAGTCAGGTTTATTTTTAAACAAACTTGAAAATTGAACTTTTAGGATTGTGATTTTGACTTCACTCGTTATTAATTCATATAGTCCAAATCAATCTAAATTGAATTTGGTTTTTGAGTTCACAAGGAATGGTTATGGTTAACGTGATTTAATTAGATTTAAATTCGAATATTTAACTATAATTAGACTTGAATTCAAATTTAATTTGATATATTTTTTAAATTCGATCAATCACAACAAAAAAATTAATTTAAGTCTGAATCAATCTGAAATGAAATTAATAAGTTAAATTTAATTTAATTTGAAGTCTCTACTTGACTTATAATTAATCCTACAATATTCTTGAGATTAATTTGTAATTCTCAATCTTGGGCCTCATTGCAACCATAGAAGAAGAAGATGATGATGATGGGAAAGAAACAGCACTGTTTTTGATGATCTTTTCAGACTTATCTTGCTCTTATCCAAACATGTTTCTGAAATTTAGTACTTCCAAGTAATGAAGTATGCATTCCATCTTACGATGATGCCACCTTATTCTAATCTTTTGTCACTTGTTCTGCAACTTGTCTTACGTTTATGCATTCAATGCAATCACCTTTTACTTGATTTTGATTAAAAATTGTGTCTCATTAACTAAAGCAATTAGGACTACAAGGTTGGAATAAATAAAAATGTATGACAATATCCAGTAAAAATATTAATCTATCAAGAGAAAACAAAGTTGACCATATGTTTCATAGGATGGCTACACTTATCATGAAAAGGCATCCTTGTAGGGGTAGCATGATGAGTGTGCTAAAAGTAAAGCTAAGATGAGCAGAGAGAACAAACAACAAACTTAAAGCCCTTCCCAATGAATTATTACAAGTCTAGGTGTTTACAGTTGGAAAGAATAATGGTAGTACTTGATGATCATAACCCTATGTCAAAATTTGTATGAAACTGGTACTAGGTAAAAGCAAAGATGAGATGACATAGAGAAAAGCTAATTTTACAAGGTGGGGGAAGAAGGAGTAGCTGGTTAAATTACTAAACGATGCATTTTGTTTCCTTAAATTCAAACTGCTTGAACAGGACACTCCTTCCCCTTTCTTATACCTGACTTGCTGACCGGAGCATTCGCACGAAATGCTGACTGCCTCGACGGCTCTCCTGTTAGTTTCAGCGACAAACGTGAAGGCTCTATCTCGCCTAGACTGAGATGCGACATGCCGACTAGTTCATCAACATTGACAGGTTCCTTGGGTACAACAGGGACTGGTTTTAGGACTTGATGATGGTGCAGATCTACACCATTCCCTTCTTCTGGAATAGAAACATGTTGAGACCAATATGGATAAGTGACTGGCATATAGGCTGGAACGAATCCAGGAACTAGCGGCATGAATTCATTCGACCTAGAAACGATTGGAAATTCACTTGGCTTTAATTCGGTTAACCCTCCAACAGTTTCTTCAGATTCTTCAACCGATGCCGTTTCCATGGGTTCATATTCTGGGTTGAGCGTGAGGTTCAGCGATGGCAGAGAATCTGCATTATCAGTTTCTCTTGCCTGAGTGGATGGTAACTCTGTTTCTTCAGGCACTGTTTGCGCTTCTGCAGTCTGAAATAGGCACCAAGGTAAAGGACCAAAGAACTCACAATATTATCACTTGTTAAGGACTCATAGTATCATATATTGGATAAGGAACTAAAGCACTCGTATTACTATCACTTGCCTACCAGAAAAGTTATAAAAACAACTTATCATCTAGTCATAACATGGAATCACAATGCAGTAGATACGTTGTTGAATGTTACACAGAATCTGTTCGTTCTTTAGAAACGCCAGCAAATCAAAGATTTGCATCATGTCAGTACATAGCTGTGATGACAGTCATATTAGTTTCAGTCAACAATGGATTTGAAGCCAGGTTCCACTAGTAAGTACCACTTCACGCATACAGAAATAGATGTTTAACAGCAGATTTGGAAAAGAAATGCAGATGAGTAGGACAAACCATGTCGGGAACCATGTCGAAAAGGCTGGAGCGCCTCTTTCTTCGGGTGGCATTGGTTTGTCGGATGAAGTACTTTTGCGCATGACTTGCCACCTGAGTAGGAGTCCGAGATACCACATAACTCCGAGCAATTCCGCGCCAATCCCCTTTCCCTAATTTCTGGAGACCAATTAGAAACATGCGGTGCTCCTCTTCTGTCCATGGGACACCTGAAATCCATATACAGGACAGAACTTGATTTGCTCATCCATTAATCAAGCTCATATAACATGACAACAATCAAAGACACAAAGGTTTCCTCCACTTGTATAAATCACATTAAAAATGCTAATTAAGCACTAAAATCATGTATAACAGAACTTCTACACTATTTTCCAGAAATGACAGTATTAAACTTCCTTCATTGCCTCAAATGCAAAGCATCACCTGCCATTCCAAAACTATAATACCAGCAAAATTTGGGGTTAATAATATAAAGAAGATCCTTATAATTTCAAGGGTAAAAGATTAGGGGCTCTTTGTAATTTATGATTTCAAAATTTTCAAAACAACCCTTTGGCCTTCTGTTAAAAAAATAACAAAGAAGTAAATAAATCAAATATTGTTAATATAATAAACAAAATTAGTTCTTAAACTCGAACTTTAATTTGAGAGCTGATTTAAATCGTCATGTCCACAACATTCATTATTATTATTTTCTAACACATGTTAAGAAAAAGAATTTTTTTAAAATTGAAAATTAAAAAATTCAAGAATATTAAAAATTAGGAATTTTTAGAAGTTATTTAAACTAGGAAGTCCGTATTTCTTACCTTAATTTTAATTTCTTTTTTAAAAAATTTTGTTTGATAGTTAATGAAAGAAGGTCTGGAAATTGCCTATCAACTATGGAGGGTTAAACCTGCGTACTCAAACCTCCTCAAACTCCGCTTCATCGCGGGACTTCAAACTGGGGTGATAGCGATGAATTCATAAAAGAAGAAATTTTCTCAATATTTTGTCCCTAAATAAATTGTAATTCTAACTAATTTTATGAAAATCAGTGCTTATAATTTAAATTGGATAAAAATATTATGCACAATTTTACAAATAACATATAATTAAAATACTTATTTCACCGCCTCTCTGCTATTTATTAGTGATGAACCTCCCCATATTCATTGTCCAGATTCAGTGCGTCAGCAAGATTTTTACTGGGTTGTTGTAAAAATGGGTTATCAAACTAAAATGACCAATTTTTTGATAAAACTGAAACTTAGTGCAATTAATACTAAATATTACTTCTAATCTCACTTAAAAATTGAGTACAACTGACAGATTAATCTTAATTGATCATGAATTACAATCTCGATTTACTTCAAGTCATGTAGTAAAAATCATTAACCATTCTACTTAAACTAAAGTGACTCATATTTATTTATCTAATCAACAAATTAAGATAAAAAAATATGTGTATGTGAATATTAGGACATATTTACCTTACCCATCTAAAAAAATTACCAATCTTTACCCAAAATTTGGAAAGTAGTTTTTTTTTGTTTTTACCTTTTTTTCTTTCACCGCGTCGGTTAACGGACCCGGAACCGGAGCCATGGGCCGGGTCGTCCGACAAGTAATCGCCGTGAGAAGAGTCTCGGGCATGATCCGACAAGGGAGAGTCCGGATTGGGAGAAGCGGCGGCAGATGAGGACGAATGGTAGTAGGCCGCCGACAAGTTGCTCATGCTCGCACTCTTCTTTACAATGGACCCGTCGGTGAGCCTCACGCCGAACAGCTTCACTCCGGCGATCGACGACGTGGACGACGTCGACGCCCCTCCCGAGCGCGTCGGACACGTCCGCGTGTTGTGCCCATTTTTGCTGCAGTGCGAGCAGCGTCGTGTCATGAGTCACTTGTCCGAATCACCACCACCACCACCACCGAGTTAGAGAGAGAGAGAGACTTGGAGAGAGAGAGAGGGGGCATGCATAGAAATGAAGAGTCAAGGAGACATACATATATCGGAGGAGGGGTGGTTTGGGGATTTTGGAAAAGAGCAGCTTTCGATGGGATTAGAGGAAAGCGGGGGATCATACGTTGTGATGTTCCGGTTTGACTATTTTGCCCCTTTCTTACAAGATAAGGTTAGTTGTGTTCTTCGGTTTTTGTTAGTTTTTAACTGTTATTGGAAATTCATCTTATGAAAATTTCGATACCACGTAGTGTTGATCAACTACACTTCATCAGAGTCATACTAAATGCAATTAGAGTAATTTCCAAGAGATATTAATTCATTGAAAAGCAAAAGGCAAATGTTAAATTCTTGCTTTTTTGTCTAAAATTATCATTTTTGTCAATTATATTTTCTAATTTGATATTTAAAATTTTGATATTTAAAATTAATTAATTGAATATATATAATTTGTACATATTTAAATTATAGTCTCTTTATTAGTTATGAGTAAAGCTGCGTACTATCAAACTTCCTCAAACTCTACACCTCAGTGAAATTTCTACTGAGTATTACAATTAATTTTTTCATTTTTATAACTTAATTTGATTAGGGATTTCCTTTTTAAGATTGACTCGTTAGCAAGAGGATCTAGAACTTTTGAAAATGCATTGCTTAACAACTTATTTCATGTTTATTGAAGAGTTTAGTCAATAACCTTTCCTCTTAAAGAGCATCTAACAGCAAGTGTTGGGTTGTGAAGAAACAAAGAAAAATCACATTTTCAATGTGGAAAAGAGAAAGGCATTGGATCAAATATCGGAAAGAGGACCATTCCTTGCTTGATATGAGAGGTATAAGGACATTGATGTCATTGCAATTAAGAAACATTATTGATTCTATTTGGATTATTTATTTATTTTCTTATTGACGAAAATGGATGGTTAGGACATAAACTTAAAAGAATAATAAATCTTATTATAAAATTCAATTAATTAATAAATTTTATAATTTAAATAAATAAATATTTATTTATTTAATAATGTTTTGAATTAGATTTTAAAATTTTCGATAAATTTTAAAAAGAAACACAAAGATTACGCTAAATCAAAATTCTAAAAAAATAAAAACATTGATTATGTAATTTCATCTGTTAAAATTTTAAGCCGTTTATTTTTTCAATTCAACTTTTGACTTTTAGGTTTGATTTATTTACTAAATCTTGTTATAAAAATTAATTAATTAATTAATATATCAATTTTATTAATTAATAAATTCTGATAATCAAATTAAATCAACTAATTTTATTTAATAATTTATTTTAATTAAATTTTAAAAATTTTAATAAATAAAAATAATATCTTTTTATTCATATTTTAAATTTATTAATTTTATCCGACATAATTAGAGAATATGAATCAAACTAGTACTTGCAAGTAACGACGGAGCTACATGTAGCTCAGTGATGCACTGAGCCCTTCAAAATTTTTTAAAAAAATTATTTTTAATGTATATATATATATATAAATATATAAAAAAAACGGAGTTATTTAAGGGTCAGTGGTATACTGAGTCTCCCAAAATTTAAAAAAATTAATATTCGAGCCCTCCAATATTAAATTTCTGGCTCCATCACTGCTTGCAAAGTAACGTATTCACCTCTATCGAAAATTGTAGTATTTTCTGTTCTTTTTTACATTCAACCCATTTATTTTTTCTCTCCCAATTAATAAATAAATTGGATATTAAAGAATAAAACACAACAGTACAAGTGAATGTGTTCCAATTGCAAGGGGATGAACATGGACGATTACAAAAAAAGCCATAAATGTCTACCGAACAGCAGTAATTAGCGTTTTGCTTTTGATGGTCATGAGTGGATGCTGGACACTAATTATTGTGTTAGTCAAAAGATATTTTGCTTAATCTTTGCTTAAATACAGATTAGGTGTCAAATCAATTACAACTCCACCTCAACTCAAACTAAAATTCCGGCTGTAGTAGGTGTAGAGCATGGACCTACCCTAGGTAGGATTAAGTTAATATAAATTAATTAGATAGAATTAGACTCATCATTATTTCAATTAGATATGATTCATTTGTATTCTATGAATATAGTTTGTCTAGATGATGTTACCTAACACCAACTTAATAATTAATATCTGTTGTAAAAGAATAATTATAAGTGATGTATTAAAACACCGACCGTCCATTTATCATGTGTCTTAATCTTTCTTTAATTATCTTTCGTGCTTCTCCGAGATAAGCCTTAGCATTTAATACCGATTTAAAACAGGACAAGCTTGTTTCCAATGTGTCTATTATAAAAACATTGGGGAGGACAACAATGCATGACTTTTCACTTAGGGTGTTGTCCGTTCGTACAGAAAAATGATAATAGAAATGAGAATGAATATAATAAAGAATGGGAATGGATATTATCATTATAATTATAATGGTTGGTTAAAGAAAGAAATGATTATCATTACTATTAATAGTAGTTGGTTTGTAAAAATATTAAGAAATAAAATTTTATTATAATTAATTTATTATATTATATTTTCATTATTAATTAATTAATAATTATATTGTAATTAATTAATTACAATATAATTATTAATTAATTAATAAATTATATTTTACTTAATTATAGTGTAACTAATTAATAATATTTTATTTAATAAATAATTATA
>JANVCQ010000005.1:3348966-3388233 GCA_025531925.1 Erythroxylum plowmanianum
AATTAATTAAGTACAATATTTTAATTAATGAATAAATTATATTGTAGTTAAATTAATTACAATATTTTAATTAAATAATAATTATATTTTAATTAGTTATATTTTAATTAATTATAACAACCACAATCTTACATAACAATGATATCCATTCCTCTAGATTAGGAGGGGAATGGGGTATTACCCAAAAATGAGTAATGAAAATAATGACTCTATAATAATACCCTCTTATCAAACACAATGTTTCATTCCATACCCATTCCCTTTTTTTCATACCCACCAAACAAGCATCCTCTTAGTAGTTTTAATGGCATGTTTTGGTTGAGTAGAATAATTTTTTTATTACTGATGTATTGTTAATGAATAATTAATTTTTTGTTAGGTTAAAAAATTAACATTCATAATATATAATATCAGGTTTAATTATTCAAACACTTTTAGGAATAGCTAAAAATATCTTTCGTATGTCTTTACCTATTTCATGAAACGCCGAATAAGTATAGTTAATTATTATTATTATTAATTTTCTTCTTCTTTTTTCTTATTATTGTTATTATTATTATTCGTATTCTTATTGTTGTTGTTATTATTAATTTTCTTATTATTATTATTATTATTATTAATTTTATTATTATAGTCATTATTTATTAATTTTCTTCTTCTTATTATTAAAATTAATAGTAATAACAAGGAAATTAATAATAAAAAATTAATAATAATAATATTATTATATTATAATAATAAGAAAATTAATGTTAATAAAATAAAATAAAATATTAATATTAACAATAAGAAAATTAATAATAATAATAGTAAAGGTTATAATAAATGTTTTAATCTTTTTCTTAATTATTTCTTTGTCATCTTAAATTTATATTTTCAAATAATATTAACATACGTCATTATTAGAAATTCTTAAGAATAAACAAACTAAATAATACATATTCTATTCTATTTCTCATCTAATTTATTCTTAAAAATAATTATTCAATTCTTTATTTATTTCAGCATTTGAGCCAAATATTCTTTTAAGAGGTATGATTATCGTCATCAGCATGATCCTTTGCATTTCTCATTTTTCGCATTGTTGTTTTTTTCTTTCATTTTCATTAGAAAAAATGTATTGCACGCTTCTCGATACCCATCATTGTCAATATTAGATTACAGGCATAGACAGCTCTATGTAAATTTAATAGGGTAAAAAGGACATATACAATGAGATTGCCTCGAAACATGCTTGTGGAAGAGATATTTATGTGGTTCACCAATAGAATACGCAGCCCCAAGATAAGCTAATCAAGAGGAACCTTATCTTAACATGTACAGAAAGAAGAAAAGAGAAGATTAAAGATTGATATGTACGGCCGTGTGAATGCGCAAGTGGATAAAAAGAAGGGTGCAGCTTGCATGTATATTGTATAAAATTGCCACGTACCTTTGTGGATAAAAGCAAGATCGGAACAAAGTCAAGCTTTGGCAGGCCTTTGTTTCCAACTTTCTTTTTGGTAGAAATAAATGTTCAAAGATGACCTAGAGCCAACCCACTTTCCTCAAAACATATGATCAATTAATAAAACTATAATATCTCCGACGAGATCTTCCACGATTCCATGTGCAAGATTCTCAGTAGTTTCAGAGACTTTATTCAATTTAGCACAAAGGGTTTTCATGCATGATGTTGGAAAATGTGAGGATGAGGCACAGCCACGTCAAGGCAAAAACAGTGCAGGAGGAGTCGTGTTAATGTGTTTCCTTGTTCCTTCCTTTCTTCGAGACCTTCTGTCTCATCAGAGAAGTCATGTATTAAGTCGCTTTTACTGTTGTAGACTTTGCTGGTGTACTGAACCTAATATCTTGGAGTTAGGGGCTAGCATCGGTCTTTCAACGTGTGAATTACTGCGAAAGCTCCAGCTTGCTTTCATTGTTGGACTTCCAATGCTAAGATGTAAAAGTCAACGCAGTATTCGCAACAACTCGAATGTAAATTGTACATCTTAAATTTAGAATTTTAGAGTTTTGGACTGAATTGCAAAATTTACAAGACAGTTTGGTTCAGTTTGATTTTATTAAGATTGGGCATCGTTGTTTAGATCCATGATCTCGATTAGCTTAGACTAGAAGATACTTGCAAAGACAATAAAGGAACATCGGGAGTTGATCATCGGCTTGCCCCTCCAATACTTAAGTCAGTTATCTGCTGTAGGTTTTCTGGCTAATAACGAAGGTTATCAGGGTTAATAGAGTCGTACCTGCATCGTGAGGAGATAATGAACTTTATATGATAAATACCTGACGTGTTTAACTCAACCTCTCTGTCGTGTTTAACTCAACATCATGGGAATGGACCGATCGACCCATACACCATCTTAGAGTTGGATTTGGGTCCAGTACGACCGACTCAACCACAGTTTTTTTCAGGGATCACTACTTTTGAGCATCCACTAAGAAGTTGCATACCTCTTTTCGCAGAAGATGAGATGGGGGTCAGTCACCCGACCCAGCATGTAATTTGTCTTGCTACTTTCCTTTTTATATAAAAAAAGAAAAGTAGAGGTCAAGTTTGCTCAAAAGTTCAATGGGTTTATAGTTGGAAGAAGACTTAATATGGTCATAAGCTTAAACAACACGGGAAGAATATTCGTAAGTGTTCAGGTAACCTGGGAAGCTTTTGTCCTATTGATAGATATTTATAAGCCGTCATAATTGACACGTATCAAACACATGAAGAATGCAATTTAGAAACAACTTATTGGATAAGGATAATGTATCATAGATTTCATTATCCCAAATATCAAACTTTGGTATATAAATTCTGTCTCATATATACCCCCCAAAAGAAAAAGGAATTCTTATATTCTAACTTATCTCCCTAAATCTTTTTTCTTAGTTTTCGGGATTGGGATTGTAATCGACTTCACTTAGTGGAAGAGAGCATTTCATTATCACAAAATGTTTGATACTTTCTACCACCTAATACAAAATAGTTATATCTAAACTACAAATTATAACATTTAAAATGACTTTTAATATGGTTTGAAAATTTTCGAGGGGGTGTAGTATTTTCACAAAATCTCCGATTTGATCAATTGTACATTTCTAATGTCTTGTTCTTTGGTTTACTAGTCATAAGAATTGACGGATTATAATTGATAACCTGGAATAAATTGTTATAATTGCACAATTAATGAATTAAAAGTGTACATTTATTTTAAGAAAAATTTCAAGTGACAAGACAAGTTGATACATAGAAAGTTAGGATGTTTAAGTCTATGAATAAGTGACATTTGACATAGAATTGTTGGAACATTCACCATTTTCTTCTTCTCTCACCATCAAAACCTGCTTCTATCTCCCATCCTTGTGTTTTGCTTGAGCTTTGCTAAATTGTCATTTCAAATACATGCTTTTATCCTTCATAAGATAGCTATAGAACCAGAATATTGTAGTTCTTATTATGGTCTTTTATCCTAGCCAAAAACCAATCTATGTCTACCTTGAATTGGTAATGATTTTGCATGCATGCAAAGCTAAGTTAGCTTGATCATTGAGGTGGAAATTTGAGCTAGACAAGTAAAGTGTTGCTCTTTATGGCATGTTATAATCGAAAGTTTATGATAATTGAATTAAGATGGATTGTATATGATGTTGATGATGAATTGTACTGGAAAATGATATTTGGATATTTTCATGTCTTGTTCTTGATGTATAAAAATTGTAGGTTATAGGTTATTTCATAGATGAATTAGATTGGGATTTGAAGTATAACGAAGTTGAATTGATGCTAAAGAAAGGTGCTAGTGAAGTCTTCTTGAAATGAGAAAGAACTAAGACTATATGTATAATAGTGAATGAAAGTTTATGTTTTGATCTTGATGCATGAAAGACCATAGTTTATGAGCTATCAATTGGATGATTTTGAGTTAAAATTGAAGATAAATTTGATAAGAAATTGACATATAACTAAGGTATAACTGAGGTATAATGAATGGATGGTCATGAAGCTTTAAAATCTGGAATTTTTTTTAAAGGAAATGGATGGTGAACCTTTGGTTCACTCATCCCACGATCATGGAAGCTGCATTAGCTCCTTCCCACTCGTGGGAAATGCTTTGACATGAAAAAGGTTCGGTTTTGTGCAATTGTTGAACCATATGAGGATAAGTTACTTTACTTTGGTGCATTTTGACTTGATTGAGACTTGAAATGAACCTAGTTTGATGCGGCATTAATTAGTTAAGAGTTTGATAAGTTTAAGTTATTAATTGATATTATAACTTAAGGAATGGATTGACTTAATATCAATGTATTGCAATATGGAAAATATGAGTTATTAAAAGAATTAAGATGTTCTTATAAATGCACATATGATTCAAATAATATGAGTAACGTATATTAGGTATAAATGAATGGACAATAGAGAACATGAAGTAATTGTGAGTGATCAAGATGTATAAATAATCAAGACTTGTGAATAAGAATACATATCCGGGTTGAAGTAGTTTCTGCATTTGGACTTGGGTCAGTGTCGGAATCAGTTATACCTGCAAATGTCTTTAGTTATTATGTATCAAGAATTGTATCTCTCAACTGTTGTAGAATGTACATGTGAAATTTGAAATGTAATGACATTTGTGACTCTGTATGTTTGTGAATAAAAATGGAACAAAATGATTTTAGAAATGCATGTAACATGTGCGACCCCTTAAATGAGTTGATTTGATCATCATAACGTACCATTCTCGTAGATTATGTTATCGAATATTCTTCGGTATGTCGGGTATAAGCTGTATAGAAATGATATGTTACAAAGATAGCTTTTAAATTTCAACATCCAAGTCATACAAAAATTGTCGTTAACCCGTACCCAAAAACGACAATTCTTAAGCCATAATCCAACTATAATTAACCAATCAAATATGAGGAATATTCTACCCCATTTTGATTAGAATTTGAAGCTAATCAACATTATCTTGAAAGTCCAATTAGCAAATAATGTCAAAATTATATGTATATATAAAACATATACCTTATCATAGTTAATTTTCCATTAAGTAGTATTATTTTTATTTATTGAATATCTACAACAAGTGTTATTATTATATGACGTGTGAGATTACTATAAAGTGAGCGTACATGTGATAGTAGATCAACTTAAAAAAAAGGTTAATTACATGATAGTAGAACACACTTTTTAGTTAAATAAAAAATAATATCATGTCAATATTATAATAATATTTAACTAATGAAGAATTAATCCTCTTAAAAATTTTGTATAAATTAAAGTATATTCTGAACCTTTTGAAAACTTTAAAGTTTTATTTGAATACTTAAAAAAATTATAGCTGAAAATATATTTTATTGCAAATATTAAGGTTTTAAATTCACTTTTATTCAAATAATTATTAATATTAAGAACAATAAAAAGATAATATTTAATATAATATCACTTAAATTAAAAACTCGCTTAGATAAGGATAATAATTATTTAAAATAACCAATTTTTGATTGTTTTCAGTCATGTCCCAAAATATCTATAGCCGCCTACTTCATGATTTTGTCAAACTTACATCTTTTATTATATTTGAGACATTAAACCGCAAAAAGGTTAATTAGATTGAAAATGACTAAAAGTATATTATAAATCTTATATAACATATCCTAACATTTTGAAGCGATTAAATTAAATCTTAATATTTTCAAAATATTCAAAACAAATCTTAAATGAATGAAAAATTTAACGGGATTAACTCTCGATTAGTTAAACACTACGTAAATGCTAACTACATGATTGTGAGATTACTTCTTGATTAATTTAAAAATAATTATGCGACAATAAAATTCGCTTTTTATTTAAAGTGAACCTTAGGCACTTGACAATAAGTGGATAACTGATCAATGATGAGCTTAAGAAATTTCAAGGAATTCACGATTTTGCTTCCAGGATTTCCAGGTAAAAGACCGGCTCATGATAAGCTGCTTATTTTGACCCAGAAAGTTGGGAACAGGTGGGTGGGATTAAGAAAGAAAGATGGCTGCTGAGAAACGACAACATTGAAATGCCTAACTTGGACAAAGACATGCTTATAATTGTATGAAATCATGTACTATGAATGCATGCCTACCTAGAATTTTTTTGTGGTTCTCAGTCGTGGATAAGCACAAAATGAACCTGTCAACCCTAGTCCCTGGGAATTTATGTGACTCTGTCGTGTCTTTGTATGAAAGGATCGATGCATTGCCGTAGGAGAACTGAGCTCTGTTTCTAATCAGTCCTCAGATTAAGAAGCCTTTGACCGTCAATTTACTCTTATTAAACATCTTCTAAATTAGCTAATCATGACGAGTGCTTGACTTAAATAATGATTTACCAAATTTAAGATTTAATTAGAAGACGTTTTAGTTCTTTTGTTTATCTAAATGATAAAGAAACTCAACTGGTTCAGTCGGTTCAACCGTTTTTTAACAACTCTTATTGTTAAAAATTGGTTATTAATTGATCGGTCAATTTTATTAATTATTAGTTATTATAAATCAAAATAAATGAATTAATTTTTATTTAATAATTTTTTTAACTAAAGTTTAAATTTTTAGAACAATCTCTTCTATTCATATTCAAATTCTTTAATTTTATTCAATCTTTAGCTAAATTTTTGACGTCTAATATCAGTTAAATCTTAATTTTTTTGTCTCACTTTTTTAACTTTTGATCCAAATTTTAAAACATTAGTTTTAAGAATCGGTTTAAAGTCTATGGATAATAGACGGTCAAATTGTAAAAACTTAAAAATCATATTTAATAAAATTTTAATAATTAATTACAATTAAAACCTAAAAATCTTATACTACTAGAAATATAGAAGATTGTGGAAGAAAAGAAAAGAATAGAATTTTGACTCTCAAGGGGTAGGATAGTCCTAGTCCAACCTTAACAATCTAAGAATAAGATGCTTCTTTTAATTTCTTTTTTTCAAGAGTATTGGAGAATTTAAGAATAATAGACATTTTCTATTTTTTTTTTGTTTTCAATGTCAAATCATATATTTATCCAAATCATATCTTTATCTTTAATTCGCGAGTTCAAACCCTCTTTATGCATACAACTGTTTAAAATTTGGAGCCAGAGCTTAGCTTACTGCAAAGGACCTATCCGACTCTAGCAGGGATTAGTTTGAGTATGGATGAGTTAAAGATGTCTTCTAATAATTAGGACTTTTCTAAAATATCTCGTGGACCAAAAAAAAAGAATAATGTATGGTTATAGTGAAAGGTTGACTAAATTCAATTTGTAGTTATAAGTTGCATCACAAATATAATTCTCTTTGACCAGTATTTCTTTTAATTTGTTTTCTCCACAAGCAAAAGTCAAAGAAGGAATCTAGATTACAAAACTATACCAAACATTTTTTGGACAAAAATTTGGTATTGAATGAGAAAATTTTGTCTCAGTAACTCTTTCGGTCAGTATCAGTTGGTAATTACTGTACCAATAAAATATTAATCAGAATTATAAATTTTTTTTAAAATTAGGAATAAATTAAAAAGAAGTTTTTCTTGTATAAAATAATAATTACTTATACATAAAAAATTATGATAAGATTGTCTATAATTTATTTCATAAATAATAAAAATACTATTAAATTAAATTTTTATATCATTAGACTTATATAAAAAAGTGGTTATAGATTATAAAACTAAATATATTAGTTTACTACAATCATATTTAATATTTTTGAAAATTATATATTTTATATTGATAATATATATACTTTTTAATATATACATTAATGTAAAGAAATTGTATAAAATAATATATTAAGGGAGTATTTAGCAATTCTATAAAATTTAAATTTTATTTTATAATTTTAAAAATTATCTAAAATAATATTTAATATAAAAAACATTGATACCAAAACATTTCTAAAAATAGTTAAATTTAATTAAAGTCAAATAATCTAAAGCCCAATTGCCATCAAACCCGGAAGAGTTTTGGAATTCGGCCTCAAGGCCCTTGAGCTGTCATTCTTTTTCTTTTTGTGCACTGGTAAGAGTAACTACATACACATGTTGACCTGATATTACCAACCACCAAGAGGCTTTTTGTGATTGATGTTAGGTCATCAGAGTGTTGTCACTTTCAAGAATTTGAATCACTTTTCATTTAATATTTTTGCAAGTCTACAACAACCTTTTTCCTGATACTCCATTGATGCAACTAACAGCACCTACCAAAGCTTCCTTCTTTACCCACCATGTGACTTACAGGATAGGACAATGGGGAAAAAATAAATGAAACTGACTGTTATCCCTGAAACTGAATCATGTTCTTTTTTCATCATCATCTTTTGTTTTCCCTGGCTTTTTAAATCTTCCTAGGACTGTATTGAAACTTGAAGCAACAAATTACGACAACTTCGGCCGGCCGGCAGGCTGTCCCGCCCCTTTCACCGGTAGCTACGATACGAAGGGCTATACATGGAGCTCTCAGCACAGTGCAACAAGTCCCTTGGTTGAGGGAGGCGAGAAGCCAAACCTGTTCAAGGTTGATAGATAAGCAACATGCACCTATAGTTGTACACCACCACATTATAATGGCAGATGTATCAGAAGCATAGCTAAAAGGGGTTTTACCAAGTTCATAAGCTTTAGCAGCCACTTTTGCAGCAATATGTGCTGAAATCTTTCTGATGTTAGTAAATGGTGGGTATATGCGTCCGTTGTCAAAGTTGTCCTGCGTTACCTGTGAAGCCAGAGCTTGTGCTGTACCAAGTGAACAGGCACGAAGATGCAAGTTAGTTACAATCTTTCCATACTCATTGCCTTAAAGTACCAAGTTGGTCTTGAACATTAATCTTGGAAATGCTACAATCGGGCACTTACAGGCTGCCAGAAGCATATCATCATGAACACGGATGGCACCAGACATAAGCAATCCCAGACCAAGTCCAGGGAAAATGTAGGCGTTATTTGCCTGCAAGAAGGGGAAGTTGAAACAATGATCATTAATCTATATGTCATATCCACCAAACTCAAGAAGTCACTTGGACTTTAAATCCTACCTGGCCAGGGACATAAACTTTCCCCTCATATTCTACAGGAGGAAATGGGCTCCCACTTGCAAAAATGGCACGACCCTGGACGTGACAATGAGAGGAAGATAGTACATAAGCATCAAATTATGTAATGAAGGAAAGCTAGATAACTTTCCGCTCCGAAGATAGCTGATGAAACAGGCTTATAAGGAGATAGATTAGCATATACAACTTGCATTACCTTGCTCCAAGTGTAAGCTTCTTCTGCTGTACATTCAGACTGTGAGGTTGGGTTGGAAAGGGAGAGAATAACGGGTTTCTACATTATATATGAAAGTTAAGTTATCCTTCCGAACATTATCCAACACAGAAGTGAATGAATATACAGAACTTTACCTCATTGAAGGAGGCCATAGCCTCAACCACTTCTTGTGTAAATGTCCTTCCTACTCCTGAAGTTCCAATTAACACTGTAGGCTTAATGTCCTGATGACATAAGAGAAGACAGCAAAGAGACTTAAGACATCATTGTTTTCCTTTACTAAGAAAATGAAGCATGAGGGGAAAGAAGGACGGAGTTCTCACATTAACAGCTTCCAAAAGAGTTTTAATAGGTTCATGCTCATGGGCCCAGGGCTTCTTGAAATGTTGGAGTGATTCTCTTCGGGAGCTAACAATCAATCCCTGCAAAGTAAATTGCAAGTTACACGATTAGATAACACGAACATAACGAAGCAAATAAGCGTGCTAGAAAAAGCTAGAAGCAATAGCAGGCCACCACCTTTGAGTCCACAAGCCAAATATTCTTACGAGTCTCTTCCAGCGGCATGTTCGTCTGCATTTAAAGGTCATCTTTCAATTACAACTGTTTCAATTTATTTAATATCTATATTCACTTTCTCTAGGAAAAAAATTGTCAAGGATTATGCAACCGGACCTGTTTAGACATCTCAAGGGCTATGAGTTCGGCAATTCCAGTGCCAGCCTGCAAGCAGATAGTTGCAGAGATTAAGACAAAAGTGTCTCTATTACCATACAACTAGCAAAAATAATGCGGATGTTGGTTCGATGTTGTCAGTGTTGTTTTGAGGGCTATGTATATAGACGTGATATCTGAAAAAACTACATAAGCAACTGTCAGAATATCTGAAGACACTGAATTTGCTTTCCCCCGTCTCAGCTTGGGTAGATTCCAACTCTTGAAGATTCACAAAATCCTAAAATGTTTTCCTTATTTATAGTGAAATTTTCAATTTTTAGGTGATTCAACATTATCAATACAACGTAGCATCAGCTCACCTCTCCAGCACCAAGAAATAAGAACCTTTGGTCAGCTAAGGTCCCTCCAACTAATTTTAGAGCTGCAATAAGTCCTGCTAGGACCACGGATGCAGTACCCTGAAATTTTAAAGGAAGTATAAGGAAAGTTACAAGACTGCATGTGAAACATACTTAAAATCTTAATAACGGTAAATGTAAAGGTATTTACCTGAATATCATCGTTGAAAACAAGATGAGTTGTACCGTATTTTGCAAGTAGATCGAAAGCATTGTGATTTGCAAAGTCTTCAAACTGAAAATTTTACGATTACATCAATGCATGCAAATAAACAATCCATATCAAACAAAACAAAAAATAAAAACACGAGGTCCTTGAAAGATAGTAACTGGCAAAATACCTGAATTAGGACCTTTTCACCATAATTCTGCTTGACTGCAGTCATGAATTCATGCAGTAGTTCAGCATATTCCTACAAAACGAATACAAAAGAATGAGAAACCACTTCAAAAAAATTGTAAGAGTAAGTTTACATGCGACGAGAAGATCCAAATAAGATGGATGATAACCTGTCCAGTAGCCCTTCTCTGCCTGAGCCCTATGTAGAACTCATCATTTAACAGGTTCTCATTGTTTGTGCCCACATCAATTGTCACAGGTAAGCACTGTCAAACAGCCATGAGTAATTACCTTTCAGATGATAATAAGGAAGATTAAGCAAAATGGAATGCTGATCACATTCTATTCTGTATGTTCATTCCAAATTAGTACCTTATACAGACATCAACTATAAAAATTATGGGAGCAAAATGAAGTACTAAAACAACATGAAAACTTTCTAGAGTTCATAGACAGCAATATCACATGGTCTAAATTCTGCAATATGGAGGCTCACGCCTTAAAGGCAATAATAGAGCAGTCAGACCCATATTCTAAACCTTATTGATTCTTTTAAAATTTTGGTATCACAAACAAGGCAGCTTATCTACGTTACATGTCCTGATAGACTAAAGTATCAAGATTGAGACCAAAAGAGACGGAGTACGTATATATATATATATATATATATATTTAACTACTTACAGCTGAGGGACGAACTCCACCAAGTGCTGTATACAAGGAAAGTTTCCCCACAGGGATTCCCATACCCTATAAATAACAGGACTAAGTCAGTTACATACGAATGAACATGCAAGTGTATTGCTCGTGAAAGTGAGAATGAGGGAGAGATGCAAAAGCATAGAAAACTGGCAAAAGTAAATTATTTGAAACTTTTTAGTCGAGAGCTCACATGGCATCCAAGGTCGCCTAACCCTAAAATGCGCTCACCATCAGTGACAACAATTACTTGAATATTCTTCTCAGGCCAGTTCCTCAGTACCTCAAGAATTCTTCCTCTGCATAAAGCCACTCCGTAAGCTTCTAACCAGAAAGAAAGATAGCATGTAACAGGAATTACTTGGCCATAGTATAAGCTAGGATTAGCAGTTTTACTTCTCTTTCAAACTGATGTAGAGCCCCTGAGGACGGCTGAATATACTACCATATTTCTGGCAAGCTTCACCAACAGTTGGAGTGTAGACAATCGGAAGCATCTCCTCAACATGATCAATAAGAAGCTTGTAGAACAGCTTTTCATTTCTTTCCTGCAATTACAGTAGTAAATTTATTTTCCAAGTAGGCAACATCTAGTTAAGGACCAAGAATATTGCTTCAACCGAAGAACAAAATGAGGCATGGAATGCATTTTTTTCTCACAAGTATTTGCATGTTCAGGTTTATGCTTCTGACTTGCAAGTCTAAATTAACTTAATCACTTAATACACATCTCATGTCAAGGGGATGTGAAGAAATGTGCCATTACCTGAAGGTCCATCATAGCCATGTATCTCTGAAGTGGAACTTGATACTGGCGTATAATATGCATCATTTTCTTGACCTGATAAAGATAAGTAGCAGAAAGATTAAATGTGTTTCATCAAAAGATTGGAATACGAACTTACGAACCACTAGAACATGGATAATTATGGCATCGAACCTGGAGCTCCTGAGAAACAATTGTTGGGGGGAGAAGGCCTCGCAGGTAGTGAGCATCCCTCTCCTTATCAGTGAAAGCAAGCCCTTTATTATGGTGGGGATCTCGTAACAAAGTGTATCCACTGCAGTCAGAAAAACGAGAAAAGGCTAACCCATTACCAGCTGTAGCAACATAGGATCTCAAAGAAGCACAACAAAGAAGAATAAGTAAAAGGAGCCTAAATTGAAACAGATATAAGAACTTATCAGGGAAATTGAAGAATGTAAGTCAGGGAGGAAGAAAGGAATTTGTTTCAGGGGTTAATTATTGCCAGAAAAGATTCCAGATTAAGTACTTAATCTTGCTGCATAGGTTGCTCTTTTGAGTAAATGAAACTCATAGTCGAAGTTCCGCTTGGAATCATGACAAAGAAAATGTGAAATTCAACAAACCAAGGAGTCCATAGAAAATAAAACTAAATATTGCCTAAACCAACGACCGACAAGGGACATTGGTGATATCGACATCCATTAAGCAACAATATATGACTAGTTAAAACCTACCTGGCAACAGAGAGAGCCCAGGGTGTCACAAGCTGGTCCTCGGTGGCTGTGTCCTCGCCATAAACATCCTGGACACCGCCGGCAACAGCTGTTTTGACGTCCATCTCAACAACAGATGCTCCATCTCTTAAAGCCTTCAATGTGCTCTCCATAACTACACTGCCGTTTAAGTCCCTATCGGAACTTACAGCTGCTACGATCTTCAATGAAGAAGGAGCTGATGGGACTGGCCCTCTATGCCTCCCTGAAAACGGGCTACAAGAGCCTGAGATGCTCTTGTTATTCTGTTCGACACACGAATAAAAGAGATCGTTTTATCAAGCACAGTATTTGATAAAACGAATCGAGAAGAAAACAAGTGAAACTTTCTAGATTGGCATGAATCCAACAAATTTTTACTCTTCCTCTTCTTCATGAAAAAATCGAAGTTTTGATTTTGATTTTTTGTTGTTGCAAAATCTCATCTGAAATGGTCTTATGAGAAGAGCTCAAAATTGAAAATGGAATCTAAACTTTCGCAATGCAGTTGGATTCAAAAAGTTTCAATTTTTCATAATTTTTGCAACTTAGAATTCGTGACAAGTTCCAACTGAGAGATCCAAAGGGGACAAAAGCCAAGAAAACGAAAGCTAGAAAAGCAAATAAGACAAAGATAAGGCGAACTCATTAGAAGCTGAAAGAGCCAGCATGAGACATTAATACATAGGATCAAAGTTGGTTTCAGAAATTAAAAATTAATAATCTTGATATCATGAATAGACACTGAAAGAACAGAAACGTATCAGAAACCCAGAGCGGTCAAATTTCATTGCAAAAAGACAAAAATCTGCTTGACCGACGGAAAGCTAATCGATAAACACGAGGCCATGCATTAACCATACAAACATGTTTAATTGTGAAAGATGTGAAAAAGAAGAATACCCAGAAGCGGATATGAGCTTGAAGAAGAACAAGGACGTGAAAAATCCAAACTTTGTAGATTAAGATGTGAAATGCAGAGATAGGAAAACAACGTAGCGGATCTTTTGAACAACAATGAGAAGCTGAATTTGGAAAAAGAATGAGGTTTGGTTTATACTTACCAAGAAACTGCTTCTGTTCAACGAGGCCATAGCGATAGGACGTGTAAGGAAAGACAGAGTCTTTCGGTTGTTATAAGCAGTGGACCGATCTCACTGCGTTTCAGATAGCAAAACCAGACGATATAATAGACAGTAGAGAGAGTCTTCAGGGAATGACACACGCGCACAAGAAAAGCTTCCTTCTTGTTTGCCTTTTTAGTCTCTCCTCTTCTCTCTCTCTAAAGCGAACAAACCCAAAAATCCAGGCAGCGAGAGAGAGAGAGAGAGGAGGGCTGAATGAATATGGCGTTCGGAGAAGCAGCAAGGAAGCAGCCTAATAACGTGTCTGAACGCTCTTTCATTGTCACAATCTCTCTACAGAAAATGACGAGTATCAACTGATATTTGTCTGAATATTACCTCTGTGCCATAAGGACCCTCGTGGGCCATCATTGTGTTCGTGGCCTTCCATCGCCATGCTTGGATTTGTGGTTGTGGTCTTGAGATTGCTTGTGCACAGCCATGGTTAGGTGGTGAAACGTGAAATGTCATGTCCCTCGGCTCCGTACCATTTCACCTATCCAAAAAATGTCGTTTTATATGTAAATAAATCCAAAACGACCTCATTTTGAAGTGAAAACGGAGTTGAAACAAGTTAGGTGCCAAGTCTCATCTAACAGTGTTACACATGTTTATGATGTATCCATCTTTAGTTTCAAGTGTCCATACCATTCACAATGTAATAAAAGTAACCTAGAGACCATTATATAGTAATTGTTGTTATATAAAAAAATTATAATAAATCACTTGTTTATCTTTAATCAATGATTAAAAAATTTAACCGATTCTACATATTTAACTATAAAAAATCTTAATTCAACCAATTTTTTGCTTTGGTTATTAAATTTCTGACTGTATTTACTTTAATAACTTTTCTTATGAATAATCGAAAAATTTATTAATTAGTCGATTAATTTTTTTAAATTAATAAGTTATTCTTTAGTTGGTAAAAATAATTTCTTTCAATTGGATTTTAAATTTTTCAATTTTATTCAATCTTTAGTCGGTTTTATAACAATCTTACGTCTTAAATCTCTTATGTCAAGCAAGTTATTTAATAATATAATTATTTAGTAATATTTCTGCTTTTTAATGTATTATTTTTAAATTATTAAAATAATTACCTAAAGACAATCTTCGATATTTGCTTACGAAACCTTGTCATTTTCTTACATACCAACATAAGATAATCTATCAGAATAGAGAGAATTTTGAGAATCCATGGAATAAGACACTTTCCAACGTAGAATCTGAGAATGACAAGAAAACAAATATGTTTTGGGGACTCCTCCCAGAATATTTCCATCACCAACTAAAGATCAAGTTGCAGGGATTTGGATATGGCTTTCTCTGTATCAACACCAAAATGACAAATCCTAAAGAACCAAGCTGTTACTGTCATGGATGGATGTATATATCTTCTAATCTTCTTACATTATCATCTGCTAATTGGAATAATCATTTACCATATTTAACATACGAATCTGGGGGAGGTGATCATATGTGAACAAATGAATAGTTAGGTAGAGAGAAGCCATGGTCTAGTGATCATCATCATCTGCCCTCTACTTGGCCACTGGCCTGCAACCAAAACCTACGCAAGTTGCAGCCAACTGTGTGAAACAGTAACTTTGACAACTACTGCTGTCGTTACAATCGAATTGTGCAGAGCGGAGGGCCACTTCCTTTATATTTCTGATACTTCAATGATATATGTACTACCACTCACCAACATTTCTCAGCTTTTAAGCGTTCTTTTCATTCCTTGTTCACATGGCATCTTCTTCTCCCAATTGGTGTGAGGTCCCCGTAAACTTCTTCAACTTTTATCCCTAGTTCTTTGAGACGGAGACAGAATTCTCTGTCTAATTTTATGGTGTCTTATTATATTCCATGAATCTCAGCCATTCATTTATGCAGATTCTGCGTTTATTTATACAGGACCCACGCAGAATTTACACAAATAAATAGCTGAGATTCATGGGACATAATAAGACACTATAAAATTAGACAGAAGATCTGAATTCTTGAAATGAATGATATGACCATAACAAGAAACAGTTGGGTTTGCACATCCTTGTGGGCAATAACAAAGTATAGGTGAGAGTTGGTCGGTGTTGTTAAGCCTAATAATAAAGATCCTCCTCTTGATCTATTTTTCTTATTTTTATAATTCATAAACCATATATTTAAAACTAAAAATCACATTCAATCATTCGTGTACAACAGAGCCCTCCCAATTTGTTAAAGCTTGTGTTGTGGTTTCCTAATGAAAGTGATTTGTGACAAATGATGATTGAAGGACCCATTTGAGTAAAGGCTTCTCACAACCTCACACATGAAACATGTTTTTAATGATATGGACCCAAGAAGACTTCTGCCTCTAATGTTATACACGTTAGTACAATAATTCCCACATATCATATCTTGTGTTTTGTGTCTTTATATATACATAAAATTTAAGGTTGCGAATTACTAAACAATTTCATATTATGCATATCAGCAAGATTTTTACTTAATTGTTACTAAAATATTCAAAATTTTAGTAAATTTAAAGAATTAACTAGATTTTAAAGCTATTAAAATTTTTTAAGTATGTTCTCATCAATTACTTAAATCTATTTTTAAGTATGGTCAAGTGGTTTCTTGATAAACCATTCTTCCTCCTCGAGTTGGAGTCCAACCAACCATTTGAGAAACATTAGCCCATTCAAGAGGGGAAGTTAGTTTTCGCATCTTTTTTGTTCGACTTTTGAAGATTCTAAAAGTATTTTTTTATTGCAAAAATTATTTAAAAAAAAGTTTTTGACTATAGACTTTAAAAATATTTTTAAAGTAAAAAAACTTTTTAAAAATTAAAATATAATTTTTTTAAAAGTTCAAATTTAGAACTTTTCAGCTTTTTCGAGTGACCAATTTTCTTCACTTACGTATATATCAAAAGTGACTTTCTTCTCGCTCCGACGAGGTTCTGTAATTTGAGGTTTGAGACTGAAAACAATGGCTGTCTTTCTGAATTTTGGTGGGTATTAGTGGACTGAAAGATCCGAACTTTGGAGTGGCTTCTTGAGAAGTTCCGGTCAGGTTGGTGTCAAATGTAAAGGAGAAGGTCCCATTAGGTGGGGCTGCTTCTTGGGTTCTGTTGAGAGCTGTGAGGCAATTCTTTCTCCTTTTGAGTTTTCTAACGGTTTCTGAGTTTTGGTTCTTGGAGTACAGCGGAAATGGTGTCCAACAGTGGATCTTGGTCTTGGTTGGAATCTGAAGTTCTGGGGGGGTTTTCTGTGTTGATGTTCTCTGCCGTACTTTGGGGTCAGGGGTCGGTGGTGGTTGTTGGTCAGGAATTTAATTAATTAATTTTCATAAATTAAAAATAAATTAATAGATTTTTAATTTAAATTTTATTTTGATAAAATAATTAATTATAATTATAATTAAATATTAATATCAATTTTATAATATTTTAATATTTAAACTTAAAAGTTAAATATTTTATTTTCTTAAATAAAACATTCGATTTTATTTAGATTATGTAATAACGAAAACGTTTCAAATTACCCTATAAGTTTATACGTAGACTTGTGGTAAGACAGTTGCAAATTATTTATAAATTTCAAAAATAGTAATTTATTTTAACTAAAGATAATTTATTAAATATAAGAAAAACATTAAAAAATGGATTCAAATATCTAAAAATTAGAAAATTTAAAAGGATTATCTACCAAAACATTAGAATTGGAAAGTAAGTAAAGTTATATTTACTTAAGTAAATAAAAATATTGTACTTTGCATATTATTTAGTATATTTTAAATATTATTTAGCATAAATTATTTTATTATAAAATAAAATATAATTAAACTTAATAATAATGTTTTTTATTTTTATGTTATCAAATAATCTACTGTATGAAGCTCTTTGAAAAAAGTTATTTTTTTAATTGACAACCAAATAATCAATTAACTTTTTTAAAAAAATTATCTAAAAAAATTTTTACTTACAAAAATTCTACTGACAAAAACTCTACTAATATAATTGTCAACCAAACATAAACGAATTCCTCTAAAACACGGCTTTGTACATAATCTTCCTCCCCTGCTAGAAAAAGGGTTTGTATATGATAAGGTTTGTGCAAGTTGTGACGTGAAACTTTACAGGAATTGATTAAAAAAAAGAAAAGGGGTATGGATTTTGGACCGTCGAAAATGTCGGTAGGAGACAAAATGGTTGTTCGCTGGTCCTTTGGTGACCTCCACAAGCTTTAGCTTTCATCAAACATTGTCCACATCAACAATTTAAACACTTGGGTTGTGTACAGTGAAATTGGCGGAGCTTTTCAAGTTGGGGGGTTAGGTTCTAACAAGCTGTTAGAATCTAATTTCAAGATGTCAACTTTAATCTCATTTCATCGAAGTGTTGGGAGGACTTTGAAGTTTTACTCTACAGGTCAATGATAAGCTGCTCATCAAAACTCAAGACCACATTTTTTGACTGACCACAAGTTTGTTCAAAGGCATTACTGAGTTATGATCGTTGCCTCGTTTTGACTCTAGCTGAATTTAGTTGAACTTGACTTCATAAAAGTATGAGACACCCTGTAAAATTCTAGTTCTAACTAGAAATTTCTTTGAAGTGGCAGATGGGTTTCATAAGCAGGCGGCAGGCGGCAGGCGGCAGGTTTCTGCGTAAGGCTTTCGTGGTGATGACTATGCTTATCGGATATTAATGATGATTTTTTTCATATAAAACAAGGGATTTATGAGATTATAATAAGCAAGTTGTCTCTAAACATTTCATCATGATTAAAGAAATACAAAGACATTATTAATTCTCTCCAAGTAAGATGGCATTGAGCTAGACAGGACCGACTCTGGGAAAGTATGGTCCGAGTCCAACCTGAAACTCTGTTCTGAAGTCAAAATGGAAAAGGTCCTATCTTGTTTGAAAGTTGAGTTTACTAATGCAGTACGCAAACAAGAAGGCAAAGAAGACCGGAAAGCCAACCAAGACTGCAGCAACAGGTCCCATGAAGTCTGTTCTGAATCCAAAATGGTTTTGTATGTACCACTTAATTGTAGGATCAGGATCTCCACCAGGAACTTTAATTCTGTCTTCGACATCTCCATATTGAGACAGAATCAGCCCATAAACTGTCCATGCCAAAGGGCAAATCCAGTAGTACCAAGTCCACCACTTGGGAATTCTCTGAAATTTGAGGAGGAAAAAGATTAAATTTTTTCTGTTTGGTGATTAGTAAATTGATATATGGAAGTGAAACTTGTTTAAGTATGAACTTACTGGTCTGGGAATGAAGAAGCCGGAGAAAAGATTGAAGAGGGAATAGAATGCTGCTGCTAAGATAGCTGCAACTTGGTGGTTTGGAGTGACTGAAACAGTCATCATTCCATAGTATGTGAAGTAGAGAAATGAGAAATATGTTATGAAGAAGAACCAAAAGAATTTTGTTGCTGTCCATTCAAAGGCTACCATGGCATACACAATAAGGGTGTAATATACAGTTTGGACAAACACGTAAGGTACTTCAGAGAAAACCTGCGACATCAGATGATTATGTTCCAATATGATTACGAGAGTTCATCATTCCATAAATGTTATTAACGTAAATGTTTGTTCCTTTTCCTTAAATCTACTTGAAACTCACCTGTGCAAGGGCATAAGGCAGTGCAGAGTACATTCCAGCAGCTCTTTCTCTGTAAAACACAGTTCTTTCAATGGCTATTACTGGCTGTACTGTCGAGCAGTTGTTGAGACCCACCAAGAAAACAGAGGAGTACATGGCACCAATAATTGTTGTAAGATCACCCGAGCTATTTCTGAATCATACACGAATGAGCAGTTAATATCTTCGAGTGTTCCTATAAAGTAGGAACTTTTGATGTAGACACAGACCTCTTCTTGCCAACTTTCCAGAATATAGTCCCAACCATAAGGGCAGCACAAAATGTGAAGAAGTATCTGACAAGATTATAATCAGGACTTCTCCAGTAGCTCCAGCTTTGCTTCCACAGGCAAGATTTGAACTGCCCCCATGTAGACTGAGAATACTGACTCCCAAAGTATAGATCTTTTGCTCCTGGTGGCGGTGTACTCAACTCCTGGACCAAAGCCTTGTTTCTCCTGCTCATAATAAGACGAGTTATGCACAAAACTTAAGATCATATTTAAGACTGATATTGTATGTTTTTGACGTACTCATATAAGGATGATGATTTGTAGTATTCAGCAAAGTCAATTCCAAGCCTCACTTCAGCTGCTACTGAGCTCACTTCAAGCATCCATGTTGCTGGATTGTACTTCCCTTTGATCTTAGGGACTCCAGGAATTGCCTGTTAAAAGGTTGGCTTTCGTGAAATAAGATACTGATAATGTCTGTTAAACTAGTAGATTAATATATCTGGAGGAGATATATTCACCTCAAAGTATTCAATGACCTTAACAGAGTTTCTACCCAGTGGTCCTGAATAGATCACTTGTCCTCCTCTTTTCATTAAGAGTAACTCATCAAAACCTTCAAAGATGTCAATGCTAGGTTGATGTATTGTGCATACAACAGTTCTTCCAGTATCTACAGTGTTTCTCACTGTCCTCATAACAATGGCTGCTGCTCTTGCATCAAGACCAGAGGTTGGTTCATCCATGAAAATGATCGAGGGGTTGGCAACAAGCTCCACAGCTATTGTCAGTCTCTTTCTCTGTTCTGTGGACAACCCT
Source organism: Erythroxylum plowmanianum (assembly GCA_025531925.1). NCBI lineage: Eukaryota > Viridiplantae > Streptophyta > Magnoliopsida > Malpighiales > Erythroxylaceae > Erythroxylum > Erythroxylum plowmanianum. The sequence continues at coordinate 3,369,700 of JANVCQ010000005.1, forward strand.
GTAACTCCTGGAATCCCAACAATAGCATCCTTAAGATTATCCAACTCCACCAATTCCGTAACTTCATCCACGAATGCCTGATTGAATAAAGATTAAAATAGTTTAGAGAAAGAGTTTCCTTTTTTTTCTTTTTTTCTTTCATACTGTGTTCTATGAAGAGGTGTTAAAGGGACAGCTTACATACAAGCTTCTGTTCTTTGCTCAATTCTTTAGGGAGTCGAAGGAATGCAGAGAACATCAAGGATTCTGTGACTGTAACTTGTGGGGAATGTATGTCTGTCTGCTCGCAATATCCTGAAACTCTTGCAAAGGTTTCTTGCTTCTTTTGGAACCCAGAAATTTTAATATCTCCTTCAATGTATCCACCTGTTTTTCTTCCAGCCAAAACGTCCATTAGTGTTGTCTTACCAGCTCCACTGACTCCCATTAATGCTGTGAGGACTCCAGGCCGAAATGCGCCTGTTATTTCGCTAAGTAGCTGAAGTTTGTCCTCTGCATCTCCTACTTCTTTCACTTCCTGTTATTCTCAGTCCACGGAAGTTTTTTGAAGGGATCAAAGTTGAACACTTGATTTCTGTATTTCAATTGAGAATATACATGTTTCTTGTGTTTAGGTACTTACTGGAGGCTTGTCAATGTAGTAAGTTACACAGTCGAAGGACATGACAAGGGGAGTGAAAGGAAGAACCATTCCTCTCTTTGCTGCAACTCCATTAGCTGCTGTCTCCATAAAAGAACTAGCATTTCCACTCTGACCATTGGGATTGGAGCAACTGCTCATTCTCTGCATTGCCATTTCTTCTGAAAAATTTCAAATTTTAAGTCTTTGTAAGAAACACCAATGTGTCTTTTCGAGTTACTGTTCATTATTGTTTCATTTTCTTACTAGTGTTGATACGATCTGAAGAAGATAATGTCAGTGGAAATGCCTCTGCCTGTTGCTTAGATCTTCGTAGCCTTGGCTTGTCCTTTGAGTCTTCCTGAACATCCATTTCCTTTGCTGTTTCCTCAGAGATTATTGATTGTGGCTTTCCAGGAGCTGTTACATCAAACATTAGCATATAAGAGATTAGGCGCATCATTAAGAAGATGAGATTTAATAAGATGATTAGGGAGTAATAGAACTTACGGCTAAAGTACATCAGAGCCAAGGTAAACAAGATATTAAAGAAGATTGCGAATCCGAATAGAGCTGCTGCACTAATCCAATACCAGTTTTTGCTGGAGACAATGTCGAAGTTGTTAAGCACTGCTGAACCTAATGCAGTAGCATTATCTGAGGCCTGTAAATTGCAGTTACAGCGACTTTAACTCTCTGTAGCTTCACTGAAAATTGAATGGACAAATGCAAGATCGTTCATATATACCAGTTTGTTCATCCACCTTGGAGCAAGCATTTCATTCACAGCCATGCCATTGTATGCATAAGTCAAAGGTGAAATCCAGTGAGCCCACTTCCACCATTTTGGAATTTGATCTGTTACAAATGTAGTTAAACTCTATGCTATTGCTCAGAACTTTTGAGATGGGAGATAAAGCTACATCATCTTTCAATTTGTTATATGTATTTATAAACTAGTTAACATCCATTCTCTAAGTTGATACTAACTTTTTGGTAGGATGAATCCTCCAAGTAAAAATATAACAAGGAGGACAAGAGATCCTGCAGTGTTTGCAATTATCATGGTTCTGCAAACAGCAGCAATGAGCCTAACGATTCCAGCAGACATTTGTTGGATCAGGAAGACCAGTAAAAGTTGCTTGAAGAACCTGAAAAGTCATTAGTTATCTCATGTGGGATGAAGGTTGAAAATTTTTTGGTAAAGTGCTTACGAGCTAGGTGCAGGAGCAAATCCAATGGAGTAATAAGTCAAAACCACCCAAACAATAGATTCCATGACTGAAATGGGAATTCCTAGCAGGAAAACTGGGAGAGTGAAAGTCCATGGAGGATGGAACAGAAGGTTTCTTTGCTTGTAAAACACAGGAAGCCTCGTGATCATCAGTGCAAGTTCAGCAAAACCATTGAACATGTTGGTGATTATGCTGAACAGAAGTGCACCAACATAAACTGCACCATCATCTTCGTTCCTGGTATGCATTGTGGACCTCAAGAACACGGTGCTCACTATAACAGCACAGATTATAATCTGTATCGTCTTGGAGACATAGACAACTGAGTTTCTCTTCATCAGTAGCCATTCTTTGTCCCAACAAGCCTTGAGCAGTTGCATGGTTGGAACAGAACATCTGTCGAACACCAGAGCTGCTCTGTGGCATTGAGACTTGTCAAATGGCACGGTGAGCTCTTTTTGCAGGTGAATTCCCAAATGGAATCTCTTGAACATCTCTGAAAATTCAGGGACTGATACATATCTGTATGGTTTACTCCTGTCTGCCCAGTATTGTTCTTGGTCTTTTCTTGAAGTCACCTGTTACACAGCCTATGAATAGAGAGTTTCTCTACTTTCTGTACAGATCATATTAACAGAAAAGTTTTCATTTTTTTCTTACTTCTTGCAAGAAATCAGCAGCCCCCTTCCTCTCAGGACATCTGAATCCACATCTCTCAAAAAAATCAATAACATGCTCTCTTGGACCCTCATAGACGACCTGACCCTCTGCTAAAAGGTAAACATCGTCAAAGAGATGAAAGGTTTCAGGAGCTGGCTGAAGAAGGGACATGAAAACTGTGGCTCCAGTGAGGTGGGCAATCTGTTGCAAGCACCTCACGATTTGATACGTTGTGGAGCTATCTAAACCTGTTGATATCTCATCCATGAATAGAGTTTTCGTAGGCCCAACAAGCATCTCTCCTGCATATATGCAACAGTTTAATGACACTCCATAAGTCATCCTTCAACAAGGTAATTCCTGACAACAACTAAGAAAGATATAAAACATGTACAATGAATGGATAGAGTATAGACCACGCATGCATGTATAGTAACACCAACTTTTTGTAGGGTTGTGAAAGGATTCAGTCCCGCCCATTACGATTCCTGAGGGGACTAATCAAGAAGACAATAACTTAAATAACATAGCAAATTAACCTGTTGTGACTCGCTTTTTCTGTCCACCAGAGATCCCTCTTATCATTTCATCTCCCACAATGGTGTCTCTGCATATGTCCAGTCCCAACAGCTGTCCACTTACAAAGATACCAATTAAAACCTAGAAAATTTCACAGACTATTGATTCAAGGTAAGTTACAACACTATATTTGGCAAATATATCCACCAGAAGGAGACTAATCTTCGATTCTTGCTTTGTTCCAAATCCATAGAACATGATCATACGTAACAAAATATAACTCGTGGTAATGGGAATTCTTCAACTTACTTTGAGGGTGTAATCAGTTATCAAGCTGCTTTCAGCTCCTTTCAGTGCAGTTGCCTGAAAATTACAGAATGCAAAAATTCTATACTTTTAAGATTGAGTTTTTTGCATGATAAAATTGCTTATATACAAACCTTCATGGTTTATAAGTAGGATTGGCAAAAAATGTCGGGTCTAATCTGACTTGAAGTCGATAAATGAAGTTTGATCCTACTAAATTCAACAGGTTCAAGCTTATCTGAGTGACCTATTGAGATAGGCTGGCTCATAAGTGATCGGATTCAAACCTGTCTAACTCATTATCATCTTTATTTACTAAAATCTTATGAATAAACATCTGTTTATCTAAATTAGACTCTTTGTTTAGTGGTTTTACCTTCATGAAAAGATCTACTTCTGCTTCTGGGAATATCCCAGCTTCCTTTTCCCTTCTTGCTAATTCGCTAAGAAGATCTGCACAAGTAGCAATCTTTTATTTATTATTACATACCTTTCAATTTGATGCAACAAAAGACTGAGTCTTTTGCGTTCTTGGGATATTAGTTGAATCCAATTCTTTACCATATCGAGTCCCGATTCCTTGACACCTTCCAGAGAAATCTAAGGTCTCTTTCACAGTCATTGCTCCTACATGAACATCGTTTTGGCTAATGTAGGCAGAGGTCTTCTGTGGAACAAATTCATTGAGTTTATACCCATTGTATGTTATGTCACCTTCAACCTGATCAACCCAAAATTAGAACAATATGGTGCTTCAGTGTTAAAAAAAACTAATCTTTAGTAAACTTAGACAATGTGAAGGTGATGAATTACTGACCTTTAAACTTGGGTCCAACTTTCCTGCAAGAGCTAGCAAAAGGGTTGTTTTCCCTGAGGATGGTGGACCTAGTAGTAGTGCCATTCTAAGACAAAGATAACACAACATGCAAGGTCTCACCAACCATAATGTAAAGTCATAAAATAATGTATACTCATTTAGTTTTAGTAAGCGTTGGGTTGAATTTTTCAAACTCAAAACTTAAAATATTTTTTATTAAATTCAAATTTGATTCAAAATTTTGTTAAATTAAGGTATTGTTTGATTCCACTTTTATTTTTTATTGTAGTTTTTAGTTTTTTATTTTTATTTTTTATTTAAATCAAAATCCTGTTTAATTATTAATGTCAATGTAGTCATATTTTTAACATTGATAATAATTATATATTAGATAAATCTTAAAGATAAATTATTTTTAATTAAAGAAATTTATTTTAATCTTTTATATAAAATTAGTTAGCAAATTATTGATAAAACTATTTTATTTTATTAAAATAAATAATTTAAATTTAAGTTTTTATTTAAAAATTAATATTTATTTTAAATATATTTTAATTATTAAATCAAAATTTATTTGAAATTATATATTTTTAAGATATTTTAAATTTAATTTAATTTATTGATAATTATTAGATTAATTTATTTAATTTAATTATAAAAATTAAATAAAATTATTATGCAAAATTAAATCATTCATAATTCTTACTAATAATTAGTTTTAATATATTAAATAATTAAATAACATATATTTAATTGATAACAAATTATATTATAAAAATAAAAACAAAAACTAACTTTTATGATTTTTCATAATTTTTAAAAAAGAAAGAAATAAAAAATTCAAACAAAAATTTTTATTGAATTTGAAAATAAAAACAGAAAATAAAAAATAAAAATAGAAACAAATTGATCCTAAATTTTATCAACTGATTTATAAAATAACGGATATGAGAACCTTCCATATAGTTTGATAATTTTAAGTACCTTGATGGCTTTATAATTCCTGAGGCATTTTTAAGGATTGTGAGCTTTCTTCTGTTAGCTAAGCTAATCCCAAGCATAGCAAGAGCAGATTCTGTGATGTTTCTGACTGCATTTGGGAGGGTAGGAAGTGCCCTGTTCCCAACGTAGCAATCTGCTTCCACTGTCAAATTCTCAAACCTTACTTCCACTGTGGGCAGTTGGATTCCAACCCTGCATAAGATAAGAATAGTTAGTAGTAGCAAGCATGGGAATGTAAGCTCACATTCCGATGTGTTTATATATAATGCAAGAACGTTAAGCAATGAAACAAGAAGGAAGCAGTAATGCAGTAGAGAGAAATGGAAGGGAATACGGCTACTTGTCTATTCTTTCTCTGAATTTATTCAAGAACCGTTCGTTGTCTTCCTCAGCAACCTTAAAGAGGTTGTCGACAAAAGTCTGCCTCTCGTTCGCGTCGAGCACTCTAACATCAACTGTTTCAGGGACAACAGTGGTTCTCTCGGTATGTTCCATGTAAGAGTTGATGATAGTTGTTCTTAACCTATCAAATGTAGGCAGTCTTTCAATGGCTGCCCATTTTAGAGCTTCCTCGTCTTGGTCGAAAGACCTATGCCTTCTGGAGTAGTGTATCCCTGAAGAGAACACACTTTCCATAGCGCTGCTCAGCTTTCTGCTTATGTTCCTGCTCAGCTGACCATCCATGGCTTCTATTGTTTCAACCGTGGATCTCGATTGAAATTTAGACAAAATGAAGAAAACCCAGATCATTTAAAACCTTCTTACACGTATTGAATGAATTAAATACACATTGTTATAACAGTTTATGTGTTTTGTCTATATTTGTTGTTAGGTTGTGTAATACTGTTTGACTTAATCAAAGGTAAATCATATAAAACAATCTTTGAATTATAAGCAAATTATTAAATATATGGTCATTTTTATTTATGTTTATTACGTATTATTTTTTATTTTTAATCCGTAAATTAAATTATGTAACTATGTTAAATTGTCCAATAAATTAATATTAAATAATGAGTTTGATTCAATTAACACTCTAATACATCACTATTCTATTATTAAAGTAAATCGAACTATAAAGTTAAAAATTTAAACAAAAAATTAGACAGTTTAAAATTTTTATGATTGAATTAGCTGAACCGATTAAGTCATTGCCCCACTCACAACTTGTATGAACACATTTTTCAAAACTTTTAACATTTGGAAATGGGAATTTTTCTGGTGTTAATATAGCTAATTAATTTGAATAAGTTGAATTAAAAATGAACATAAGGGCGTAGGTGGGATAGTTTGTATTTACATGCATAGGGTTTAACTTCTTGGATGGATTTAAGGTTTAGTCACATAGTTGTTGTTTTGTTCATTTGGGTCGACTTGATTCCTTAATTTGAATGCTTAGAAACATTAAAATTAATCACTTCATTGTCAACATAAGTATCCATTGGTTTGGTAATCTTCGTTTTGTCTTTTGATTAAATGGGAATGGACGGCAGCTTCTAGTAGATGTATAGGAATCTACAATGAAGGAAGGCGACAAGGACCAAAATTAATTTCTTAATTAGTGAAATTAAATCATTATTTATTTGATTAAAGATACAATCATTAGTATTCTCTTAGTTAAATTATTATTTTTAATACTCATTAAGCGAATTACCTAATAATAATGAAGTTGGAAATTCAAATTTTATCAAAGTTTCTTGGTTGAATAGGTCTCTTTATATATTAAGCGGTCTATTTAATTAAGACATAGTTTTTGGATTTTTTTGAATTACTATAAATTAAATTTATTTTAATTCGTAATATAAATAAGTATTTGTTATATCAAATTTATATTATTATGATTTTTTAAGATAAGATTGAAGTAAAATAAAAAATCGTATAAATTAATTTATAATTAAAAAAAAACCAAAATAGTATTTTAATCTTAATTATAAGAATGTCTAATTACGTAATGAAATTAAGAAAGTATATTATATTTATATATTAAGATTATACAGTAGAGTAATTGATTTTTTTAATAATACTGTAGTTTTCTACTAACACGCATTATATAATCCTAGCAAAAAAGAGGAGGCGAAACTGAAATCTTTAATTGTTGATTTTATTAAAATCACATTGACCCAACACGACAAGCCCGTCTAGCTCAGTCGGTAGAGCGCAAGGCTCTTAACCTTGTGGTCGTGGGTTCGAGCCCCACGGTGGGCGGTTTAATTTTATTATTTCGATGGAATGCACAGCGCATTCCGAAAATCTTAAAGTGAAACCTGAGCGCATCGCATCTAAGTTTTGCTAATTGTATTCGCGAAACATTAATATGCTGAAATGTCTTCAAATTTGGTTTGGCTTCATGAAAATGAAAGCTAGATTAGTAGGTAACAATGACTATAAACTCTCGTGAAAGTTCACAAACATTTTGTAATTTCCTTTTTGTTGATGTCATATCAGGAATACTTATGGGTCTGCTGAGTCATTTGTTTGATGGTTTCAAGATCAGGATCGTTCAAGTCTGTTTTGGATAAACTTTTGCAGGCCAATCATAAGTTGACAGCAGTCGACTGAAAACAGGGGCAGCTGTTTTTCAATAATATGATTCCTGTAAAGATGAGCAGGATTGATGCTTCAAGCAGAATATCTATGAAAAGGTTAATGAGACAGCAACCAAGAACTTTTGTCTGATTACATCAGTGACCACATTCCTGTATTGTTGCCATCTGCTCATTCCTCCTCAGGGAATTGCCAGTATCTTTCCCTGAAGCTGTGTCCATGCAACCAGTTGTTTGGTGTCACAGGAATTTTTTTTGCAACGGGACTGTCTCACTTCAATAATATTACAGAATCTTTTCTCCTTTCCTTTCTGCTACTGTCACCTCAAAATTCTGAAAGATTTTACTGGACTATGACTTTTGATGATTGTATCACTTGGCTCTTTGTATGTTTCTGGAAAGTTTGTAGTTACATTATTCAATACCATTAGTGCTGCTACTTCTCCTGAAAGCAGACAGATTAATGTTAAGTTGCATGTTTCCTGTCAATTAAGCTTTCAGTAGAAATAGAATAACAGTAGTAGAGTTTGCATCTTATGGATCAGAATTACGATCACAAGAATTCTGCAGAATAATATTAATCAATAGAATACCAATTGAAATGAACTAGATTAGTTCATGTTGATTACACTGCAAATCTCAGAAGTTCTCGTGGAAACTCCTAATCCATTCCAAACTTAATCCGAGCGCAAACCTTGCCACTTCCATCTTTTGCTGACAAAGGTAACAACAAAGTTCCAAGCTTTACTTCTGCTGACTGATATGGTGATGATACTATTTTTAATGATTTCAAGAAAAAATTTTAATTCCATCCAGAACCAAGCTAAGTACTGCTGCTGCTGCTGCTACTAGGTAAGAGGATAATTGTCCAGAGTGGAATTCTTATCGACATAGAAGACAGTGATGGGAAAAGAGAATCACAATGAAAATACTACCAAACCATATTCTGATCCCAGACCATCCACTCACATTCTTCAATTTTTATTTGTCAACTTTTTTAATAAAGAAATAGATGTGACAACACTTTTTTTAAATAATTTTGATCGAATTTAAGTCATTATTTTTGAAGTAAATGTGCATTACACGCAATAATTCTCAGATTACATATTCTGATAAACTACTTCAGGAGTTAAATTACTTAACAAGTTAACCACGTGAAATCAAATGATGGGTTGAATCTAACTAAAGCTTACAAACTCTGGTGTGTCTCCATTGTAAAACATCTCCTCTTTTCAAAGAGAAGTAAAGAAAGAATATCTTCTTCAACACATCATTCCCTTTCGACACCTTTGCTAATAATCTGACATGACAAGGGCCTTTGCCTGCAAGGTCAAGTTCTGATGCCAATCTTTTTTTTTTTTGTTGGATTTTTCCTACTGTTCTGATAATTATAATTTTTTTCTTTTTCTGCTCACTAATGATTCTCCTCTTGTTACTTTGTGCTCTTGTTAATATTCTTCACCCACCATATCTCAGCTTGCTACTGTACCTCCAGAACTTGTCTTTAAGACAAGATTCTTTGTTGCTTAATGTGTTTGCATAAGCTTTAACACAATTGGTTAGGCCAATGCTTTCAACTTCTTCATCTGCATATCATATCTTTGGAGTTTTCATGAATGACAAATTATAAATTAACTGATTGAATATTATCATATAACTTTTTATTCATAAGTTTATGTACTAACTCTCGAGTGCAGGTAACTCTTTCCCACAGTTTGTCAATTTCAGTTCATCCAGAGATGAAGATACTATGCACCATTTCTTAATTGGATATCTCATTTAGATTATGAATCTAATCTAGCTGTAAATTACCACAATTCATCAAGTGTGATTAGACACTAAAAGCTTCTCCGTACACATGGTGTTTTCACAGAATCAGCTACTGTCTTCGATCCACTTGGAGTTGTCTTGATTTTGATTCTGCAGTGTTTAATTATTTACTTTAATAATATGGTATCTTCCTTTTAATTTATTGAGATATGAAGAATAAATTATATTAATGGATAATAATGATACTCAACACAGCATGATTTGAGTCCTTTGGATATACCTAATTAACAGTCTTCTATCAGAACAAATGCTTCATTAAAAGATTTGGTTTAATGAACACTCCTCCCTTCAATCTAAATCACAACATGCAAATGCATATAGATCTTTATTTTGTTATTCTTATTGACAAGTGGTTGTGGTTGTGCATAAGTAGGAGACTCATTGCTTTGCTTCTTAGTTGATTGATTTATTAAATAATTTGCATATAATTATTAAAAATTATATTCATTTAAAAATAAGTTTGTAAAATTACTTAACATTTCGGTTCAATTTACTTTGATAATTATTTTTGTTAAAAATTAATTAGTTTATTAATTAATTGGTTAATTTTCGTAAATTACTAAGAATTTCTTTTTCAATTAAATTAGATTATTCGATAGATAAGGACGATCTCTTTCAATTATATTTTAAATTCTTTAATTTTATTTAATATTTAGTTATTTTTATGATGGTCTGATACTAATTGAACCTTTTAAACCTAAACTTCTTATCTCACTAATTTAACTTTTGGTCTAGTTTTTAAATCATTGGTAAGAATTGACAGGATATTAATGGCCAAATCTTAAGTATTAGATTAATTAATAAATAGTATTTATTTTTTACAGAAATTTATACAAATTCAAAGAATAAAAACTTTTAAAATTTTATTTAATATTCAATAAAATAAAACATCCCATCAATATGTATATAAATTTTGAACAAAGTTAGTTGAAACTTTAGAATAAAAGGTAACAATTGAAAAATACACATCAATTAGAATATTGGAGCAACTTTGGTTTAGGATTTGACATAAGTGATAAAATAATATGAAAGAATTAACAATAAAGATACTAAATTTTTTTGTTAAAATTTGAACATTAATTAATTGATGTGACATTTAATTTAACTATTACAATCTTATGTTCACAAAAAGTAATGTTTTTAAAACCAGACTAAAAGTTAAACCGATAAAATAAAAAATTTAAAGTTTAAAAGATTTAATCGATATTAGACCGTTGTAAGATTGGTTAAAGATTGAATAAAATTAAAAAATTTGAAAAATGATTGAAGTAAATATCAAATTTAAAAATTTAATTAAAAATACTATTAAATAAAAATTAGTTTGTTTATTTTGGTTTATTAAAATTGATTAGTTTAGGAAAATTGACTTATTAATTAATAAATTAATTAGTTTTTAATAATAAAGGTTATTAAACTAAATTAAACCGAAAAATTAAAAACTAAACTCAAAAATTAGATGATTTAAAATTTTTAATGTTAAACTAGCAAAACTGGTTCAATTTTTAAAAATTGAATAAAATTCTAAAATTACTTACAAAACCATTGACATTCATATTTGAATTTAATTCAAAGTTGTATTTTTTTCTCTTACAATAAGGTTGTTCTTAACTTTTTTTTTTTTTGTTTGACATGAAATCTTCCTTTTCACCTTGAATCTTTGCTCCACCTGGCCAAATGTTTGATTGACGCCTACTCTCCTATGCTCAATCCATAGTAGAAATTAGAAATTCCACTCTTTTTCTCTGCTATATAAATGCCATGCCAAGATGAATTATCACCTCAAGGCCATTCAAGTGTTCTCTTTCTTTCTTATTCTCTCATACCTTCCTTTATCCAACATTCCTTCACTATATGGAGAGAAACCATTTCCACAGGCAGCTTGCTCTTACAAGGCAATCTCTATTTGATCAGGTTAGTTCTTGCTTCTTTTACCATTATTACTAATCAAAATTAGCTAACATAGAAAATTGAATGGTGGGTCATTCATCCCTGTAGGGATTTCTCGATGAACAGTTTGTCCAGCTTGAGGAGCTCCAAGATGATGCCAACCCTAACTTTGTGGAGGAAGTTGTGACATTGTACTATAGAGATTCAGCTAGACTGATACATAACATAGAGCAAGAATTGTTAGTTCCAACTTTCTCGTATCCAGTTATGTTTCATGTGGATTTGACATGGAGGGAGTGAAATAACTTAGTTTTGATATGCAGAGAGAAGAGTAGTCTTGATTTTAACAAGCTGGATAGTTACATGCATCAGTTCAAAGGAAGTAGCTCAAGGTAAACTATTGATCAAAGGGGAGTAGTAACATACATATATAGTAATGATCTATATTTTGTTAACGGTATCATCGTCGTCACCATCATCGTCTGAGTATATTCCTTGTTTGTTAGCTTTACCTAAACCAGTCTCTTTAACCTTTATTCTTATTTGTTGGACATAGCATTGGAGCCAAAAAGGTGAAAGCTGAGTGCTCTCTCTTTAGGGAATATTGCAGAACAGGAAATGGAGAAGGGTAATTACTTTGCAGTTATAGGAAATTAAGGGCTTGGATTGATCAATGTATTCACTACCAACTAATTATCAACTTCTCAATGTGGTTTATTTAATATGCATGCAGATGCATGAGGTCATTTCAACAACTCAAGAAAGAATACTCAACCCTCAAAAGAAAGCTTGAAGCTTATTTTCAGGTGTTTATACTATTAGTTTTTGCGATTTTTAATTCTTTTTTAGTCTGTCTTTTTTCATATTAATTTTTATTTTTCAGCTATTACGACAAATCGGGCCAATGAACACGGCCTCTCGCTCGAAGTAAGACAAAGGCAAGCTAAATATAGGGGAAAAGAGAAGAAGGTAGTGGCTGAATCCATGGAGAATAGTACTACCATTTGCAAAGTACCCAAAGATGGGAAGTGTTTGGTGAATGAAAAGAAGTAATAGCCATTTGGTTCACTAATAAGTTCCATGTAAATTATACTTAAAAAGAGCTAATGCAAGTTGTATGAAAGTTTTACTTGTTTCATAACTAGAAGTTTATGGTTTTATAATCAATAAAATTTTGAATATACGTAATAATATGCAAATATAAACAACAACAATAATAACAATATCTCAATCGAAATCTTGCTAAAATACATATAACCTATTCTGAATAAATATGATTCATACTCTAGAATTGATCTTGGAGCACATTTGGAATATAAGTGAACAAGTTGGCCAAGTTCATCCTCCACACTCAAAACTCAAATCTTTTGTGGTCTAATTACAAAACTGCAAAAGACATAATACTCCTCATGTCATGATTTATAATGCCTTTAAGGATAATAGCTAATAATGAATCTAACTTTAATCTTTCCAATATTCATAATCATAAGATCACATACTAAAACAAATAATTAACATTATAAAAATATATATTAAAAAGGCAAATTCAGCACAGAATTTTAACATATCAGTCTTAGCACTCTTATCTAAGTAGGAACTAGACACATCATAACATTGGGTGTTTTTAGGTAATCTGTCATGTAAAAGGACTTCTTGGCTACTTGACACTTCAATGATTGATATGGAGACAAATTATATCTTAAGAAAAGTTTTTTTTTATACCGTGAGAGAAAAATAAAAAGTATTCATATAAAATGAAAATATCTAAAAGAGGGCTCCAAAATTTTTCATTAGACCCAATAACTATTTTATTTAAAAAAAAAAAGCAATCAAGCATTTTTATATGATTAATTTAATTTTAAATCATAATATATTAATATAGGTAAATCAGATTTCAATTTTTTTTTATAATCTATTGAATTTGTTTTCATTTTATTGGTATAAACTATTATTCCCCTTCAAGAAAAGGATTATGATGACAATAATAATAGAAGTAAGCAGCAACTCATCGTCAATGTTGCAGCTTCTCTCTCTCTCTATCTCTGTATGAATCTATACACATACTATGAAATTGGGTTAATCTGAAGCCATGCAGGAGCTTGATCCCCTCCTGGTGCCCTAATTTGTAGGGACTTTCTTCGATTCACATTATTAGGGTTTCAAATCCTATTACACGTTTCTGGGTTTTTTCAGCTTTCAACACTAGTGCAAAGATCGAAACTTCACCTACTTCCTTGTGCTCTTTGATAGATTTTTGTGAAGAGTGGAATAAGAAATCGAAATTGGTGAATTGGGTTGTCCCTTTTTTTGTGGATTGCTGTGTTTGTTTGGAAAAAGTTGAGAGTTTTGGGTGTTTGAATTGGGGATTTGGAAAACTTTTAGGGTTTTGATTGTTCAATGGCCTCTTATAGGCCGTTTCCTCCACAATCCACATTCCCTCCTCAGCCTCCTCCGCCGCCGCCTTCAAATCAAGCTCCACCACCTCCACCAGCACAACCGGTTTACTCTCAGCAAAATTACCCCCAGCATTATCCACCGCCGCCGCCGCCACACCAACAGTATCCTTATCAGCCACCTCCTCCTCCGCCACCGCCGGAATCATCATATCCTCCCCCTCCTCCTCCGCCAGTGCCACATCAACAGTACTACCCCACTTCGCAGTATTCTCAGTATGGTCATCAACCAGCTCCTCCTCCGCCGCCGCCGCCTCCTCCTCCTCCGTCTTCACCTCCTCCTAGTTCATCTATTCCGCCACCACCGCCTCCCACCTCGCCCCCGCCGCCTCCTCCTAAGGATAGTGGAGTAGATAGAGATAAAGGGTTTTCTAGAGAGAGGAGAGATCATGGGAACTTTAATCATGGGGTTGGAAGCAAGCGGAAGCCTCCTCCGCCACAGCCTGTTGTCCAGGTGGCAAAGAAGATGAATGTACCGGGGAGGATGGAGACGGAGGAGGAGAGGAGGTTGAGGAAGAAGAGAGAGTTTGAGAAGCAGAGGAATGAAGACAAGCATAGGCAGCAGTTGAAAGAGTCGCAGAATTCGATTCTACAAAAGACTCGGATGCTATCTGCGCAGAAGGGCCATGGTTCCATTGTCGGACCACGAACTGGGGATAGAGGGGCCAATCCACTTTTGACTGCGGATACTGAAAATAGGCTAAAGAAGCCTACAACATTTTTGTGCAGAATGAAGTATGTTGCTAAAAATTATTGGATTGTCTTCCCAGACTTTACATTTAGTTTTCCTGGAGTATATTCCTATTTCTCTGAATGTTAAATTTATCACTTGTTGCTCCAACTTGTGATAGCCTGTCACTCATAGTATTTGGCTCAACGTTGATAAGATTAATAAGATAAAAGTATGAGATATGGGAATCATCACCCATGGCTGTGTATATCTATATTTGTTAGATAGCATGCTGTGTGTTATCAAGTGTGTGGTTCTTAGGAATACTTCCTATGTCCACTACGCCTATGTAGAGAGTGGTTTTGTGGATTCGTAGGTGCTCCATGTGTTTCTTAAGATTTAGTTATATTTTTCTCACAACTTGTTTGCTACAGATTTAGGAACGAACTTCCTGATCCAAGTGCCCAACCAAAGTTTATGAAATTGAAGAGAGATGAAGATCGGTATGCAAGTCTGCTTTGTGGTTTTTCACACATACACTTGTAGATGTTTTCTTCGAGTATATTTGATCTCTGACTTAAATTTTACACACTGATGGAAGCTAACTCCTCAAACTTTTGATGTCGAAAAGTGAGGGTTAGTTGTGAAGTTGTAGAAAGTTCTTCAGAAATGCATTCTTCTGTTTTTCTTAGATTTATTTCATCTCTAGTGATGAAGTGTTATGTTTACTTTGATACCTTTACTTGCAGCTTTACAAGATACACAATCACATCTTTGGAGAAGATGTGGAAACCTCAACTATATGTTGAGCCAGATCTTGGGATACCTCTTGACCTGCTTGATCTTAGTGTATACAAGTACTCTTCCCTGCCCTTTTCTTTCAGCATTAATGTTTTTCATTTTCCATTTTTTTCTTGGGTGCTGGGGGGAGATATGTTGGGTGCAGTATTTGGGGTGAACTAGGGAAGGATGGTTTATTGGCTTCCGATAGTATCTAAAACATAAGGGTCCTGATTATGTTTTTTTTTCTTTCACTTATTTCATTAGTCCTCCTAAAGGGCCTAGACCACCTCTTGCTTCTGAAGATGAGGAATTATTGCGTGATGATGATGTAGTTACTCCTGTGAAAAAGGATGGCATCAGGAGAAAAGAACGCCCCACTGACAAAGGTGTTTCTTGGCTGGTTAAGACACAGTATATTTCTCCCCTTAGTGCAGATTCAGCGAAGCAGGTTGATGTTCTATGCACTTTACTACTTTGTTATTCAGCTTACAAGTTAGTGAAGGCTGCATTATAACCAAATTTATTGGCGTTTGACAGTCTCTAACAGAAAAACAAGCTAAAGAATTAAGGGAAATGAAGGGAGGCCACAACATTCTGGAAAACCATAATAACAGGTTTGTGTTGCAAACTGCATACGATAAGAAAATGGTACATGTCATGGAAAATATCAGTCACACATATTTTGAAAAATACTTGCTAATGTTGGTTGATGATGATTCAGGGAGACACAAATCAAGGCGATTGAAGAATCATTTGAAGTCAGCAAGTTACCACCTGTGCATGCAACCAATAAAGGGTTGCAACCTGTTGAGATTATGCCACTGCTACCTGATTTTGACAGGTATACTGTTATCTGATGAGTTTATGTTATCCAGCAAAACCTGGAAGTAGATATAGTTTTCCATGGGAATATTGCCCAATATCCATTAATTTTCTTGTGCTGTAATGGAGATGATGCACAAGAGTAAGATCTGTGCTTTAAATGCTTCTCCTCAACACACCAACTGAATGTCTTGTTTACTGAAGTTATTGTTTATGTTTGAATAAAATTTTTGACTTTTAGGAGTAGAAAATGGTCATGTTGCATGAAGTATCTTGATTTTTAACGTCAACCAGTTGTTATTGATCTATTATACCAGGTATGAAGACAAATTTATCCTTGCTCAGTTTGATGGTGCCCCAACTGTTGATTCAGAAAGCTACAGCAAATTGGATCAATCCATTCGTGAAGCCTGTGAGGCGCAAGTAAGTTATTAGCTGATCTGTTGTATGAAAGCATCATAATTGTAGTCTAAGTACACTTCCTAGATTACAAAACTTTTAGGTGGTTTAGAACATGCAACCAGCACTGATATACTCCTAGCAGAAGTATGCATCATAGGAAATAACTGTAGATATTTTTGCAACTTCATTGATATCCACTGTTTTGTGGTTAGGATCTCTTCCAGAATCTTATTTTGTTTTTGTAATGTTCCACTAATTCTTAAGTTGCCACAGTGTCTTGTTTCTCTTGTCCATCTTCATTTCGAGATAAAAATAGCTCTTCTGTTATTATCTGGGAACGACTCTTGGATCTTTGCCACAGTGTCTTGTTTCTCTTGTTCATATTCATTTTGAGATAAAAATTGCTCCTGTTATTATCTGGGAACGACTCTAGGATCTCTATACTTGTGCGCAGGCTGTTATGAAGGCTTGTGTGACAACGGGCTCAGTGTCTGGTAAAGTGGAAAAATTTTTGGCATACATGGCCCCTGCTCCAAATGAGGTAGATGCTAAATTTAAAATTTCATTATATATATAATTTTACAGCTGCAATCTTGAAGCTGCTTATACTGATGTATGATTATTATGAAAATCCAGAAATGTTATTTATTTATTATTTTTTTGTGATGGCAGTTGTCAAAGGATATATATGACGAGAGTGAGGATATATTGTATACTTGGGTTCGCGAGTACCACTGGGATGTATGTGCTGCTAAACTTTGAGAGTTTACCTAGCCTGGAATGGCTTAATTGTTACTGATATTTGTTCATGGCTGATCTAACAGGCACAAGGTGATGATGCTAATGACCCTACAACATATGTGGTCTCATTTGATGAAACCGAATCTCGTTATTTGGTAATAAATTGAACTATTTTATTGTTATCGCTCGTTTCACCACCCCCTCTTTCATTATTTTAAGAAAATGGAGTCTTAGTTTCAGTATTTTCTGAACTTGGATCGCTTATCCATCTTGTTGCAGCCTCTTCCCACAAAGATTACTTTGAAAAAGAAGAGAGCCACAGAGGGAAGATCTAGCCATGAGGTTGAACACTTTCCTGTGCCTTCCAGAGTTGTTGTTAGGAACATGTCAACTGCTAATACAATGGAGGGGCCTTCAAGGGTAAGGCCATACTTCTCTTTTGTAAGTTCATAGTTTTAAGTCTGTGCTGAATCTGAATCCGTTGTGCCCTTGACTTGATTCTGAGTTTCAGGCAAAGCCAAATTTGAAGGGTCATATTTTGAAATCAAGGATGGGAAGATTAGATTATGACAATGGTCTGCATAATGGCCACTCAAGTGGAGCTGAAGATGACATGTCAGAATGATTGTTCTTGATGAAATTTCCACCGGAAGAAAATGGAAACTCCCTTTGTCCGTTTCCGGATACTCGATGTGATTTCTTCCATAGAATAAACTAGTAAATATCCCCCAGGGCCATGCCTGAGTTGCCAACCATAAATACACGGTCGGTCTTTTTAAGGTTATAGCTGAGTTTAGGAGATATAGGTTTTGCAATACTGCATGCAAGAGGCAGATAAACGAAAGGAATATCTGTAAAGAGGCTGGACAAGAGTCCTGTATTTTCATTTTATTCATGATGTTAGTGTATGTTTTAGTTGATTAACTTCTTCTTTTTTCTGTATCTTTCAATCAAATATGTATTATTTTAAAATCTGTACATGGTTAGATCTTGTTGCTGCAATATAGATAAGTTTGCTCTCTATGAGACTCCTTGATAGGATATGGAAGGGTTGCTCTTTGAGATGGGATAGCCTCAGCTTTTGAGAGTAGGGCCTTCATAATAGTCATAGTAACGGTTGTTCTTCCAGAGACATTGGAACCAAACTTGACGGGTTTATCCGCTTGTATGCGGCAAAATTATTGTTCTTTGGTGGGTGATACAACAGAATGTATATAAAGCCTCTTGCCACTTCTTAACATCAAG
>JANVCQ010000005.1:3392355-3457925 GCA_025531925.1 Erythroxylum plowmanianum
ACTTTCACTTTCTATTTCTTGATTTCAACTTCCATTTCAATCATCTCATCCACTTAAACTTTCATAACCAAACTAATATTCAAAGTCATCAAAACCAATAAATTCTTTTTCTCATCAATTTCCTCAAGGCATAGAGACTTCTATAACACAATTCATATCTGAAAACACTCATTGAATTCATTTTAATATTTCTAATTTTCACCGAAGGTTCGGGGTCCAACAATGATAACCAGAAAGATTTCATTGAGCAGGCTTTGGTATTTTGATAATATCTTGTTCTGTAGTCATCCAAATGAGATAATTTTTGATTTGCTAGAGATATAGGGCTACAAATTATTTGAAGAAGTTGAATTTTAATTCTGCCTCTAGCTAGAATTCTAGAATTTGAATTAAAGTTGAGTACATGATATTGTTTTAATTTATGAATGGTCCAAAATATTTGGAGTATAACTTTTGGATTACTAAACCAAATTGAATGATTTTGGTGTCTTTAAAAACTTAATAGATAAGAAAGAAATTTTCTAGAAGAGAGTATTTTACTTCATTTCATTGTCTAAATGATCAAAAATAGTAGACCCAAAAGTCAGTTTTTGGAAAAATCTGAAATGATTCAATAAGTTATGAATTTCAATTTTTATGGTTTTATTGAGTTATAAACCATAATTATAAATGATACTTATGTGAGTTTGGGAATATGAA
This sequence comes from Erythroxylum plowmanianum, assembly GCA_025531925.1. Taxonomy (NCBI): domain Eukaryota; kingdom Viridiplantae; phylum Streptophyta; class Magnoliopsida; order Malpighiales; family Erythroxylaceae; genus Erythroxylum; species Erythroxylum plowmanianum. The sequence continues at coordinate 3,393,055 of JANVCQ010000005.1, forward strand.
TGTTTACATAACGAGAATAATAAAGCGATACCCGGGATTGTCATTAACATGCATTGTGCTTATTTCATATACATACATGTGCATTATCGAACACTTATAATTGTACCAATTTGTGATATATGTATATTGCTTGTTATAGAGGAGCAACTGGAACGCCAATATCCAAAAGTTGCTGGAACTTCCAGGCACTAGCTTCGGGAGTGACCCCTGTAAGTAACCTAGACAGTTTTTAGGAAATGTTTTGAATGATGAAAAGAATGTGATTTGATTGTGTTCAATCCTAACAATGAAGGTCCGATGATTGCGATATATGAATGAGATATTGAGTACTACTTGTATGTGAATGTGACGAACTAAATGCTTCTCGACATGATTGATTGATTATGAATGATGCATTCCATACATGAATGCATGATCAGATAATGAGAGTTGTGACATGAGTAGCTACCGAAACCGAACTTAAAGTTCCAAAAGTGATTAAGAGCCAAAGGCTCACTATATAAAATGAGTCTTGTATCCCTAATGGATAAGGAACAGTATAAATGAGCCTAGTATCCACAATGGATATGGGACAGTTTAAGTACTCGGTCACAAGAATGTAATAATTAGAAAAGAGTCACATCAGCATTTCACATGCATTTTAATATGTTTGATTGATTGAAATGCAAAAAAAAAATTGTCTACCCTTAAGTGAGAATGTGATATGTGTTTATGTATGCAAAATGCAAAGATGCGAAATATATGTTATATGTATGATGTGTTGCATGAATTGAGTAAACCATCTATGATAGTTACCTCATTGAATTTGCAAAACTCACCAAAATTGCAACGTTGACTTTTCAAGATTGGGAGACGACTTTAGCTACTGAGGGACGCTACAAGCAGTGTATACTTTTACTTTTAGGAAAAAGAAAAAATGGCTCAAAGGTTAGTCAGCTGGGTTTTGGACAGATTAGATAGATTTTTTGTGTATTACCTCTTTCACATAGCACATTTTGTATTAGGCTATGATGTGGAATAAGTATGGATGTTGAAAGATACATTGTATAGCATCCGGTTTTATGAAATGAAATGAAGAAAATTTGGTTTTAAAATATTGTGACTTTCTTTATGATATTTTATAAGAGAATAAAGATAGATGATGCTATGTTAAATGAGTGTTATGATTAAACATAGTGTGTCATTATCATAGGTTATGTACTGGAATGTCCGCAAAGTGTTCCGGTATGTATCCTACGATAACCGAGTGTCATAATGAAGGTATTCTTATGAATGCAAATGTAATTCAAAGGATATGAACAATGCGAATTAGGTATAAATGAATGAGATTTGGGAAAATTATGTGAATATAAAGTATTAGAAAAAGGATTGGTGAATGTATGATGGATGAATTGAGGGTAACCAAACTTACTTAAGGCATAAACCTAATTGCAAGCTAGATTTATATAAACTATAATGAATGAATGATCAAAACTTGTGATTAAGGATTCATACTCGGGAAAGTCAATTAAGCATGCATTGAATATGATACATATAAACATGTGTATGATTGAATGATCATATGATTGATCAATTTAGTAGTATGTGAATTATGTGTGTATTGCATGACAATAGAAGCATAAATTGATCGACTGCATCCATACATTGCCAGATCGTCAAGGCAATAGCTATTCTGGAGTATACTATGAGTCAGCCTAGATGTTTAAATTCAATTATATGTGCTTTTGTTTGAATCGTATGTATAGTGAGTTAACCTGGATGTTTTCACACTATGTTTGAATTGTTTTTTATTAACTTTCAGACGTTAGAACTGTTATTGATATGATTATGATAATTCTAGATATTGATGGTTTGAGAAGTTTGATATTCGGGATTTTATTAGAAGTGCTACCTAATTGTATGTGAATATGAAAATTGTGTACTCAACTAAATGTTGAATGGCGGACTCAGATCCAATGAATGTGATAAATGATTGTGTACACTGAATGAAAGTTATTAATAGTATAATATGTTATTTAATGCATTTCATTACATTGTTATGCATGATCAGATAAAAGAGTTATGACCGAAGTGACTAATGTGAAAAACAGCTTAAAGATCATAAATTTGCACAAAGAGCCACATGCTTAATGCTTAATGGGCCCAGTATCCACATTGAGTATGGGACAATATCTAAAATGAGCTTGATATCTACAATAAATACAGGACAATTAAATAGGCGCTCGATCACAACAAAATAAAAATGAAAGTAGAGTTTCATGTGCATTTCTATATATATTTTTACATGTATCATGTGAATAATTGCAAAGAATGACTAACTTGAGTTGATATAATGATATGTAATGTGTGTATACATGTTGATGATATGAATAATTGAAATGAATGATTGGATTATTATGATATGATTATATAAATGTTTGTATTCATAATGGGTTTGTTGAAATATGATGTATACTGTGATCAGGTACTAAATTTTAAATGATGTAATATATGAGATTTGATTCTGAATGATGTGAGATACTGATTGAATAGTGTTATATACTTGTGATGTTTATGTTCTATTTGAGTAAGCATATCGATGATTTAGCTGCTTGTCTTAGAACCTTAACGATCCACTCACTGAGTTACATCACGTGTTACATACCCCAAAAATTTTCCATATAGCTGTTGTTTGAAACAGAAAATCAGAAAAGACAGGGAAAGGTATAATATGAGGTCTACTATATGAACACTGAACTGTCTGAGACATCATAGCCACCTGCAGGACAAGGGATATCCAAAAAAGGGAATAAAGGATCACCGTTATCGTCCTTGGACGAGACCGCTGAATACTTGGCTGTTTCCGGCAAGAGTTGCTTCCCACTCAATGGAAGATAACAGTATCTGTGACAGGGATATCACCACTTGCTTCATGTCGGGTCGGAGGATGGGATCTGGATCTACACATTGCTTGGCGAGCATGGCCATCTGTTTCATTAATTGAATCACCAACAAGAAGATCCGAAGTTAAAAGATGATTGAGTTAGATACAATTAAGCAATAAGCAAAGGCTTTCCCAGACTCAAGCCAAGGGTAACGACTTAGGAGGGGGACCAGAGATGCATGATCTTGTTTTAGCAGAAATAGGTTACAATCAAAGTAAAAGTTCTGCTTATGAAATGACGAATGTAAATGTTTATGAAATGAAGAACACTATTTATCCCATTAATCCCAGCTCAATTATAAACAGTAAATTGCTGGTTCTTCGGTTCCCCTACCTTCAATCTGCAGGAAATCTACCTTCAACTAGTATTCAACTAGTATATACTTAAAAGGATAAAGATGAAGAAAAGTCACCTTATACAAACAATCGTGGGGATATAAATCCATCATATTGGGGTCAACATTGTCTTTAATGCTTGACATGCTCATGGAGTCAGGTGAATTTCGGAGAGCCGCTAGCATCTGCAATTTAAGCATTTGATCGATCCGTTATCAATGCCATATGGTATGTTCTTTATCGCATTATTGTTTAACCAAGTAGATGATGGTAAAATGTCTGCACATTTTATATGTATTCCACTGGATTCTCAATTCTTCTAAAAGAGCATTATTGATCGGATCATTCATCCACGCTTATTTCATTTCCTATAACGATGTCGTCACAGTAAGAAAGTCAAACTATTAACCTACTTGGTGGATGATAATAGGCAAGACTTACCAAAGACACCAACGAACGACTTTCAGGATTTTTGGTTGCTGCAGATTCATTTCGAATTGTGGCTTCTTTTCCAGATATGATTTCGAAAAGAACAACACCGAATGCATATACATCACTTTTGGTTGTAGCAAGACCATCACTCAAGTATCTGCACAATGAAAAAGTAATAGTTGAGAGTGGTTGAAGGACACAAGTTGACCAAAACATTTGTAGTACTTTTACTTACTCAGGGGCTACATAGCCGAATGTACCAACAATTGTTGTAGCTGAAGCTTCTCCTTCACCAGCTTTTCCAACAAGTTTTGCTAATCCAAAATCTGATATCTGAAGAGAAAAATCTGCTGAGATGTACCATCTATATTGAGATAATAACCTAAAATCCAGTTAATCTAGTTATGTCCAAACCTTTGCCCTAAAGGAGCTATCAAGTAAGATATTGCTCGTCTTAATATCCCTGTGGACATAATGTGTCTTTGTATGCTCGTGAATGTATTCGATACCTCTGGCTGCATCTAGTGCAATCTGAACTCTCAGAATCCATGAAAGTGGAGTGTGACCTACAGCAAGTCTTGCAAACTTTAGCATGGTGTACAAGTGGTACGCCACCTCGAATGATGTACTATGCAATTACTCAATGAATTAGAAACAGCAAGATAATGAAAAGTATCAGTCCCTCAACGTATAAAACTGACTTGGGTTCTTCCAAGATGCAGTTGGATAAAATTTCCATGATTTTTATTCATCAACCATGGAACTACTTACATAATATTACTGATAATCAACGTGCATAAGTTTTGATAAAGGAATTATTTATTATTGTTCCAAAATTTCCTGTAAAAATGGATTAGCATAATATAAAGAAATCAACTATAAGTGTTACACATAAAACAACAGGATTTCTAATAACATATTTCTACAAAACCATAATTGAGGAAGATAAGCCTTACTCTGAGGATCATGTAAATGGCTTCTCAGTGAACCTTTTTGTGAATATTCATAAATTAGGAAGAGCTCATCACCAGTAGCTGCATAGCCAATCAATTCTACCTTAAAACAATTAAAAAAAAACGAGTCAAACATTCAAACTATTTAAGGAAGAACTACGAGCATAAAAGCAATTCAATATTTCAAAAGACTGTTACCAGATTTGTATGATGGACCTTGCACAGGACTTTCATCTCAGCCATGAATTCTTTAGTTTTTGTAGCTGTCATTCTCTTAATTGTAACTTCCTGAAAGAATATAGAATGGCATTACCATTGGAGTGATGATAAATCTTACTCTTTTAAGTTTTTAAGCAATTCAGGCACCAGGGCAAGAGCTAGAAACCTGGTCATGAAGGTGACCATAATATACAGAACCATATGTTCCATGCCCAAGAAGGTTTGAATCAGAGAATCCATCAGTTGCCGACAAAATTTCTTCGTACGTGAAAACCATAGGCTTATCCACATCAAACACATCAGATCCTAGAGCTGTAAATATGAAAGCTAATCACATGTATAAACAAGCTCAAAGTCGAACATAACAACATGCTAGAACCAAAAATTTATAAAAAAGAGCAAAAGCCTTGTACATAAGTAAATATGATAGGAATCCAGAATTGTAAAACTAGTTTTAACCTTTAGGTATAGTGACTTGGTGGCTGCTAGACTCGCCATTTGCTTGTTTCCAATCTCCAGATTGGCAGCAAGTGTATCTTCCAGAAGTACAACAAAAACTTGGCTTGCGAAGAATATGGAATTTATAACTCTTGCCACCGGGATCTTTATCATGACTTCTTCGAGCTGCTTTTCTTAAAGAGATGCAGAAAACAGTACAGAAGACAATCACTGCAATAGCACTACCAATACCACCTATGATCCATCCATAAGGCACATGGACCTTATGAGGTCTTTCATTAACTGCAAACACAGAGCAAACATAATAGATTATACAAAAGAAGTTGCATGGAAAAATTACCAGGAAGGATTTCCAGAAAATTAGATGATTGCTGACAGTCTCCACAAAAAAGTGTTATAAATAGTCGTTGATATGCATTAAAATTGTAGAACCGGTCCACACCTGAGATATTTTTAGCAGAATGTGCAGGAGCGGGAGAAGGACTATCTGCTTCTGTTGGATAAGGGTCACCAGGAACTGAGGTAGAAAACAAATTCTTTGATCAAGAACTAGGAATTTTCATGATATTAGAAATTTCATACCAGCGGAGCCGTCATAAATTCTATCAAAACGACATCAATTCCACTTACATGAAAACCGGTATTTTGCTTTTCTCAGAAAATTAAATGGAAATTTCCTTTTTGCATTTATCATTTACAAAATGGAACTATATATAACAAAAATGGTTAGATCTGAAATATAAGAATCAAACATACTCATCAAGTTCAAAAATATACTTATGCTAACATGCAATATGATGACTGGCATCCATCCATTCACTCAAGCAATGAAACAAAGTTCAATGACTGATTATGCAGGAATCCTGTTCTCCAAATGATTTGGGAATTAAGTTCTATGCTTCAGATAGTTCTCATTAATTCAACTATGAGGAACAATGATAGTCATTGATCCTACTATTCAGACAGAACAATGTCATTCACTTCTCTCTGAAATGGACGCTGCACAGAGGATATCTCATGAAAAGTTAAATATCTCGATCACTGGTTGCTGAACACTCTAGAAAATATGGGGCCAGAAATACAGTCTACTTCAGGCCGTATAGAGTAACATTCATCTCATTCTCTTTAAAATTCCAGACACAGAAGCAACTCTTGTGCTTGTCAATCACACCTCCAGTTCTGTGTAATCTTCTGCATTTTTCAGATGATTTGTTTCCTTGGCATTTCTAATTCTATAACTTTGCCAGAAACAACAGATGGTCCATTTGATTCGAAATGATCAAAAGATCTACTATCGAGTGTCAACTGCTTGCATTACCTCCGCCTTCTCTTGAAATTTTTGTGGAATTACTACAGTATTGTAATCGCATAATGTACTTGATAGCAACAAACTCAGCAATTCCCCCATTTGGACTGAGACATAACTTTTACTAAACAATTAAGGTGAAGCAAAGCAAGGTTAGAAACAACGAATCTCTTTCTGATGAATAGATTCATTTCTGAAGTTCGTCATTAAGGGTAGCTTCTATAAAAGACCGGATGAATAACCTACAACACTTAAATTCTCAATATAGATGCTACATAAGCAATTAACCACCTACTGACATACAGCCCTTACACAGCCGAAAAACACATTCTATTCTACGAATCACAAGTCTATCTCTCAACAACCTCGGACACTCGAAAAAGATGATTGAGCTATACGATACGTTTACTAAGCTAGTTTGATACGGATCACAAAGAGTTACTTCTTCCAAAACTCAAAAACAGACTATTTGATCATCCTCATAGGTTTCAGTCCACGAACTCCTAACACCCCGTCTGACAACTTACAAAATCAATCCAATTGACATAACAGTTCAAGCTATAAACCAGGAACTGCAAGAAAAGTAATAAAGAGGAAATGAAGTTACAACAGAAGACCCACCCGAATTGAGAGGAATATAGTACAGAGCACCAACAGTAACATTGTCCGGATCCTCAATCCCATTCACGGCCTCAATACTATCCATACTGACCCCAAAACGGCTTGACAATGATTCTAAGGTATCTCCTTCCATCATCACATAGCTCATCAAATAATTCCACAACCCGCTTGAGCATCCACAGAACAACCTCAACGAGACAACTTCTCCAAACCTGGCCGGCCGTGTTGTATTAAGAGACAAAGCAAGCCCGTCATACGCATTGGTCACAATTTCAGACACATAACCGTCGCTCGTTCTAACTGTATAGGTAGTGTTGGTCAAGTAAACCTTGGGTGTCGATAAGCATGAGCAGTTCTTCTTCACAAATATGTAGCCTCGGTCATTGCCCTCTACGGCCACATCTTGTGGTAGCACATCAAACATGCTCTGGATCACGTCCAGAGTCTCATTCTCCTGAGGTTTAAAGGCCAAAAACGACGTGCACAGACGTGTGGTGTCCGTACAGTTCATCGGTTGTGTCTGATAAGAGTGTAAAAAGCTGAATTGAAGAGAAAGTAATAAGCAGTATACTAATGGAATCAAGACCCCTGTTCCCATAAGAAGATCCATGGCACTAAATTAGATTGCTTCTGAACAAAGCGCGATAAGTAGGTTCCAAGAATTTAAAAAGGTGAACTTTGGCTCAATTCATGAAAACATGAGCTAGAAGAAACAAAAATCTCGATGCTTGATACCCAAGAGAATGTAAAGATACGAAATTTGACAACCCAAGAAGCTAAATTTCATACTCAGCTGAATTCAGTGCAATAAACAATACGAACAAGATGCATGGATTTTAGACTCAGAGAGGGTGATCAATAAGCTTGAGTTGGATCTAGAATAGACCTAGTTTCAAGGAGAAACACGAGTCAGAGGAAAGAAGGTAGAGAAGTATGGAGAAAGTGAAAGAGTTTAAGAGAACTGAAAAGGAAAAATGGAGGTGGGATTTAGTCGTACCAAGCAAGTGGCCAGGGAGGGATTGAAGTTGAATGAAGACAGGAGAAGAAAAGAATGAGGAGACTGATAAACACAGCATTTTTGCTCTTTGGTTTGGTTTGTGTTTTCTGTTTTTGTTCCACTTTCTCATCAGCCCGTGTCGCTCTCTTTACTGTAAAAAGACAAAGCCACCTGGAGACTCTCACAGATGAATAGAGGAAAGGATCACAGTGCATGTTCCAAGCCACCCTCCACTCCACTCTCCAATTTCAGATAAAACAAAGTAGATGTGACGTAAATGATTTCAGTTCTTCACTTAAAGCTCTCCCTTTTAAAAGATTTTGAGTTTGAGTAATCCCAAAAAAGAGAAATAGAAAATGTTCCTGTTGATAATCCTCTAACTGACGTAAATGATTTCAGCTCTTCACTTAAAGCTCTTCCTTTTAAAAGATTTTGAGTTTGAGTAATCCCAAAGAAGAGAAATAGAAAATGTTCCTGTTGATAATTCTCTAACTTATGAGCAAAGCTCCTTGATCGGATTAATTATGAACACTTCGTTTCCAGCAATAATGTGAGAGTTGGAATTACTAAGAAACCTGAAGGTTGATGAGAACTTGGTGCTGAGCAAGGACAGGGAAGTGATTAATCCTCAGTTGAATAATCAAATATGTGAAGACTCTTTGTGCGCAGAAGTGTACAGATTACATAAGAACCTTAGAGATCTTAGGATTTCAGGTTTATATTCTCTAGGGCTCTTGATGTGAGGTTTTAAGAACTTAAAATTACTCCAGCTAAATCGAGATATCTAATGTGATTTATATTCTTTAGGGCTCTTGAAGTGAGGTCTTAGGAGTTTAGAATTACTCTAGCTAAATCGAGATATCTAACGTGATAAAAAAAATTATAAAATATTTAGAAGTGAAAATATCTTTTCTGTAATGAAGGGTAGAATGGGAAATACAAAAGGATGGCACAGATTGCGAAGAGCTGGAACTGACAGGGACAGTCCTGATGGGGCCCACCTTAAGGTCCCCCTCCTCCCAACATTGCTCCAAGTAATCGCCGAGGAGATGTGTTGTTCGGTTAAACTGCGTTGACCAGACTTCCTCTCACCTCATTTACCGACAGTTACCTAGTCAGGCTTAATGATTGTCTGGTGCTACATACCACCATAGAACCCTAATCGGACTTACGTTTTCACTCTTGACTTTTATTCCCTCATTGCATCATTGCCACGTGTACGAGATTATTTTCTTTACCGTAGTCACTAGTTTAGCGTACCGGAACTGAGGAGGTTGACTAGGTGGGCCACACGTGGACGGAAGACAACTGTAAAAATCTAACCTGCACACCCTGGAAGACAGGTAGATCCAAAAGGTACTTCTAACTAAACCCTACCAACCTCTAGACCCCAAAGTAATTTGATTTGATTTATTATTCAATATTTTATAAATTTAAAACGATTTTATGGATTTAACGGTTGTAATTTTAAATTGCTATTTTTAATTTAATTTAGAGTAATAATTTTTATTATTAAAATTGATTAGTTTTTGTAATTTGATTAATTTTAATAAAGTAATTAATTTTTATTTAATATTTTTAATTTAAATTTAAATTTATCAATAGGTTAAATTATTTTTCAATCATTTTTAAAATTTTATTTAATATTTAACTAATTTTTTTTACTATTTAATACAAACTGAACCTTTTAAACTTTAAAATTCTTATTTAGATGTTTAATTTTCAGTCCAATTTTTAAAATATTGGTATTAGTCATTCTTTGTCTTAGCATTTAATCAAAATTTTATTTTTCTAAGGACAGGAATTTTACTCTATTTTTTAATATTCATTAAATCAATATTTAAATATATCTCTTAAACTATATAATTTACATAAACTATTTAACAAACAAAATAAAAATTTTATCAAATTTCTTTAATGATATTTAAAATTAAGATGCCATGATGATAAACAATTCTTAATAATGTTATCTTCAACATCAACATCTAATAAAAATCTTATTGATAGAAAGTTCAATAGTAAGAGATATAATAGTCATTTATTATACATTACATTTCATTTCATTTCATTCATTTTTCAAATAACATTTTACTATATTACATTATGAACTTTTTTTTTTAGAAAACGAAGGAACTAGCAACCACTATCCTTTAAATGCGCATTGAATAAATCTCAAAATTTACACAAAAATCTGCAAATCACATCAGCCGAGTATTCCACACTAGGCAAGTTCTATATGACAAGCTCGATTGAGAGAGTGTAAGTTAGGGGATTCAAACACAAGATATTTTAGCCGCATACCTCCTACTCTATCAATTCGACCATCCCTTAGGAAGCTATATTATGAACCCTTATATTCTTCCAAGCAACTTTTTATTATATTATATTTTATTTTATTATAAGCCGTTAGTTATATTCCATTTTATTCTATTAACTAATATTCAACCAATCCCTTAGACTTTTTCAAAGAAAACATTAAAAATTGACAACACCTTGCCTTAAACGAAACCTAACCTAAGACAAAAGTATGAAAGTCTCTGACATTACGGGCATGTGACTTTTATGAGAAGTTTTATTTTAGTTATATGCGCATGAAAGTATGATTCTGCATGGACTTTAGTGATAAGAAGACATTTCATAAGAATAATTTTTACTAAGAATGACACGAGCTACGGTTTAATCTTAATCTTTTAGCAGGCAATGCGTGATGTGTCTCCAGACTGGATTTCTGGTACCTGCACATGACACGACATGGTCACTTAATCCAGGCCCCACGAGTCCTGGATCTTGTCTGTGCCTTAGTTTGTGTAGTCCTACTCCTACTGCAAGGAGGATTTGGATATTTTATTTACTAGTGTACTTATAAGTTACTCCGAGGCCTGAGCCGCACTAGATCACGAGCTTTTGTTAGTTCCTTTGGGCTCGGAAGTATTTTTAGGTTTTGATATTTCGTTGGGCCATAGATATTCCTTTTGTTCAGTTTCCAACGATAAGACTCCGATGATAAAATTAGTCTTGTCTTGAAAAATAAAATTGAGAGTAAAAGGTATAGATTTTTTAAACTTAAACTTTAATAATTAAACATTTTTTAATTTTTAGTTTTTCAAAAATCCCTTCTTCAAGAATTTGTTTAAAAAATAGTGGCGAAACAAATCAAGTGTGAATATTATATACAAATTAATCAAATGTTCGTAATATGGTTCAGAGCTCAATCATCAAATTTAACTCAAACCAATTAAACTAGATTTAAATTAATAATTTAAGATAAATATAATAAACTACTAGTTTAAGTTAAACTTAACTATTTCAATTTAAGTTTAAAAACTAAGTTGAATCTTTGTTTAAATATCATTTGAATGATATAAGTATGATGTTCATATAACTTGTTTATAATTATTATTATTTAGTTGAAATTTAAGAGAAAGGACTTTTTTAAAAATTGAAAATTTATATTTTTTAAAAATTTTCAAAAATTAAAGAATTTTTAAAACTTAGATTTATATCTTTTACCCTAAATTTTAATATTAAAATTAAATTATTTTTAAAATTAAATTATTTTTTTCGATGCACGAACTTTCCTTTATACAGAATGATATATAAATTCAAAGGTTATATAAGTTAGTGTGTAACTTCAATTGGGTGAGCTCAAATACCATATAGTCGTCCTCTATTCTGGTTAGCTGGGCTTTTCAAGAAGATTGCTTTAGGTTCACATGCCAAGAAAACGTGCCATGCATGGGTTTAGCAAATTAACCTCGGCTTAATTAAAAGTTAAGCTTGTGAGTCACAAGACCTTACATGACCATGTTTTTAACACTTTCTCCCATTATAGGTCAACGTATGGTAAGGTTCTAAGTGCTAGTCTTCTAGGTCTATTTCATGACATTATCATCTCATCTCAGTATCTCACTGAACTCGATATCAAAACTTCATGGAAAATGCACCTGCGAAAGTGGACTGTCGGCTGAGTGGTGGGAGGTAGATGACTCAAAAGTATAATCCTAAATGATTGAGGTATTTCCTTAAGTAAGTTTTTTAAATTTTATATTTACTTTGTTTGCTTAATATCTTTTGTTTTTCTTTTCATCTCTATATTTTTATCCAATTATTTAAAAAGCAATAGAGATTGTAAAGTGATTTTTATAAAATTTTAAATTATATTTAGTAAAATTGAATTGAAATAATAAATAAGAATACTAAAAAATAGAGGCATTGTTATCCCATTAATGAATAATTCTTAATTCAATTACTACTTCACCTTAATCTAAATTCAAGGGTTTATGATAAATACCCCGATAAGAACAACGATCACATCAAATCTTAAAAACATTTGATTAAATTACTAATTTGACAACAATTATAATCTAAATATCATTCAAACTACCATTGTTAAGAATCATTGAATTATAACAATGTTAGCTACATCATACTACAAATATAAATCCTATGAACTTAATTGATCATTTGATCTTAACTTATGACCAATCTTGCATTTGAAAGTGAAATAAATGATAACAATAAATGCCCTAAGTAACTTAGCATTAGCAATCCCATTCTCTTCAGTCTTTATACCACCATTAATTTCCAGGTTGATGCCGTTAAGTACAGAACTTTACTCGAAAGACAAACCTGTATGAATTATGATGACTCCTAGAGTGGAAAGTTAGGGACATCAACACTAACTTTTCTCCTCCTTATAGTCATCGAACAAAACCTAACATCAAACACGACCATAACAACCACTTTAACGGTCGATGACCTTCATATATAACAGAAAGAAAGTCCCAAAAATTTCGATGGAAAATGCACCATTCGATGAATATTGGATACCCTTTTGGAGATTTCGTTGCTCTAACCAAGAAAGTTCTTAGAGAAGACTTGACTGTTGCCTTAGCCGAAATCGAAAAGGCATGTCGGACATAGTTGCAACTTGCTCGTTATCTTGTGGAAGATGGGTAGTTGGGGATAGCATAGCAGCCAAGTTCCATTTCCTTCAAGCATATGATCATGAGGCCCTGGAAACTTTTTGCCAAACCAAGTTTCAACCATGTCCCAATTAAATTCCCCACGTTTCTTTCTATAGGACTTGTTACATATAGCAAGCTATTCATGGGACCCTTTAAAGTCCCTTTTCCAAGTTAATGAGATTGACCCTTTCAAGATTGGATATGACTTGATTTTAGTACGAATTTTGAAAAAGAAAAGGCTAAAAGATTAAAAGGTTTTGAGTCTAGAACTTCTCTTCATTTACTACTTACACCATTGGCATGCATCTCATCTCTCACTAAAGGGTCGAGAAATTTTCACCATAACCCTTTTTCTTAGGGTTAGATCTTGTGTTTTTTCCTTTTCCTTTCTTGGCATTAGTGTTTGAAGTGGAGTTTAGGGTCCACCGGAAAAAAAAGGAACTAAAAAGATCCAACTTGGGATTTTGATATGTTATTACAGGCACATTTTTCTTTTGTACTTTGGTGGTGGAAGATAAGAATGTGCAAAGGAACAGAGGGTTGCGGCTTAAGATGTGTACACAGTTCACACCAGGATCCGCGAGCATAAGGGCTTTTTGATAAAGGTAGAATCAGCCAAGGACTATCTTCTTTCATGGAAAGCACTCGTTGAGTGATTAAGATACGCACTTAGTCTCGAGTTAACTCAAGTTCTTGCTTCTGAAACTGACTTGGCTTGTTTTGTCTTGAGGAGTTTGCATTGCATGGAACTCGTTTTGCGGTATTCGTGAGACTTTGTATTGATATTTTTTTTTGTTGCATAAGGTGCTTTAGGAGGGTTTCAATTATGAAAAGATACCTTTAAGTCATCCACACTCAGACTAATCCTCGCTCGAGTTGGGTAGATTCCTTGCAGGAGACAAAGCTCTGACCTCAAAATTTAAACAGTTATATACATATATAAGGGAGTTCAAATTCGCGACCTTACTTAAGCTAGGAGAGACCCTTACCAACTTACCTTATATTCATTTTAATTTACGAGTGATAATATTCTATAATATGTCAAAATTACTATTAGTTATCGTCATATCTAACTAACTCGTTGAAAAAATTAACTGTAAATAAAAATATTATATATATATATATATAATTGTATATTATTACTTTTAATATGCTCTTAAAAATAATAATAATTAAATGCAACACCATTATTATGTTAATAAATTCAAGATATTCATATTCACTTAAATTAAATCACATCCTATCTTTTAAATTAAAAAATTAATTTTGCAACAAAATTTTAATTTATTAAAATTCTACATGCTCTCAACTTATAAAAATATAAATTTATTTTTATTTTTAAAAGAGATTAAAATAGTTATTTAATATAAACTTCAAATAAATTATTAAAAAGATTTTTTAGATAAAAATACTTGAATTTGTTTAAATTTTGAGCAAAATAAAGATAATTGCCACATGTCATGATTTGCAATGGAACATTTGAGACATTTTGAAATATCAAGTTTCGAGACAAAGCATTCCCTTTCTTTCAAACATGGTTCAAATTGTCAAATTCGATCATTTCCCCTAATTTAAAAAATCATTGGTTCAAATTGTCAAATATGATGCATTTGTAAAATGTGAAAAAGAAAAGAAGGTCACCCAATTATCGGTTGGCTAATTACAATCAAGAATCCGTGTGTTTCTGCAATGATAATGACACATCCTTGACTTTCCTTAATCTAAGTATCCATAGTTTTATTAAGGTGAGGGAGAGGAATATCTTAAGTGTTCCAACCAATAGACTTGGCTAATCCATACATAAAAAGACTTTATAGATGTGTCTCTCTTTCGTTTGTTTTTTATTATTACGCGTGCACGAGTAAAGAAGGAAAAAAAAGAGAGACTTACTTAAAACAATCTTGACTTAATCAAGAGTTAGGACTAAAAAAGAAGGTAATCATTCAAGTTCAAAGCAAGTGGACTCCTTAAACATCAATCATAAGTGGGATACCATGCTAGAATAATCACATATAGTGGATAAATTAAGGATTAAACTTTTTGGCCATCTTATTTGAACCCTTTATCTCATGTATGCATTGCATCATGAGTGCATATGGTACATATTGAAACCCCAACTTAACTAATGATAATCAACAAAAAGAAAAGAGAAGGGTTTTTATGATGGTGGCTATGAGCACCTTACTTTTTAGCCAACTACCTCATGATTCCAATTATCACAAGCACAAAGAATATCACTCCCCAACCCCACCAAATTATAATCATCACCTACACTACTTCTCCCTTCAACACCATGACTTGTTCCAAAACCCTAACAAGGTAAGACACATAAATTTTATAAGGTATAGAGAACTAATTCAAAGTAGCTCCGGATTCACACTTGGCTAGCATAACCCTTGAATAGAAAAAGATGAACTCAACATTTGGAAATGATATTTCTAACAAGAATTTTGTGCCTGTGGAACTTTATTGTTCATTTCCAATAACAACACAAAACATTTTGGTCGATGATCACTAACCACATATATTCCTCTTTATGTATTGTGTTCTTTTATTTTAGTTTAATCCCTTTAAACCCTTTTGAAACAAAAGCATAACTCAAAGTTAAAACAAAGATAAGTTCAAAACGTGATGAAAGGGTCCAAAATTGATCATGTTCTTGATAGGATTAGCGGCCTGTAAGGCCAACAATCAAAGGGTACAAAAAGGTGCACAAGAGAACAACCATCGTTGAGGAGATAGTGATGGGAGTAATCAATTCAAGTGAAGAAAACATATCAGGAAGGAAAGAGCGTGAAAAGAGAGAGACAGAGAGTGTTAGGATAATGAACACAAAAAGAAAAGTATATATAAACAGAAAAGTGGTAGGGCATGATGATCACCACCGCAAACCCTAACTTGAAGATAAATGTGAAATTCGTATGTATAGTCATTATAGATTGTGGGGTGGCTCTTTCCTGTTTTATGAACGTGGAGGAAAAAAAACATTGGGTTGACAAAAATAATCTTTTCAGTTTTCCAGATAATTATTGGAATAATTGTGTATTAAAACTCATATTTATTAAGCATTGATTTTGAAAACACACAAAAAATGTAGGATGAATTATGAAAATAATTGATTTCCAGGTTCGTAATAACAACGAAAATAACAATACGATAAATTTTTTTTGAAATATAAAATTTAAAAAGCTCAATAATATGCATAATTAGTAAAGATTTTGTTTCTGAAATAAGTTGATAGTTAAAGTTAAATTTTAATTATTTTAATAATTAAGAACAATTTTATTAAAATATTAAATTTAATAATTGTATTAAAATTTATTTAATATATATCTGAAATTTATAATTATAATTTCTTATTATATCTTTCCTTTCATGAATAAAATAATACATTATTCATGGTTTTAATGAAACCACGTCATCTTTTCTTCACCTGTAGTTGCCGGCAGATCCTTGTTATGGAGATGGAGAGACATTAGCATTTAGTAACAGCTGGCTTTAGCCACGTGGATTCCATCCATAAAAAGAGTGTGCTCCAAAGTCCAATCATCACCACAAACATCACCCATCAGACGGTCGGGATTATCCCATCAAAGTGACTCCCACGATTAGACTGCTACCTCTAAGTGCGCCACATCTGGACTTGCAATAAACTCCCCCGCACTGTACCCTTTATCAGGACAAAACGTAACATCCATTAGTTGCCCTCTTTGCTCGCGATTCGTGACCCAGGTTTTGACAAGACGTTCATTTCACGAGTTGTTTGACACTCTCCACCGTTGATTCTCATGACTAAGATTATTTATCACCGGTTGATGATATGCTAATACTATTCGTAACTTGCGTGTGATAAAGCCAAGAATTCAACTTAATTAATGTAACTTATTCATATCAATCGATCAAATTAATTAATTATTTAATATCTATTATATTACCTATAAATTTTAAGAATAGTATAATTAATCTCTTAATTTTATAAAATATTTTATTATTTACAACAGCAATAATACCCAGTAAAATTCTCGCTGACATATATAAAATTTTTGAAGATTTAGTAATTTATACAATCTTAGTTCTAACTAATAGACATATTTTATTATTTATTTGATAATATTTAAGATAAAGCATAAAAATTGTAATATTAAATTTGAAGAATGATTATTAATTAAATTAAAGATGTTATATAAATTTTAAGTATTAATTTATTAAATGATTTATGCAAAATATATAATTTAAGAATTATTATATTACTTAAAAACTTTAACATTACATAAAAATAATTATAATTAGTCTTTTAATTTATTGTCCCAAATTCATTATTTTTCTGGGTATGTCAATTTTATTAGAGAAATTACTATTTATTTAAAAATAAAAACTAGTTATTAATATTATGCATTTTTTTGGTTGCTCACGAGGTATTTTAGAGGGTTCCAAATATGGAAAAATACTTTTAAGCTATTCATATGTAGACTAATTCTTGCTTGAGTCGGGTAGGTTTCTTGTGAGAAATAAAGCTCTGGCTTCAAATTTTAAATAGTTATATATATGAGGGAGGTTCAAACTCACGATATCACTTAAACGAAAAGAGCTCCTTACCAACTCATCTTAGTTTTGGGTTTAATATTATGCATATTAATATATTAGAAAATAACGTAGACCGTACATCAATAATTCCCGCCGACTCAAAAGGGGACGGGACTGGAAGGGGGTGCGTTAAAGTTCGAGCATGTTGGGTGGTCGGAGGCCAAAAGCCGTTATCTTTGGGTGTAGACCCCACATGAAAAGGCAGCGGTAGCTTTATAATTTGACACGTGGCGGACAGCTTAATTGATTGAAATAGGAACACCGAACAGGACAAGTAAGCCCCCCAAAAGGTCAGGTTCCGTTTCCCAGTATCCAAACCAGACCTAGCCTGACCTCTCTTTTCCTTATCCGAGGTTAACCGTTTCGGTCGGTTACTTAACCTTGTTATCGTGGTTATGGCTAAGGTTAAGGCCAAGGCCAAGGTTCCCAATATATAATCACCATAATTTAATTAAGCTAAGAAAAAACAAAATTTTAAAAAGTAATTAATAATAAAATTTTAACACAAAACACTTTTTAAATATGAAATATTAAAGAGTACAAAAGACTTCAAATATTATGTTTTCATAATTTAAGTTTAATTATAATAAAATTGTAATTATAATAAAAATAACATATTCAATTCGTTTAAATAAAATATAAGTATTTAAATCTTATCGCTAATTTATATTTTGTAATCTAATTTTATTTATAAAAATTATAATTATAATATAGTTGAGTTGTATGAATAAAAATAAGTATTTCAATATTATTAATAATTATTACCGATGATTAAAATTCTTAACAAATTTAACCATAAAAACTTTGAATATATTAGTTTTTGGGTTTAGTTTTCAACTTTCAATTTGATTTATTTTAATAACTCTTCTTGTGAAATTTTTTTCTGTTTATTAATTAATCAATCGCTAATTTTAATTTAAAAATCTATTTTTAATTCAATTTTAAATTCTATAATAAGTAAGAATAAACTCTTTCAATTATATTTTAATTTCTTTAATTTTATTAAGAATAAACTCTTTCAATCATATTTTAATTTCTTTAATTTTATTTAATATTTTATCGATTTAATGACTATTTAATATCGATTAAAGCTTTTAAACCTTAAACATCTTGATTTACTGTTTAACTTATCGTCCAATTTTTAAAATATTAATTATTAATTAAATTCTCCTTGTAATTTATAAAACAACTTATAATTAGATAGAAGATTAACAATTAAAATTATAGTAAATGATTTGTAATTAAACTTTACTAGGATTTGGTTGGCAAAAAAGGAAACAAACCCTTTTTATGTAACTTACAATATTTATAAAAATTAATTCTAAAAAAAAAAAGGATTTATAAAAATTTGTAATTAGTGAAAAAAAAGAGTGATGACTAGGCAGACATAGAATGCAAAATCTCGCCGACCCAAGATACTATCAAACTTTTGGATCTATGACCAAAGGAGATGGTACATAACATGAGAAACAAAGAAGTGTACCACTTACATAAATGGTAGGTTTGAATGGACTTTTTTTTGTTTCTTCGTGACCACGACGCATTAATACATTTTTGCACCATTGCCTTCTGCGATTTCTATCTCTTCTTAAATGCTTACTTACTACAAAAATGTTCACACGTGAAGATGTGATTTATTTCTCAAGATTTTCAAAGAAAATGACATTCCACATGCCCGCAGGGGAATGATTTTTCAAGAGCGTTGACAATGGAGGGAGGGTGATGGGATGATCTAAAATTTGATAATTAAAAAAAAATACAAAATAAAGACAATTTACATGTAAGTTGACTATGAACATTACACATGAAAGGGCCGCTATCAAGTGGTATAGTTTATAAGAATCGCACGTACACACACACGAAGGTGTTGTTAATGGCTCGACGTTACGTTATTAATCAAAACACAATTAGCAAAAATGTAGGGAAGAAGTAAAATTTGAAAGAATTAAAGGGAAAAGATGAGTGCAACACGCAAGGGAAAAGCATTAAGTATGGTATAGTGTGATGAGGTGGGAAGTTTGGTTTTGGTTGGTGAGGAAACTGTGTGTGCGTGTTGGTTTTACAGGAAGCAGAAAACTCTTGCGAGACCCGCCGGATTTCGGCCGACGTTTGGTGGAAAAGACAGAAACTTTGGTTATAAAACTGATAATGTTATGTGCATTAATCCTAATCCATTACTGTTTCACTGCCTGAAAATCCCTATATGACACAGAACTGAAGCTACAAACGGGTGGCTTCTTTATGCTGATAGGATCAGTCTTTTAGCTGAAGAACTGGTGTCAGAATCTGACGGGGTTGACTCAAATCTCAAGATGAAAAGTCATGTAATCCAAGGGTTCAGAGTCCTTGTTTCAATGTAACATCATTGGGTGGATGGAAAGAAAGACCCTTCTTCCTTCCTGCTGGTTGGGTATCTTTTTGCTCACTGACAAAAACTTTGGGACATGTGAATTTGGACGGAAGAGAGACAGGGAGAGATAAGAGAGAAAAAAGCACTATCAGACAAGATCATGGGATCTGCATGTTTTTATTGCACAAGCCCCTGCAAATATGGATCATGCAAATCCTCTTTTTTCCTGTTTTTTTTCTTATTTTTGTTTCTTTGGTTCGTTCTCTGCTTAAAATAACAAGAAAACAAAATACTTTCCCCACATAAACATCATTTTCTTGACCCCGTAAAGGGCAACCCATTACCAATTAGCCCTGTTGTCTTAATTAACCTCCAAGTCTCTGTCTTTTAATCTGTTGTTGTAGTCGAAACTTTACTTTTGATCTTAACTTGAGAGGTTGTTAATGCTAAGTGGCTTTTTAGAACCAAAAGGGTTGCTCTTGGGATTGTTAATGTAGAGTGACCATTTTAGAGGAGTGAATGTTTGGTGGGGTTTGTGTCCTCAAACAGGAAGAAGGGTGAGTGAGTGAGTCCTAAGTGGGGTTTTGTTTATCTCAAAAAAGGTGACGTTCACATCCAAGAAATGGTCGAAGTCCGCTCGCATATTCTCACTATATAACTTTTGCTTCTTTCTGTAAAACACAAGACATTGATGAATGAACGGAGATGTTTGGGGCTGTAGAGTGGTCGTAAGCTCACATATTTTGCTTTTGTTTTTTTGTTGTTGTGTGTGTAGGCGTGAGAGAATCTTTTTCTTGCTTCCTCAGCTCAACAACCTAACGTTTTCTAGAGACCCCTCCTGCGTTGCGTGCATTTTGTTCTGATATTCCTGGTTCCTGTGTTTTGGGTTCTTGAGCTCATAGAAAGAGAAAAAAGAATCTCACAGAGTGCTTATATTTCTCTGGCTTTATCCCTCTTTCTTTTGCCTCTTTCTGCTTGCAAAAATTACTCTCTTTTCTCTCTTGTCCCCTCTCGTATCGTAAAAGCACTTAGAAACCATTAAGCGTGCATAGAAACAAATACAATACTTTGGTTCAACCTTTGATTAGGTTTCTTAAAATCATTTTTTTGGTTTATCCCTTTCTCTTGGCGGGGTTCTTGCTTTATAAATGTTATGAGTTTCTGCTTTCCGTTGTTGGGTTTAACGAGTTTCTGAGTTGTGCTTTAAAGGGTTGGTTCTTTCTTTCTTTCTTTCTTTTGCCGTTGAGATCTTAAGTTTCTTGCCCATTTCTCATCTGGGCTTTTGTCTTGAGAAAGCAAAAACCATTGTTTTTGATGATTTTGACATGGTACACTTGGAGGGCTCGAGTGTAGGCTAAGGGCTTACTTATAGTGGCAGGTACTCAACCATCTTGTTGCTTTACGTGCTGTTCTCGTTTGATCTTTTAAAGTCATATGTACCTTATTGGCTTGTTTCTTGCACCACAGTGAAGCTTGTTCCCAATTGTCCCGCAAAAGTTTCTGGTGTCAAAAGTTAAGTAGAAACTTGATTCGGTCAGATGGAGTCTAGTTCAAAGAATGGTGAGTTGTGTCCTCAGTTGCTTGATTTGATTCCAAAAGAAAGAGAATGGCTTGTGAAGAGGGACGAGCAGAGATCTTCGGTAGAGAAAAAGCTGGAACTAAGGCTTGGACCTCCTGGTGAAGATTGGTCTGTGCAGGAACCCAACAGAATCAACAATACCAATAATAGAGAAAATGACCTTTCTCTTCGTTCCTTTGGCTACTTTCCTAATGGTAACTCACAACGACACAACTTTTCTTCTCTAGACAAACAAGTTGGTGGTGTTTGGTTCGATCAACAGCACCTTCACAAGAACCTGCCAAAGCCTCCTGCTTTTCTCCAGTTTTCCACAACAGCAACAGTAACCCAACTGGGCTTGCCTCTGGCAAAAGAATCCTCACAATCCTGTGGCAAAATAGTAGGAGACTTGCAGAACAGTGCAGAAAAGAAGACATTTTCACCTCCCTCACCTGCAAATACAGCTGTGCCCAACAGCTCTCAGAAAAGGTGCTACAGCTTTTTTCCTGTTCCTCTGTCACTTTGTTTTTCTTTTTTCAACTTTTGAACAGGGAATATTCACTCACATGTTCACTTGGTTGGAATGTGTGGTCCATTTGTTTTAAACTTGCTTCATTCAAGTGAAGCTGTTTACTCTTTTATCTCTTCATGTAGCTCTAGTACTACATAGTTTCCTTTTGAGTGCTTAATTATCCTTATTTGGCTTCATTTCTTGTTCACTATGGTCAAGAAAATCTTATGACTTGTTCCTTTCTTTTTATGTTCAAGCGTTGCTGTTTGTGTTACCTTTCTTTCTGTCGTAGATATTGTCTCTTTTCTGATTATCATTATTTATTATTGCAACAGCTTCGTGTATATTATATAGGTTTTTTGACCTATGCATGAGCTGCTGGTATTTGTTGCCTTGTCTAGATTCTTGAAATATGCAACTAATTGCAAGACTTTAAGCTACTCCTATTCTGTAATGCTCCTGCATATTTAGTCTTCGCTACTGTTTTATTTGTAGACTTTAAAATGCATGAAGCGCCTTAATTGTGTCTGACTTTGTACTCTCTATTTAATTCACTCTTGAATCCTCTTAAACAGAACTGCTCCTGGTCCAGTGGTGGGTTGGCCTCCAATTCGATCTTTCAGGAAGAACCTTGCAAGCAGTAGCTCCTCGAAACCATCTCTCGAGGCACATAATGGAAACCCCAACAAGAAAGTTGCTGCTGGTGAAAAGACTGTTGAAACTTGCCAAAAAAGATTGTTTGTGAAGATCAATATGGATGGTGTTCCTATTGGAAGAAAAGTGGACCTTAAAGCCCTTGACAGCTATGAAAAACTCTCCACAGCTGTTGATGAACTCTTTAGAGGCCTTCTTGCAGGTTAATCACATATCTTTGCTGTTATAATTCTATTTAACTCGTCAGTATTACCATGCATATCATATAAGTGAGATATGTGATTTGATAGTTATGTCAAGACTTAAGTTTTTTCTTTTTGTTGTCTACATAAGCCATGACATATGCACAATCCATTTGAAACCAACTGAATCTTAAAATAACCTATTGCCATGTGGTTAGTCTAAATTCATGTTGTTAAATTATTAGTTAAAGGGTTGGTTCATCTTCTTACTCTCCATGTGACATAAATTACTAATGAGCATCTAGTGTGAAGGCTGCTTCATCTCATGTTTTGTCTTTTTGCATTGTTATGTACAGCTCAAAGAGATTCCTCTGCTGGTGGAATCATGAACAACCAGGAGGATGAGAAAGCAATCACAGGGCTATTGGACGGAAGTGGCGAATATACGCTTGTTTATGAGGATAACGAAGGAGACAGGATGCTTGTTGGGGATGATGTCCCATGGCAGTAAGCATCTTTATCACTATGGATCTGATTCAACTTTTAAATTAGTCTATCCTTAGTATTATATTCCTAGTGCTTAGCAACCTGCCAGTGATGCTAGTATGTCTTTAAGTATAATGGGAAACCACTGTGTTAGTTTTTTAATCACGTCTAATCCTAACAACCTCAATTTCTACAAATATCCCAGGTCATAATTCATCAAACAACTTCATATATTTGTTCTTGTCTTTTATGTAACGTCTTTCCAATTTGTGTGAATTGCAGTATGTTTGTTTCTACCGTGAAGAGGCTGCGAGTACTGAAGAGCTCTGAAATTGCTACCCTGAGCCGTAAGTGATTTACTCTGTTATGAAGACAACCTTGGCTCCATCATGCATATGAAAGATTCTGCTAACTGAAATTGGTTTTTACTGCTCAGTTGGAAACGGTAAACAAGAGAAGCTACCATTGAAGTGATGTAAAAGATTTTCCTGTGAAGATTCTCCATTGAAGTTTGAAGGAGGAGAAGAGTTGGATTTATGTTTTTCTTATTTCGCATTTTACCTTCCTCTTTTGTATCGAACTTGGTACAATTCACAGTATATATATATTTATATATATGTATATATTGGTATTTAAGCTTGTAATACTTCTGTTTTTTTTGGCCTCTTTATCTCTTGCTTTTATGTGCTCTAATTCCTCCCTCGAATATGGTTTCTTTGCTTGATGTACAAGTTCTTGCCTTTAATGGCGTTTTAAAAATATTCCAACTTTTGAAGCCACTCAAATTGAATGAATAATACGAATGGCATGATCTTCTGTCTCTAGCTCCTCCCACAACTTGAAACCATGATAAGCGCTAAAGCTTTTGCACTTTGTTCTTTACAGATGCCATTGAAACAAGTGTTGTTCAAGTACAGTGTTCAAAGTTGGGGGAGAGTGGAAAATTTGTATTCCTTTTTTCCTCAAATGGGCAGACCGAAAATTTCCTGTAGGGTCCCTTGATTGTGATATATGATGCACCCCCAAAGTAGTTGTTTTCTACATGCACCGTCCATCTTTGATCAAACGGTTGAGATCTTGCTTTCGGTAATGGATTTGTGCCCATCTCCAACGTGGTAAGTGGACGTGAGAACACTAGTTGGGACTCAAAAAGGGTGATGCTTTGTCGGAGTGAGTGTTCTTGGATGGTCATTATCGTTGGTCATTGCCGAACTTGTACTATCTCAACTCCATCACTGCAAATTGACACATGTTTTTGGAATCCACAGAAAATGTTATTACCAAGAATCCATAGAAAAACTCAAAAAGAGGTTTAAACCTCTTGGTATGATGATCGTAACTGTAAAAACTAAGCCAAATAAAAAGAATGGTCGATTTCTGCAACCATGGTCGACCACATTCCAAATTCTATCCAACAATCAGTCATTCTTCAACTATTTATGGAAACATGAAAGTGAGTCTACTTTCTTTTCTCTACTTTGATGTGAGAATCACCATTTTAATTGGAAAACAATCTTGGTGTAAGGTGCAAGATTTTGCACAAACTCCATTATAGCAAAACCATCTTCAAAGCTGCACTTGCCCTTGCCACTGATCTTTATCTGATAATCTTTCAAGAAATGACGCCAACATTTGCTAGTTCGTAAGTCAGTGCAGCAATTCAGCTTGCCTTGTGTTTCTTTCATTGATTCAAATAGATACTGCAAAATGAATGAAGTCCCATGTGAGCATATGAACAAGATAGAGTTTCTGGGATTGAAAAGTATAGATAATGTAGTATCAGTACGTATAGTAGTGCAAGGTTGGATCTCCAACGGGTTACTATAGCTAAAGTATCAGGACGGCAACTCCATAGTAAACCATCGAAGCATCTCCTGCCAGTGACATATGCTATCTCTTTCAGTTGTACCTCTAGATACTTGAGACGTTGCACTGGAGGGATGGACATGTGCTCTAGTTCTCTTAAATTAAATGAAGCCTTCACAGTAATGACAATCCAGTGAGATAGCTAAAAAGCTGACAGAATTTAAGAAAGACGAAGAAGAAGAGAAGACAAATTCATCAGAATTTATTAAGATAGACATACCACAAATGGATAGAGTTTCAATTTCAGGATCAATTTGTTGTTTTTCCTTAAGTGTTCAATGCTTTCTCTAAATTTCAGAAACCAAAGAGTGGTCATCATTTTTCTGGCAAAAATGTCTAGCATCAGCAACCTCGTCTTTAAACCTGAAGTTCTGATTGCAAAAATTCCTGACATTGAATCCTCGTAACACAAGTATCGGAAACAACAAAGGTTTGGAACATCAATAATTGACTCGGTATGCAAGTCGCTGGAGGTTAACTTCTTCAGTTGATGGCCACAGATGTTCACTCTTTTCAGTAACAGGCATCTTCCTTGCAAGTCCAAGATCTCAAGATCAGAATATAGACTCAATGGACTTCGATATAAATCGTCAATGGAGGAAGCATATCTCAGGGACAAACGTGTTAGTCTTGTGCAAGCACTTATGTCAAATTTGCAGGCTTGTGTAGATTCATGATAAATCAATTCTCTAACGTTTGGTGCATCGACAGTGAGTGTTGGGATAGGTAGCTCACTGCACTGGGATATTTTAACCTTGTTTAGATAAGGGAGATCGGAAACACGAAGGCACCCGATACCTGGACAAGTCACAAGCTTGAGTTGCTCGATCATGGAACAGCTAGAGATTATGCTTTGCACTATACCATCCTCTAACTTAACTTGAGTCAAACACAACTGTTTCAAAGATGTGAACTTGATAGACTCACCATCTGCGGGTGGTTCCAACTTACAATGTCTCAACCTTAAGATTGACAGTGTTTTGGCTGCATAGATCTTCCGAGGCACGGTGTACGAGGTACCCCTTTTGGATTTTATGTGAAGATCCAACTCGTTCACGCATCTTTTACTGACCAATTCTATACAATCGTCAATACGAGAAGCATATCTGAGATCAACCAAATTCACACTCAATGCAAATCTTTGTAAGTAAATCTTGCTTGCTACTACCCTTTGAAGAGAACAATTCACAAAGTTCATGAACTTGTCATGATGCTCTTGAAGACGTTGCAGTCTTTGTCTGCATGACAAGAAAGTCTGCTTGGGGAGTGGAGGTTCTGCGAAACTGGTGTAAGCAGCACCTATTGAACTCCATCTCTTTGATAAGGTACGTAGAGCAATAATGGTTTCGGTTGGCAAGAAGGATAGGATTCGATGGATGATATCGTCAGGAAGTTGAGAGATCCTGTTCACGCATATCAATGGCTTCTCTGTCGTTGTAAATTTGATCTTCTTCCTGGGCCTCAAATTCATTATACATATATATATAGGACATTCACAATCTGCAGAAAATAAAAGAAAAGACAATACTGTGATTTTTTGTAATCGTTGCGGCCATTACTGAGACCTTGGTTGAATCTTAAATACATTCTTGTTTCTCCAAGTATAGCTCATATATACACAAGGTTTTCGATATCATAAGAAAATATATTATATATACTATGACGATGATGATGATGATACTGTAATAATGGAATTAGTAAGTCGATGAAGGTGAAACATATATAATACCTTGAAAGTCTTCAATGGAGTCTGTAACTGGAAATCATCGTCTCGGGTAAGGGTAAGTTGATATACGTATACAGGTATTGAGAATCCCGAAGTCTATGAAGTCCTACTTAGGAATATCACTGGATTCTAGGGTTTCTTTGTTTTGTTTTTCCTTATTGCTTCGTCCAATGGGTCTTCTTAAAAAGGAAAACAAAAGGTTCTTAATTAACACAAGGAAAAGTTATTATTTTAGAGTAAATACTAAAATTTTCTTAAATATGGCCAATTGATTCAAAGGGTTCATCTTTTCCTAAAAAAAAGTTGGAAATATAAAATAATTCCAATAATAGATATTGTAAAATATGTAAAAAAGTTATATGTTTTCTATCCAAACCAAAATTTAAATCGAAGTTCAAGGTTCAAAGGTCAATCAGTATTATACCGTTATAAAACTGGTTAAAAATTGAATAAAATTAAAGAATTTAAAAATGAAAAAAAATTATCCTTAGATATTAAAAATTTAAATTTTAAACAAAAATTAATTAATTTACAAAAATTAACTGATTAATTATAAACTAATTAGTTTTTAACAAAAAATTATTAAACTAAATCAAATCTAAAAATAAAAAATTAAACAGAAAAGAGATGTTATATATATAGTGATTATACATTCCAATTTATTATACGTACATTACAAAATGTATTAGGCACTTTAAACCGATGTTTTCAAAATCGGACAGCAAGTTAAACCGATAAGATAAGAGATTTAAAGTTTAAAAGATTTAATTAGTATTAAACTATCATAAAACTAATTAAAAACTAAATATAATTAAAAATTTTAAAAATTAATTGAAGAAGACTATTCTAATCTATCGAAAATTAGTTAAAGTTTAATTGAAAAATAGACAATTAAATAAAAATTAATCAATTTATTTTAATTTATAAAAATTGATATCATTGTTAAACCGACCGAATTGATTCGGTTTTTAAAACTTTAGGTTAAACGCATTAAATCGCAAACCTAGTTACTTTAGCACCTTAACCGCATCAAATGTTTGTGTGTTTGGAACATAAACAGGAAATTTTCTTCACACACAAGCATTCATTGAGCAAAATCACAAAATCATGCACAATATCGTGCATTTTTGCAGCGCATTGTCAAGTTTACCAAAGTACACAACTGAACAATCGTTTCCATATCTGCACTTCTCATGGAACTAAGGGAAACCTTGTACCATTGGCAACCTCGTATACCACATCAACATGAGTACCAAAAACAAGTACCCTTTTAAGTGCAGAAGGTAGCAGATCATATACACCACTCTCACCCGCTTCAAGTTCGCCCCAGAGTCTTGGAACTTGAGAAAACTATCTGTAGTTGATGACCAGTACGTAATAATTCATGGGAGGCAATCTAAGGAACTTGTAAAAGAAAAACAAATTATTATCATATACATTACAAGCTGTCTTATTGCTCACTAATAATAGTTCAGTCTTTTTTTAATTTTAATCCTTATATTTTAAGAATTATTTAATATCTTAAAAATAGAATCGAAAGTTAAACCGGTAAGATAAGAGATTAAGGTTCAAAAGAGTAAAATAGTCATAAAATTGATTAAAAATTGAATAAAATTATAAAAAGATTAAAATATGATTAAAAGTGATTATATTTATCAGTCAAAGAATATTAAATTTAATTTAAAAATTATTAAATAAAAAGTAATTGATTTGTTTTAATTTATATGAATTTATTAATTTATTAAAATTAACTGATTAATTAATAAATTAATCAATTTTTATAAAAAGAATTATTAAAATAAATGAAACCGGAAAGTTAACTAGTTCCAAATTTTTCTACTTGAACCGGATAGGTTCTAATCATTTAATTTTTTATAGTATTCTTATGTTGATATATTTTATTATTATTTTTAAAATTAACAAAATATTAAAATTCTTAAATCTCAATGCAACAACAATTTAAAACTATAAATTAACGAAAAACTAACTGACAAAAATAATTACTATGATTACTAAACAGTAATATAATGAAATAAATATCAAACTACAAGAAGATTTAAATATATATAATTAGCCTTAAACATATCCCAAAAATGTTGGAGTATACACATATGAGATAACAACAGCCAAACTTTTACATAGATAAACCAAACTCTTCAGTGTTGAATTAAACTACCAGAAATAAAACAAATTTCAAACCAGAAAATGAATCACTCAAGTAATCTCCAACTGCGGCCAACCTCCATTCTTGAACCAGAGAAAAGGTTAGAGAAGAAAGAAAAATATACAGTATACTTACTTGTTTGCTAATAATTTATCTACATAGCTTTCGTCGTTTAGCCTGGCTTCACCCTGTGTGCCATTGTTAACTAAGAACACTTGCATAAGAGCATCTACATATACACTGTGTGCCTGCCTGAGAGGTAGTAGTGATCATCGATCAATCACTCTAAATTGTACCAAACTTGGACGTGATCCCTCCAAGTTTGGCAGAGTTGCAGAAAGATGAGTAGCAGAGGCATCCATGACCATTAACAGTTGAAGCTTGGAAGGTATGTGTCTTTGGTTGTATTCTGCTTTTATTGGCCTCTTTTGCTCTTATTCGAGGACATGTGAAAAGGGTTCTTCATGAATTTTGAATTAGTTCCATTTTTCTTTTTAATTTGAAGTGAATGATTCTCTTTTTATTAATAAAAAATTTAATATATAGCGAATTGTTCTGTTATAAATATTTTAAAAATTTTAATTAATTAAATGTACTTTTAATTAGTTTAACGTGTTATTTAATTTAACTTACAACACAAAATATCTCGTGAAATGAATAATTAATAACTTAATGCTTTATAATTTTATTAATTTTCAAGAAAAATATCTCGTGAAATGAATAATTTCATTAATTTATTCGACGCTTTAGTCCGTCGATAAATTTCGTCACTAGCTAAGCTTTCTGACAAAATGTGTAAAGATTCCATCGGTAGTGATTTGTCACTAAACTTCATTTTTTTATAGTGAAATATTTTATTTTTTTCGGCCTTTGGCAAAGAACAACTGGATGAGACTCAAGACTAAGGCAAGTTGGGGGTGACAGGAAATTTCTTTTTTTGACAAGTTTTCAAAAGTCCAATTCATTTCATATTGGACAGAAGTAGCTAAGGGAATATTGAAAGGCAGAAGATAAAACATTGATCCACTTGCAAGAATATTATACTTTGGTCAAGATACAATCAATGTGTCAAGCTTTGTATATGCCCACTCATACAAATATATCCTTTTGTTTATGGTGTTTTCTTGTTTATACATTTCAATAAGATAGGTATAATAATAGAGCTACCTTTCATACGATATCAACATCAACAACAACAATAATTCAATAAAAATTTCACTAACAACAGCATTAGGAAATAATCAGAAGCACGTAATCTTACCCTTAACTAATAAAGAAATTATTTTCGATAGATTCACATAAATATATATATATATATACACACGTGTGTAGATATAATTACTCGCAATTATTCAATTATTGTTAATTGAATATGTAACAAGTGCTTGGTTATAATTAGGAACACCAACTAATTATTTAACACCAATGCTTATCAAATGATAATTTCCTCCCTCACAATAAAAAGGAACTCATTGCACTTCTTGACCTCCTCTCCCCCTCTATGCCACCACAAGTTTCCTGCCATACTTTGCTATTGGGTATTCGGAAGTTCATCAATCGCGAGTGGATTGTAAAAGCTAAACATACTTACTGAGGCAAATCAAGTTGCGGATTAGCTAGCTACCTATACCAGTTCATTCAATCTGGACGTACACTACTTTCAACAATCGCTTGTGGGTTGTTCTTCGATCCTTCTCGAGGATATCATAGGGGTCTCTTGACCCCGATTTGTTACTTAAGTTTTATGTATTTATCCATTATAAATAAAAAAAGTTTTAGTTTTAATATTAAAAGAACACTACATCCTTCTAAGATACTCCAAATTTAAGTATAATATTTCAATTTTCTCAATGCTACTAAATATAAATGTTATGAGAGATTTTTCTCTATAAAAAGGTAAAAAACACAACTTAATTCTAATGATTTAAAAACTTAACCAATTCATCTAGTCAAACTGTAAAAACCTTGAATCGTCGAACTTTTCAATTCAACTTTCAATTTTTCATTTCAATTTGCTTTAACAATTTCTTGTTGTTAAAACTAATTAATTAATTTATTAATTTATTAAAAATAAGAGCATGACAACAGAAGCAAGGTTATTGTCTTTAAAAAGACGTCCCAAGGTTGCTCCTTGTTTGTTGCACATCAAGTCACTATCAACGATCAAACTCCTAATACCAGAAGAAGAAAATCTCGAAGTTGTAAACATAATAGATCACGCTCAAAATACTACACTTTCAGTGGTAATAATGAGCATGTCCTTGCATTGTCTGATTCTATACTTAGAACCTTCCCAAGGATTTGTGTTCACCCCAACATTTTTAGCTATTGCCAATTCACTTGTTATGCATGCAATTTGATAACCCTCCAAGGGGACATGATCCTCTGTCCCCTATCCCCTGTCCCCTCTACCCACATAAATGTATGGCTGAGATAAAATAGAGCAGGTTGGAATAAAGTAGGGAGAACAGAAGATCTAAGGGACCCCCAAGGTCCTACCACGAAAAGATTGATTATCTCTTCATGTGTAAGTACACATCTAATTGAACAAGAACATTTCTAAGTGACTCACTGTATCAACATTGAGAACATCTGCAATAATGTCACAAGCATCAAGACGAAAAAGCAAGAGAGTACACACAGTTGCAAACAATCATTTTGATTCATATAGTTTGATGGGCATGCAGATAGTATTGGGTGAAGATGGTAATGCACAGTCATATGCAAGTCTGTGTGAGTTAGTTTGATCATGTTTAGCTAACCATGGCACCGAGTTTAAAGGAGAGTATCAATATGTTGAAGAAAAAGAAAGACTTGATTCACCCTTTCCACTTTATTTTACTTACCAAAAGAATTGGTAAAAACAACCTGCAGAAGAACAAGCGGGGATAGCAGGCTGAAGCTGAACAATTATGGCTGCTTCCAAATCCTGCTTTAGTACATGCACTTCACTTTAGGCATAATTGGCAACACAACTTAAATAGTCTCATTATGGTTCTTCTAAATCTAAGAGATAAAGACAAGAGGTCAAAATGATTGGAAATAATCAAGGTGTTGAGATGATCCAAAGAAAGTCGACTGTTCTGATTGAAACAGTTCCGCTGAT
Source organism: Erythroxylum plowmanianum (assembly GCA_025531925.1). Lineage (NCBI taxonomy): Eukaryota > Viridiplantae > Streptophyta > Magnoliopsida > Malpighiales > Erythroxylaceae > Erythroxylum > Erythroxylum plowmanianum. Next base: position 3,425,455 of record JANVCQ010000005.1, read on the forward strand.
CGGCAGATTTCCTAAACTAGAGATACTGTGAATGTGAGGCAGCAAGAAGAGCAGCTCCAATTCCTGAGCCGTCATTAGCATGCTCAATCACAATAGTTTTCGATACTTCATCTCCGAGCAATTCGGCCATAGTATTCTCCAAGCACTTACTATATTCGGTGTAGTGCTCATATAATCCACCATCCATGGCTATAACTGTCTTCTGTGTATCCACATCCTTGAGGGTATCCCTCCCAATTTTCTTCAAGATAGCCAAGATCCCAGCAGCTGCAAGACGTGCTCCACGTGTGGCAACAATGTTGCATAGCTCAACTATCACTTTCCTTGTTTTGAGGGATGTAGTAGATATCTGCAATAAGGCAGGAAATGATGGTTCTAAGTACAATATAGGACCAAGTGACTGATACAATTCCTCATGGTTAAACAAATAATCAATCGCATTGACATCGAAAAATTCTAAACCCCCCATTTTGATATGGCACCTTCAAAGAGAAACTTAATAGACTCAACCCATCAGTAATAACAGAAGAGCTTTCTTAATAGCGTAAAGAAGAACCAATTTTATTAGCCTAAAGTATGATGAAACGAACCCATAACTTTTACAAATTGTGCAAAACACACGGCAAGTTAAGGTGATTATCAAATGAAATTTAAATACCAGACTAACAGTATCATCCATAACTGGGATGTAACTAAATGAAATACCTCTAGAATATCCTTTAATTTGTTTCCCACGACCTTAAGATCAGGAGACGTGTCATGATGCATTGCTGACATTTCAGGTGTCCTGCATATCCAAAACGCATTATAACTAGTTTCACAGTCTTTAACAATACATCAACACAAGTACCAAATGATATTCCTATGCTTTTTCCGCTGATGCATATCATGCCTCTAAATGGTCTCACATAAAATGACATGAATTTTCTAGCAAATAGAATAATAAGATAGCTGAGAGACGAGAATTGGTAAGTAAGCTAAAAGCAGTTCACAAACTTCAAATCCAAGGAAGAGCATGTCATTCTTCTGGCGCATCTTAAAACTACCAACCATAGCAGACTGAAGCAATTGTAAATTTTCTTGCAGAAATTAATCCATCTCCAAATGCAGCACTGAAGAAAAATATACCGTTATGCATGTAAAACAATCCTTTGTATTCGGCAAAGTTCGATTTAGTTTATCACCTACCTTAACCTTGGTAGGTAAAAGATGATAAAACAAGAAAAAAGTACTTAAAATTCATCATGTATGCTTAATAATAATTCAGGAAATAAGAGAGAAAGGTATTCTTTGTAATTTGCATGAGTGTAACCTTTCTAAAATAGTAGAACCTTCCATGGCTATAATTTCTGCTCTATGTTTTACCTCCAAGATGAACATCCTACCGTTTGATTAAATATGCAGTGAATAGCTCATAAGCACCAACAAACTCACGCTTGCATGTAACTAGCTCTTATACAGACACAAGCAAAAGAAAAAATCTCCCAACTCTTAAAATAGAAAAATAGTAAATGGCTGAATCACTTATCACAAGATATCTCAGGAATTATATCAAACACCAGTAATGATTTCCAGTTCAGTATTCTAATTGTCAGGTTGATTTCCATATTTTCAATATCCTCGTCCATTAGCACACTGAAAATTTTTCTCGAGTAAATTTTGTTCAATAGGCTCAGTGCACATGTTCAGCAATTATTTTTTACTTCGTCTTTTCTTCTCATAAATCATCTTTGACAAGCGTTGACATTTACATCCTACACAATAGTGCACCAGAATGGAGCAAAGCCTAGATGTAAAATGACTCTGGGATTTACCTCAATATGAAGGGAATTTTAAGTTTTGGAGGAACAATGTCACCAAAAAAGGCAGCTTCTTCAGCCATTCTTAGCAAAACTCTCCGTACTATTTCTCCCAAGTACATGCCAGAAATGACTTTCTCAAAAACCTGCAGAAGATGAATTTAGGAACAATTGATAAGATATTAGAAAAACATCGGCTAGCAAGGCAGATGAAGGGTTAATGGAGGTTATATGAAGAAATTTGCCAAACTACCTGTTCACCAGGATTTAAACTCTCAGCATCTAACGAGTTGTCATAATCAGTTAATGGAAGATGTGACGACCTAAAGTTACCCCACTCCATGTTAATGACCTACATTCAAATCCCCACATAAGCTCCAACTATTTGCTTTAAGAATTACATAACCTAAATAAGTACCAAAACTTGCTAACCATCTCTCCAGATCTGGGCAGAGCACCATGCCATTTTGGTATTGCTTGGGCACGCTCAACATAAGCAGCATTAGTTCCTGTACCTAAGATGACAGCAGCAACAACATCCTTGTTGGTGTATCTACCTCCAGCTAGTGTTCCAACTGTATCATTTACCTAGTTCAACACGGTTAAAATTAGGTCTAGAAAAATGACATTAACTAATTTGAAGTATTACTCCATACTCGGACTAACACGGGAAAGCATGACCATCTAGTATCAAACAAGGCTACCCAAAGAAAAACTAATAACCAATGCTGTTGACTGAGAAATTTAAATTACCAGAGCTGACACAGTCATTCCGACACCTTGTCTCTCCATGGCTTTTGTCAATTCTGACACCACATCTTGGCCAACCTGTTTTGGAAAGACAAGTTATGTCTAGTCCTTAGCATGCTTCTAATGGTCAGAAAGCACCTAGCATTACTTTGTCTCTAACTTGATCAAAACCAGTAAACAATGGATAATGAAATACTAAAAGAGAGCTGAAGCAACAAGAACTAACAGCATCACTTATGGAGAAGCCTTTTGTCCACCTGACAAGTGTCCCAGATGCTATGGACGTTTGTAAGACAGGAAATGAGAATGTGAAACCTAATTCTCTCTTTTTACCCGGAGGAAGTTCATGCTCTTGCCCTTCTTCAGCAACAAATTTTGCAAGTTCTGCTGCTATATAATCAAACAGTGCCTGAAATCACAATCAAATTTCAAAGTTAAAAGATCTTACATCTAAACTACCTTTAGTTTTGTCACCAATCCTTTGAAAAGTACAAGACTTACATCTGAAGTACCAGTCATCAAACTTGGAGGAATTGACACCTCAGCAAATTCTTGACTAACAAGACCAGCATCGGTTCCTCCTAGTTGAACCCGTAGTACACGGAAGTTTGTTCCACCAAGATCCAAAGCATAAAACAATCCCTTCTCATCGCTGCAACGATAGCATTGGCTTAATCACAATTATTTTACATGAAACATAAATGAGAACTAATGAATGTTTGTCCATATAATTCTGCTTGTGATTCAAGAAACTATGCTTTCCAGAACAACCATTCGGAGATTATGTTTCCCCTTTTAACCACAAAGATTTCCTGCCTCCCATTGTTTATGCAATCAAGACAAAACTCCAAAAGATTAACTGACAAGATTGACACAAAAGCCAACAGAACACCAGCAACTGCATAATAAGCTGCGTGCTAAAGATAAATCAACACAAACAATAACATCCCAGTACCCCTCTCCCTCTTTCCACCAAAATATACAAAATAAAATAAAACCTATAGACAGTGACATAAACGTCAGTCTAAAGGAATCAAACGGATAATATTCCAAGTACTTGGCAATATATAGACAAAAAGGACATTACATGCATATTGGATTTAACCGTTGCCGATCAATGAATAACGACTATACCATCAATGAAAAAAAGTCAAAAGTGGATCTAGTGAAACAGAAATTTACAGCAACAGATGACAGTAACCAGTGACCGAATATGGTTTGATCCAAGCTAACCAGGAACATGACAAATACGTCGGCCAAACAGGATATTTTTGGTGAGCTTCCACAGTCATAGGCAAAGACGACAAATAATAATTAGGAAAAAAGACTAACAATAGTGGAAACCAATCAGTACAGATATGCACGTAAACACCCAAAGAAATCGACTAAAAAATGGATCTGAAATAACATAATTTCACACGAACTAGTTTAGATGTGAAACAAAGATCGAAACTTTATTAGCACTTCCAGCTACAAACACACGTCAATACATAAAAACTTGATCTTTTATCGATTTGTATTCTACTATTCTCTATGTGAAAAGCAGAAGAATACCCGGTAGGCAAATTGTCAACGTAGCTGATAAGCATCTTCAATTTGCTGCCACCTTCTGAAGCAAGCCCGGCGTGCATCTCCACAACCATAGCATCAGCTACCTGCTTCAGTTTTGCAATAGGAGTCGCACACTTCTCATCAACCTCCTTGAGTATCTCCATCACTTTTGCCCACTTCCCATCTTCTCTCATTTTTCTCCGCATCACCACCGCGGTCGTCACAGCACCGGCCACCGCGGCCGTGCACACCACTGCCACCACCACCTTCTTCTCCATGTTTCACCTCAAAACTTAGTCGACCCAGATACCAGAAACGCAAAAAAAGGAAGCTCCTTTGTGCCTTTAAAACTCAAGTTTATACCTCGAGATTTAGAGTGTCATGAGCCAATTTGTGAAGAACCAACAATTGGGTATTGGGTATGATAGATTGTCAGATTCTAGGAAGGATCCGTGGATTTGGTAAATAGCATAATCGTTACTGAATCTCGGAGGAAAGCAGTGATATGGTTTTTGATCTAATGGCTCGAGTCTTTAAACAAGCTATTGTTTGCCTTTTGTTAAGTGGGCTCTGGTTCACTTGAAATTGTACTAAGAAGACTCGGGTACACGTGTTTAATATGCGTTTATTTGATCTTTATCAAGATTCTTGAAAAAAGAAATTTTTTTTTTTGTTATTAATACGATATTTTGGTTATTATCTGAAGAAAAGAGTGAATGTAACTCAAAAAAGAGTGCTTTGAGCATTACCAAGATATGTGCACTTTACATGTGAAAAGTCGAATTTATCATTATCCATTGGAATCTGAATTTGATGAATTGAATGTCAAGTAAGTGGAACTGATCACATGCTATTTATATCTTTGAGCATAGACCCAATTGTCTTTCCAATTTCTAAAATTAGAAAATAAAAACTAAAAAATGATTGGTACGATACCAATCCTAAATTTTAATGTTAATTTTAATACAATTTTATTGTGTAATAATTAAAAAAAAAAGAGCACTTACTAAAAAGTGAACGTTAAGTTTCTCCAAATTCTGAAAATTTAACTATAAAAAGAACGAAAGGTGATCTGATTAGACTTGAGCAGCTCACAATTACATGCTGTATACTACATCATTGAAGTATGGTTCCTCTTTTGTCTTTGCCAGAAATGGAACAAGACAAGTTTCCAAGAAAATGGGTAGGCACGGATGTTGGAATAGCAAGTTGCGTACAAGCTGGAGATGAAAGTTTCATAACCAGTAACTCATGAACAGGCCTCGCAGATTGTGATAATGGAGACTACAAGACAATTAAACCCAATTATTCACATGGCCTGATTGAAATCCAACCTTTCCCGAGTCAAAAGCTTGCAAAAGATGCTAAAGTGACCATACCAATATGTATGGACCATCCACCTAAAGAAAAGTGATTCTGCTAAAAGTTGTTCTTAAACTGCAAATGGCAAAAAGCCATGCCTTTTCCATTAACTTGGTAGTTGGAGGCAAAAAAGCTAATTTAGAGCTTAGAATAGCATCTCAATTTGAGGTCAATGCCTCCAATAGTTCTCAGGTTCAAGCTTCTTCTACCATTTGCCAGGTTGATTATCTTCTACAATCAGCAAAGCCAGGAAAAAAGAGAAATCCATGCCATCATGGGAAACCCCAGTGTGGAAGGGAGAGAGATTACAGTAATTTTTTTTTTTTTAATATTGACAAGGGTACAAATGGTTTCAGACAGTTGAATACAAAGCCTTACTAACTTCATATCACAAGCCTCAAATGAAGCATTTAGCAAACTGCATGTTCCAGCCCTCTTAACTGAGAAAAACTAGTTCACCTTTTAACACATTTCCTACGCTCCTCAACAACACTTCACCCAACAAAAGAAAAGACAGAAAGGAATAGAGAAGAGAAGAAGAGGTTCGAGCAAGAAACTATGAAGAGCATGAAGCAAAAAATGCTTCTGCAGAACAGCGTACTTTGTTTGAAATACTGTACACAGGACATGACAAGCAACATCTCCCAAACTCTTAAAGTTATGTCCACAATCGATTTCCAGTCCACGGTAGATTTTGCCGAGGATGCCTGAAAAAATTTAAAGAAATGAAAGCCAGCAATTAATATAACACTTACCAAACACTGCTGGCTTTCTGTCTTCCCTCAAACTCACAAGATGGGCCAAATGAACCATTGCCCACTCGTACATATGCTCGCATCTCATCTCATGCTGGAGACTTGAAACTCAGCCTGCTATTAAAGTAACCAGGAAAAACCGAAAGGAACAGTATAAAGAAAAACATTGTACAAAATATCATATGGAACAACAGAAGAGAGAGAGGTGCACATGCCTGACCAACTGTTTCTCTGGTGATTCCAAACCAAGTGGACCCACAGATTCTAGTATGATTCCATTTGCAGCATTCGGCTTCAATAGGGAGAAAAATAAACCAAAAATTAAAAAAAATAGGTAGATTGGTTAGAGCTCAAGGTAGGGTCAGAATCAAAACAACAATAACATTTAATTTGTAAAATACAGTAGATAGTCGGGGATGAAAACTACTCCCATATGAGACCACAAATAGCAACATGAGGTTTCCAATATAGAATCACATGCATGAGAATAAGAAACTGACCAGAGTAGGAAACAAGCAAAATAATAGGGGATAAGGGATTTTATATCAAAAACCTCGAACTCTTTGCCCGATCCATCTTGCAATGCTCCACTCCGCTCATCAGAAACATTTTCCAAAAGAGACTCGGAATCTGCATCGCAAGAATCACTATGAGAACATCCCACGTTATTACTTCCTTCAATGCTTCCATTATTACCCTCACTGCTTCCAGCCACTGAAAGAATTCCCACATCCTCACATGAGCCAACTTCACTTGCAAGTGATGTGACGGTGCTGGAATTTGAGCCACATTCTGTTTCAATATCCATTGGGCTCGCTGTCTTCTTGCCTGTGTTAAACGACTCTACAGTAGACCTCCCACCAACCTCCACCCACACCTGCCCAGACCTCAAGCCATCTAACTGGCAGGCATCATTCCCTTCACGAAATGGCACACACACAGGAGATGTGGAACTGAACCGTTGGCTGGCTTCTGGAGAAACTGAACCTTCCTCTGTAGGACTTCTATGTCGTTTATCAGGCGTATCTTGTGCAGCATCCCCTCCATTGGAATCTTTCTTCCTCTTAAGATGCCTCTCACCAGATCCAGTCTGACAAGCGTCACCATGTTCACATGACTGTTTATCTGATGGCTGTTGGTTTGTCCCTCTAGGGTGCCGAGGACGTTTATAACCATCTGGAAAAACATAAGAAGGAATCTGCTTTCTACGAACATGAGAAATATAGATTTCCATTCCGGGTTTCCAAAACATATACATATTAATTGAATGTCTGAACTCGTCTACGGAACCACGGATATCAAACTGTTGGCCCTCCTGCACTATCTCTCCCTGTTTCCTCTGCAAACCCATAAAAAATGCTGAGTGGGCACATAGTTTAGACGAGTCTACGAACTCATGAGGGTATGGATGACACTGAAGCTTCCCATATGTATCTCGCTCAATCTGTAGCATGACATGCATAGTGAGAATGAGGTACAAAGAAAAACCATATATTCATAACCATAAATTTCAGTGAACAAAGTATCAAGCTGATAAAATCTTAATCACATTACAGTAATGCAAAAATCAATACCATTAGAGTCAACTGCCTAAGTCGCGATTCCACCCAACCTTTCCAAGCACGCAAATCATCAGCATCAGCCGCAATTATGTCAACCTGTAAATAGTTTCGGTAGCTTTCGAAGAACAAGTACGGCTCGAACAGAGTACTCCACAGAGATTTATTCAATTCTATCTCCTGACAAATATTGTTACCATACTGGAACTGCTCCATCATAACCCGTAGGGTACTTGTTGACACGTTATAGCTAGAATTCATGCATGGATAAGCAGGTGTTATAATTGGCATATGATGAGTGCGGTCACGAGGGTTTTTTCGAGGATCCCAGACAGAAAATCCAAGTTCATCCTCCTCAATGGGGCACAGCATCACAGGGTTTGGCCATCGCCACTGTGTATAAACCCTGAAGAATCTCGACACCAGCATGCTAGGAATGGCATTAGGATAAAGCTGGCATACTCTAGCAACAAGAAGAGCCCAATTCACACCACCAAGGAATCCAGTCACCTGCACAGAGTGAAAGGGGGGAACAAGGACAAATCAGAAATGGCACAACTTTGGAAACCAATTTGAAGTGAAGGAAAGGGAGAAAGGGGCTAGATAAATTTGGATCACTCACGTTAGAATAAACACCGCGTCTTTTAGCCCAAAACTTCACACATCGAAGGGTTGTGCGGAAGTGCTACAAAGAAAGAGAAATCTAGATTCACAAAATGGATCCAGAAAACCAAAATTCATACTTCGAAAGGCACTAAAAAGAAATCAATCAACTGCTAAATATCAAGCATAGCATTTCACCTCAACATTTGGAACCAGCTTAAGAATTTGATCAGCAACCCTGCAGCCATTAAGACTTCGCACAGTAGGCTCATCAACTTCGTATAGAACAGACACGTTGGAAATGTCCAAATCCTGTGAACAAATTGGAGAAACTTTAAATTTTTTCCAAGCAATAGATGAAGATTTTAATCAAATTACATCTTCAAGATGTAATTAAAAAGAAAAACTAAAAACACAAGCACAAGCACAAGCCCAAGCACATAAGCTTCTACATGAAATCATTGCCAAACATAAACTATACTCCACAAGATCACCAGAGGTAAGGAAGGGATCTAGTGTTATACGAAAAATGAAAACAACACACAGCATGCAGCATAATAGTAAATTAATGTGTTTTTAAGAGATCTGAAAGCAAACATAAGATTGCTGCAAGATAGAACTTTTCAATCAGAACTTTTCAAACATCTTGTCCGAGAAATTGATTTCCAAGTCTGAAAGAGAGAACCCTGTTGATAACTTTGAAGAACTTGATCAAAATTATTCATGAATTTGATAATGACTTACTTCAGGTACCACCAAAAGAGAAATACTTGCATAGAGAAGGTCAATTGATATTCCATCAAACTTGAATTTCATAACAGGAACATGAGCATCTGGAACTGGCTGTAATTCAGTGATTTCCTCCATTTCTGCTAGTATATTGTGCAATACAAAGAAAAAATCCTCCTGCAAAGACAGCAAAAATTTAGCTTTATAATGCCAATGATAACAGGGATTGTATTATCAATAACTTAATTTGCTAGACATTATTTACCTCCCGATTGACATATGATGGTCCAACACATAGTGTGTCAATGTCAGCTCCAGGACCATGTACCTATCGAACTCAAAATTAGCAGACTCAGACACCACCAAGAAATTGCAGATGGGAGCTATTATACCGAAATGAGAAACCAAATAGGCCAAAGACAAATACTTGGCATAATTAGTGTAACCATTTCAATTTTAACAAACATCACATTATTGTGTAAAGCATTAATGACATCAAAGTGAAATCTGGTAACTGAAAATACAGGAAATAAGCATACCCCGAGGCGATAAGAACCAAAAGTAAAAATTAAGGCATTTGCATTCTCCACCATCTGATCTGTGTACCCTCTTAGGTGTGTAAGCTGCTTCACCCAATCTTTCACAATCTAAGGAAGGAATGGAATTGTTGTTAGAACTTTAATCTAGCTACCAAAGGTGCCAAAAAAATGAAAAGTAATCACAAGAACAATAGATATAACCAAAACGTGCAAAGGAAATAATTAAGATAAATCAACACCCATGGACAGGGGAAGCACATAAATGACTCGTATGAAAAGAGCATCAAAGAGCTCAGAGACTAGATCGTAAAGTTTTAGCAATATTAAGTAGACACAGATGATGGATGTTTACAATTGAATTGCCACTTTCGACAGCATTAAGATAAACAAACTATTATTCTAGATAGGGAAGTTTTGCTTCTAGTTTATCACTGAAATTGGTCAACGATGAACTGTTTCTAATCCTACCATTTGGTTGCTGAGGCAGTACTTTCACTATGTATATCATTTGCATTTCATTTATGTGGCATGTGATAGCTCACACAATGCATGACCTGCATATTGTAAAATGGCGGCAAACATCACCATATCTGGATGTTAGTTTCATGGATTATTGCACAACATCAAATCCTGTCTACATCTTTCTTCTGTTACCTATATATAGTGGCCATATCCATCTTACATTGGATGTCTCCTTTATATACTAAGATGCACAACATGATGGTAGAGATTAGGGATTTAGCATTATGATACAGCAGATTCCATAATGAGTGAACAACAATAACAAATGACTAGTTTGCAGAATCTAGTGCTGAGTTCTCCCCCCAAACCCTTCTTTTACAACATAGAACCACGATTGACACTCCAAACTATCAAAATCATATATCTCTACTTGCCCGAATTTGGTTTTATTTTAACATACTGGGGTTATAACTCTCTCATCACTCTATAGGCGTTTTCAACAATGAACACTACATAAAAACCTCCTATAACAACTCAACTAAATAACCATAGATCAGAAAGTAGGATACTGTCTACAAACATTGTATAGACAAGAATACAGCATTTTCTAACATTATATTGAACAGGCATCCAACATTCACACAAGCTAACACCGACAACTAAATTGCAATGCTCGCTATGAATCCAAAAACCAAAAAAGTCAACGAAAGGCACACCACCAAGTCAAAATTCTCATCACGAAAAGAATCGAACTGTAATTACAAAATATCAACAGATTACCTGTCTAATCCGACCCAAAACCTCCTCCCTCTTTGTCGCTTCTTCTTCGCTCTCGTAAAGCCCAGAATCAACCAGAAACTTCCAATGAAAACAAAAATACAATTAAATATCAGATTCTCAATACCCTAAACACAACAATCACTACCAAAAAGACCCAATATTTTTCAAAAATAAAACAAACCCTAAATACCTTTTCCAATTCACGGCTCCTCTGCGCATCAACCTCTGTGGGCCCCGCCACCGATATCGGCTTCGTAACGCCAAATTGCTTCGGCGGTGGCGTTGATCCACTCAAACCCTCTGGACTCACAATCTCGGTAGCCATTAAAGGAAACCAATCACAGAACCCCAAGACGTCAATCGACAAAACCAAAACCCAAATCCGATGTTCAGAGCACGATAAACGAAAAACTCGAGAGTTCGGGCGACAAGGTCAATCTAAAACCCCTTAAACTCAGAAACAAAAAACGACCCAAATTTCCAATTGAACAGAACAAACAAAAAGTGCGAAACTTTCCCTGAGAAAACGGAGCAATGAGCAAGGAGATCAATGATTTAGCTAACCCTAGAAATCAAAGAAAAAACACGCCAAAAAAAAAAGAAGACAACAGATCCGAAATCCAATTAAACCCCAAAAACAAATATTACAAATCCGAATTGAATCGGGAAAACTTAAATTAAAGATTAAAAAAAAAACAAAAGGAAAAAAACTAGCGAGAGAGAGAAGGGAGCGAGTTGTGTGGGGTGTATCTAGAGAAAGAGGGTCCTGGTGGAGACTGGGGGGGTTGATTTTTCTCGAGTGATATTTTATTGCACCTGTGGCGATCTTGTGTAGTTTTTTTAGGAAATTGGGGCTTTAAAACATTTACCCAGATGTCAGGGACCAGAATGCAAATTCAACAAATTTGCTTTTATATGCTCCGAAAAAGGATTTATATGTCCATTTTAGATTAGGAGTCCTTACTCTTTATAGGTTTCCTCTTTTGTCTTCACTAAACGATTAAATTGTCTCTAATTCAACGCATAATTTATATGCAATGAGTAATTTGTTCAATACACATTCAAATAATTGTATAAAAAATTTATTGTTTAAATTTTAATTATTATTTTATATATTGAGTTATTTGAAATAGGGGTAAAGTTGTCTACCATTGTATCTTTCCAAATTTTGTATATCAGTAAAATTTTTACTTAATTGTAAATAATTTGAAATAAATAATTTGGATTATTAAATAAAGATTTTAAGTATACACTTGAAGAGGTAACAACTGTTGATAATACTCACATGTGAGTTTCCTATATTGAAAAAAAGAAAAAAAATAAGACTAACATATAAGTCTAGTGGACTACTCCATCTATTGTCAATTAGTTTCAGAATGGAATCTTACTTGAACTTGTGTGTGGTTTAATTTTCTTTCTCGTGTTGGGCTCATATGTTCATTGCATATTTCATATGGTATCAAAGCATATTTGATCCAGATTATTAATTTTCCGGTTGTCCATCTAGGTGTCTAGTCCCAACGACCAGGTCTGGTTATTACTGTGTTTATTTCAAGTAACAACTAGATGTCCAATCTCAGTTACACTTAAGGGGGGTGTTGATAATATACACATACGAGTGTCTTATATAGAAAAAAAAAAGAGAGAAAGAAGACTAACATATAATCCTAGAGGGCTACTCTACCTATTGTCAATTAGTTTTAGAATGAAACCTCACTTGAGTTTGTGTGTGGTCTAATTTTTCTTCTCGTGTAGGGCTCATAGGATTATTGCAAATTTCACAACAATTATGTGTTTTTCTATTATTAAAAAGAAATATTTATATCTAAAATAACCATGAAATCAAGTGAATTCTCATTCACTTAACTCTTAATCACTTGCGAAAAACCATCTTTTAACACAAAACCAGAATAATTTTAGAAAGGTTAGGATGTGTTTAAGCTTTGTTTTCGCATGCTATTATCACTCCCACACTAATTACTAAAACGTCTTGGAAGTTAAGGTACATGCTCGTTTCCTTATATGGAATTATGATTATATAACGTATATTCCAAGTGATGATGTCAATTTATAGTTTGAGCCCATTAATTGATTTAGAAATTAAAAATCCAAAAGTAATTTTATGATAATATGTAGTTCATTTTTGTTAATTAGAGATGCGGTAAAAATTCAACTGATCAAAACAGTATAATTATAAAAATATTAAATTATTTAATGTTTTATTTTAGGTTTAAATTTTTATATTTAATTTATTTTAATATCTCTTATTTTTAAACATTGATTGATTTATTAATTAATCGGTCAATTTTTATTAATTAATAAAATTTTATAGGTTAATTAATTTTGAGTACTTTTTAAATTATAATTCAAATTACTCCACAGGTCAAGACAATCTCTTTTAATCATATTTTAAATTATTTAATTTTTAATATTTTTATAAGTATCATTCTTCATTATTCTTATGATGGTACCATGTTTTAAGGAAAAAAAGAAAATATTAATTTTAAACGAGCATTCTTAATAAAAAACTATTAAAACAAAATAAAATAGGATTAATTTTATTTTCTAAATTAAACTTAAATTTAGACAAATTAGATTAATTAGATTTAAATGACTTAAATAAATTGAAATTGTTATAAATTTAAAATTATTTTAAAATAATATTTCATGAATTATAATTAATAAAGTCGAGAATCAATCAAAACTTGTTGACAGCCCTTACTCTAGCCAACATAAAGTCGTGTGAAGCTATGACTTTACATGTGAATACGCGCATGTTTAAAAGCTGCTGGAGCCGACATTTGTACAAGTCGGTGTCAGCTGTCTGAATGTGTACCGCTGGAGACTATAGAATCAGATGCTACAATTATTCTTCTTCTTCTCTCTTTTAATAACAATGTTAGGGGGTGTTTGGTTTAAGTACGAGATTGGTTATAGATATGGGTATAATAATAGAAGACGATGAGAATAGATATGAAAAATAAAAAAAATAATGTTTAGTTTATAATTTGAATTTCTGTATTAATACCAGTAATATTGTTTGGTTTGTTACATTAATAGAAATGAAAGATAATATAATATCATTTTTACCCTTAATAAAAATGAAAATAATTTGTCATTCATATGTTTATTGGGGCTATCTCTATATATTTGCAAAAAAAAAAAACCAAACAATTTTCATTAATGGAAATATAAATTGTGATCAAGGAATTTTATTTCAATTTTCAAGCATTAGATGAAGATAAAGAAGTAAAGGAGATCGTAAGGAATTGAGAGGCGATAAGGAAGTAAAGAGGATGATAGGGCAAAGGTTGGGGACAAAAGAGTAAAAAAATAAACGTGATAAAAATTTAGATTGGAATGAAAACTCGATAGCCACCCCCTTAGGTAGGTTTAGTAAATTCCTAAATTTAATGGAATAAATCCATTTATTTGGAATTGAAAACTCCAAAATAAACACTATTTTTTTTACAATTATTCAATTTCTTCATTCCCAAACTCTCAAACCAAACGCCCCTTTAATCTCGAGTTCAAACTAAAAGTTGGTATTAAAAATTTAAGAGAAATTGTTTTAATAATAATATTTTAAAAACTAGATCAAAATTTAGTATTAAAAATTAAAAATTAAAAATTTAAGCTATATTAGAGCGCTATAAATTGATATATAATAAAATTTTAAAAACTTAAAATAGAATTGAAGAAAGAGATTACCTTTTTAATGAAGAGATTAGAGTCAAAATAAGGAGACTCTCAAATAAAAATAACTAATTTATTATAGTTTATAAAAATTAGATTCCTTAATAAATCAATTAATTTTTAATAAAAATGGTTATTAAAATAAACCGAATTGAAAATTTAAACAATTCAAATTTTGTATATAATTATAATTATTTGCATCCACAAAGCTCAATGTTTCAAAAATTGGGGTCTATATAATAATTTAAAAATTAAATTTATTAATAAATTATTTGATAAATTACAGTTTAATAAAAAGTAACGAATTCAATTATATTTATCAATAATTTATTGAATAAATTAATGACTTAAAATTAAATTTTAAAGGAGTAATGAAGAAGTATTAATTCAAAGGAAGACTGATCGTATAGACTTTCAGAAGTATCAATCAGCATTTCCCTAGGGAGCAAGCCTACATGAGATCATATGGACATTGATTGGATCGTATAAAGAAAATTAAACTTTTCACCTTTTATGGATTTTCTATTTTTGTTTTATTTATATATTTAGTATATAAGGCATATAATATATTTAAAATACTAAAAAAAAAAAAGGTCATGACAAGGAGAGAAAACACATCACGTCTTAAATTATTTCAAAAAAATCAAAGATGATGAGAGAAAATTGGAATTTTAATAACATGTTAAATTGTATAAATTTAAATATGCATTAAAAATCATATATCAGCCTGAAATTAAATTTTTAATTTATAAATCTTTTTTAATTTTTAATATGGAACAAATCTACTTGTAGATTTTCAATAATATACCTTCGTAGTAAATAAATTCAAATGCTCAATACATTAGTTGAACAAATAAATTCAGATGCTCAATACATTAGTTGAACAAGTGGATTCACATCTATTACAATATAACAATAATAATATTCAATATAAATTTCGTTAAAGTACAAAATTTGGAGAGGTCTAATAATACGTAATGTTACTCTTAACTAATTGAGAAGATGTTTTCAAATGATTCACATAAATTAGAAAGGGGGAAAATTATATACATACGTACAGAATAAAGAATAAATAAATAGTAGTGATGAAAAATACTTAAAAAATGATAATAAAAAACAAAATTGTTTTAAAATGATTTTTTTAAATACATAAATAAATAAATAATAATAATAATAGTGATGAGGATGAAGATGATAAGAACGGTAAAGACAAGAGTTAAGGGATTAAAGAGAATTGTCATGATGTCTTTACGGTGGATTCTTTACCTGAATTCTAGCATGCCAAAATTTTCAATTGTGGGTCATGTTCTTAGTAAGTTTCAACATTGACATGTCATTTTTTTATCATTTTTCTTTTTCAATCGCTAAATGTGATCCTTTTGCATCTTTTCACAAAACGTTTGAGTGTCTTTTCTTAATATTACCAAAACATCCAAGCCTTGTCTATCTTAATTTGTTAATGATATTAGCAACCTTTAATTTGTCCCTTATCATTACAATCTTGATCTTATCATTTTTGGTAAGATTGCATATCAAACGAAGCATCATCATCTCCGTCACTATTAGTCGATAAATATGAACTTGTTTGATATGTTGACATTTTGCTCCATAAAACATGGCCGACACCTATTACAATACAACACTATCCTTTCATTGGATCATAAACAATTTGTTAATTGAAAGAGAGCATAAGAGTTATTTAGAAATGCATGAAATTATTTGCTTTCTTAATCATCATTATTATCATATCCCGAAGTCCCGTAGTGCAGTGAAATCTGAGAGTTTGATAGTACGTAGCCTTACTCCTACACAGCAGAGAGGTTGTTTCCGATAAACTCAAATGCAGACGTGACGGGATAAAAATGATGTAGATTAAAAGAGTAAGTAAGTAAAAATTGGCAATAATATGAGGCATGCAAACTAATAAAACTAAAATTTACAAATAAAAAATAAAATAAATAAAAATACAACTACAAATACAAATGATTACAAATAAAATAATAATCATAATACTAATACTAAACTACCAATAAAACTAATTATATTAATAATAATGAAGATAAGGTTAATAATAATAAAAAAGCTTAGATACCTGATGATGCGGATTCCCCTTGAAGGCCAAGGCGATACAACTTGTCCTAAACAACAGCAATGCAAAAATAGTACAAAGATGGGAAAAACACTATCTGATGGCCACTGCCACGTCTACAGAGCTGAGTCCCTGCATGGACGACTCTCTTCTGGACTCCAAGAATATCTCGCTTGGATTTTCTTTTGGACTCCTTACTTGCTTAAACCAATAAAACCAAAGACATACGACATATCTTTCCACGAAGAATAATACTACTAGATAAGAAATATAAATTTGAGTTATTCCTTAAGAAAATGAAAGAATAGGGTTCTTTCATCTTTCTAACTTCAGGTTTCTTCAAACAAAGTTACGTCAAATTCCTGCACTCCGACGAATGATTCCTACCAAAAACCCGTTTCTTCAGGTGACCCCAAAGTTCTTTTCAGACTTAAAGATCAAATCATATAAAAAACAAAAATCTAGAATGCCAAATATAACAAAATAAGTACTAGTATCTTATTACAGATTTATTTGACTGTCACATATCAAATAAAACTTACCAGACGATGATTTAGTGAATAGTTTTGTGAGAAGCAGCAACCTAATCAGCGATTTAAAAACTAAATTGATTATGTCGATTTATTAGTGAAAATCTTGAACTGACCAACTCTCTAATTCAACCTTTAATTTTTCAATTTAATTTAATTTAACAACTGATTAATTTATTAATTAATCATACAATTTTTATAAATTAATCATTTTAAAATCAAAATAAATCAATAAATATTTAGTTTTATTTAATCTTTAATTGATTTTTTGGCGGTTTAATGTCAGTTAAATATTTTAAATCTTATATATCTTATTTTACCAATTTAACTCTCGGACCAATTTCTAAAACATTATCTTTACAAGATGTTTAATTGACTGGAATCACTATTTCATTTATTATCTATTTTTAATAATAGATTATTCCCTTGTTTGATTAAAGAAAACATACAAAATATATAATATGAGGGTTTACTTTATTGCTTAAGTTGGGGAATAAGTAAACTCATTACTCCCTATCTTTATCTATTCCAAGTGGTTGGGAATAAAATGGAGAACATGTTGGACAAAAATTTCCTTAAAGAATCTATATAATTATTTAATTATAACAACAAAAACAACAACAACAACAATAATAATAATAATGACGACGACGACGTAGTAAGTGGAAATTAATATTTTAATCTTTTTATTAATTATTACAAACATGGACTTTACATTATCGTTATAATTTTTAAAAATAAACTAAACTAAATGATACCTAATATATTCTATTCCTTAGCTATTGTAACAAGAGCCAAACATTGTATTGGTCTCATTGCATATATTAATTTACAAACTAAAGCCATTGGACCCAAGAGCGCAGGACGGGCCTGCTCAATAACCAGTTGACCTGCTTCCAAGCTGGTGTCAAAGAATTGCATATATTTTGATGTATATATTTTCTAACTAAATTTATATTCACATACAAAATGTTCACCTCAAAAATATAGCAGGACTGCACATATAATACTCATATATCATTCAAGATCCTTAAATTTAGACGCTAGAGTACCTTGTACTCCATGTTCATGAATTAAAGTTCGTACCAGAAAAAGAAATGTACTGTTTATGTTCTGGTAGCAACCATTAAGTAGGAAGAAGGTGAGTTAATGTACGGTTTCAAAAGGGAAGCCATGCCAAGTTACTGAATTTTCTGTTCATGCCATGGTTCAAAATTGTAATGAATTGATGGGAAATTTTAACAGTAGTCTCTACAGATTCAACATCCCAAGAACAATGGAATTGATTGCCTTTAAAAATCCTATCTTTTCTTCTTTTAATGCCTTGTCTCTCTCTGTCTCTCTCTTCTTAATGGCCATCATTGTCTTTTATTTACCAAAAAGGATTCAAATTGTCCACAGTCAAAGCCACATTGAGAAAAGGATCCTTTCTGATTTGAATCTCCAAAAACTGAAAGATTTCCTCTGCGGAATCAATGAGCATATATAGACACTGAGTCACAAATCTTCTCTAACCCCATCGTCAGTGAAAGATAAGTCTCAGCTTTTTTCTTTTTGGCTTGTTCTTTGGGACAAAGAGAAGCTATAAAAAGCACCAAACTTTACCAGCATTGTTTTTAGCCTTAAATGCCTTCTTCCAGTACTTTTAGTGGGCAGAGAGAAAGAGTGTTCTTGGGTTCATTTTGGTCTTAGAATCCAAGAGAGAAGCAGAGATATACTCAAAGAGTTTGCAAAGACTTGAGTGTATAAAATTTAATAATTACACGGACGGTCAGTGGGTATATACAGTACACGTTGCTCCAGAAAGAAAGTGTTTGAGACTGTGCCAGACAGAGAAAAAGAGAGTGCAAATTTTCTAGTGAAAGGGTGAGAAAATTTTCAAGTTGGTGGTGTTTTTTCTTTTGGAAGTTAAGCTAAATTCGGCGCTCCTTTTAAATTTGAGGCGGTGGGTTATTTTCATATTTTATGTTTCTACTTTTCATTATCGAAATTTTCACATTTTATGCATTTTTTGTCTTCTGATTCTTGTTTGTGTGTGCATGGTGAATTCTTTTGAATCTCATATTTAAATTGGTTCTTCCTGGAACTATACCCTCTGTGTCTTTCTGTGACGTCTTTTTGTCCTGTAATGCAGTTCTTCACGAGGTTGTGTCAGGATTTCCTTTCATGAAAGAAAAAAAAACTGATCTTTATCCAAAATTTTTTAAGGTTTTTGGTGCTTAAACCACTCTGGTCACTTCACTTCTCTGCTTGCAACCTGTAAAGATTCTGAAGATCTTGCAGTCTCTCTTTCTCTATCCGCTTCCTCTATAAACCCACACTTCGGTTTCTTGTTTTCAGTTTTTTGAAACAAACATTTTGTTTGCTTGCATTCCCTCTCTCTATCTCCCGAAACTAGTTCTTTGAGATCTTTTGCTTCTTCTGTTCAGGTTTTAGTACTTCAAAACAGAGTAAAAAGGCGGTTTGCTTCTCTGATTCAGTGCTTCACATTGTTGCTTTATCTTGTTTTCCCACTTCATAATTGTAGAATGCAATAAGCTTCCACTTTGAAAAGCTTGTTAAACACCATAGTATATATAATGAGCTGATCTTGATACATTCTTCCTGTTTTTAGAACTGTTGGGGCTCTAGTTTTTGTCTCTAGTTTGAAGTTGTTATATATTGATTGATAGAAATGGGCAAAGCTACGAGGTGGTTTAAGGGCTTGTTGGGGATGAAAAGTGATAAGGAGAAAGAGAAAAAGAAAATCGAAACTTCAAGCTTGGTGTCAAGTGATAGAAAAGAGAACAAAAGGTGGAGCTTTGCCAAATCAGCGAGGGATAGTAATCCAATTCAAAAGATTCCGTTGAATCTTCCGGCCAAAAAAGATGCTGACTGGCTCAGATCCTATCTTTCCGAGTCAGAAAAGGAGCAGAGCAAGCATGCCATTGCAGTTGCCGCCGCCACAGCTGCTGCAGCCGATGCGGCGGTGGCCGCTGCACGGGCCGCAGTGGCGGTCGTGAAGTTAACTACTCAGGGCAGGGGGGCATTGTTGGGTGAAGAGCGGGAGAGGTTGGCTGCTGTCAAAATTCAAGCAGTGTTTAGAGGTTATCTGGTACGTTAAAAGTTTAAATTTTGCTTTGATCTATAAATACTTTTGTTTACGCAAATTAAGAACATTCCACAGATTCTTCTCTTTTGTTTCTTAGATTCATGTCCTCTTTTCTTGTTGCAAATAAAAGTTGTTTCCAGATTTGCCAGTTTTGCTCTGTTTCTTGAGACAACAGTTGCAGTGGTGAACACATGTTTCTCCTAGTCCCTACTTCTGCTGTCTGTCATCAAAAGCTACAAAGACAAAGTAAAATGAACAGTGTTGGGTTTGGTTACTTTTGACGGTGATTTGCACTTGATCTTTGGAAGTGCTTCTCCTTTCTTAAAAATCTCACTTTTAAATGTCTGCTGCCATGTGATAAAGAGGAACATCTTCGGCAGTTGGAATGATTTCTAGATGGTCAATGTTAGGTTTACATTTTTTTCAACTTTGCTTCTGACTTATCCAATGATTTGGTTCCTTCTCCTGCCTGAAAATTTGAATTTGAAACTGCCCTTTTGAAGTAGGCTTAGTTGTTACTTGTCTGTTACATCCTCAACAAGGTTTCATTACCTGTAACTTTTTGTTCTGCAGATATAACACTGATGTGTATTTTGATGTGCTATTAGGCCTCGTGTTCGTGGTTCTAATTAGTTTGATTTTGTTTAACTATCTCAGGCTCGAAAGGCTCTTCGAGCATTGAAAGGGCTTGTTAAAATACAGGCACTAGTTAGAGGCTATTTAGTTCGGAAACGGGCTGCTGCAACTCTTCATAGTATGCAAGCTCTTATAAGGGCTCAAAATGCAGTTCGATCCCAACGTGCTTGTCGATCCGTTTGCAGAGAAAGTAGATTTCAATCCGAAAACCGACATCGAAGATCCGTGGTAAGAAACCGAAATTGATTCTTGTAAATGGTTTACTTTTTCATGTATGTAATGTGGTTCTTAGCCAATAGCCGTGCTGTTCTTGTGGTTCTCAGGAAAGATTTGATGATGCAAGAAGCGACCTACACGGCAGCAAGAGGCTATCTGCATCTTATGAAATGTCTGCATTTGATGACAGCCCAAAAATAGTCGAAATCGACACTTACAAGCCAAGATCAAGATCAAGATCTCGTAGATTCACAACTGCATTATCAGAATGCGGTGAAGATGTTCCTTACCATGGAATGTCATCACCTCTTCCATGTCCAGTTCCTGCTCGAATCTCCATACCCGATTGCAAAAACCCCCAAGATTTTGACTGGCATTTCGCCAGCGATGAATGTCGGTTCTCTACCGCACAAAGCACCCCTAGAATTGTGAATTCTACCCGATCTTACGCTCCCATTACGCCGATAAAGAGTGTCTGTGGGGACAGCTATTTCAGGCCTTACTCAGGCTTCCCTAACTACATGGCAAACACACAATCTTTCAATGCTAAATTGAGGTCTCACAGTGCCCCAAAGCAAAGGCCAGAACCAGGGCCAAAGAAGAGGCTTTCACTGGATGAAATCATGGCATCAAGGAACAGCATCAGCAGTATTAGAATGCAACGCTCATGTCCCCAAGTTGATGAAGAATTGTGTTTCTAAAAGCTTTAAGATCTTCCATGGAAGTGGGGTTTGAATGGAATGATTGTGAGACTGCCTCCTCTATGATGATGATTCTCCAAAAGGGTTTTCTTACTTTCTTTGGTGTAAATTATTTTTCCTACACCCCTGATTAATCATGTTTTACCAACCAAATCAAAGCCTTTTCATTTGCAAATCAATGTTAACTAAGATCCATTTCCTAATTCTTGAGCCATCTAGCTAGTAGTTGCCATCTTGTAGGTGAAAGCTTCAATCAATGGCTTCTTAAAAACAGTAAAAAGAAATTGGACAAAAACATCATAAAACTATAATCCCTTCAAATTTAATAAATTGTTATTTAGATTAATGTCTTAAATATTTTAACTAAATTCTTAATAGAACAATAATAATAACAATAATAATACTATTATAAATTTAGAAAGTTCCAATCACACGAAACTTTACTTAACTTTTTTTATCATTTTTTCTACCATTCCAAAGGTGACAATCAAATGAGCATATCATGTAGAAAAAAAATAAGTCCCACACGTGTGAATTTGAACTAAAACAACAATGGAGGGAAGGCCATGGTTGGTAGTTTGGATCTTAAGTTTCTTATCATCAATGATTGGAGTTTGATGTGATAGACTTGGCTTTGGGGTGTTTTAGGGAATCTCTCCCTCAAAAGCTGTGACCCTTTTCGAGCATCATCATCGTCATCTCATCCTCTTGCTTCTCTGCCTGTTCCTCGCACTGTCACATGGCGTCCATAACTATCTAAATCGAAATCTGGGGTGGTAAAAAGTGTAATGATTGAGGGGCAGTTTAGGTAACAACGAATTCCTGTTGCGTACTCAATACATCATCAGCATGGGCACTTCGTAGTTCGTGAGGATAAGGTCCTGAGTTATGCCGCAGACAAAATTTTACGATCCCAACATTGCCCTTCTTCTGTACTTGTAATCACAATGGAGCCCTGACCCTATACAGCCAATGCAAGGAATGTTGTTTGTGTTGTATTATGCTAAATATTTTCTTAATCCTGTATTAGTTTATTTGTATTTTATGCTCTCAACGATTAAATTAATTTAATCGATACTTAGTACGATTCAAAATTTCAAACGACAAGAGAGGCCAACTGTTATGTGGACATATGAAAAGAGACGTTGCTAATCACTAAACAAGATTAAAAAAATTAATGTCTCTTAAGATCCAAACATAACTAATTTATTTTCATTGTTATTATAAATATATTCTTTCGAGACGATGGAATTGTAATTTATTTGATTAAGTGACAATGCTTTCGTCACCTTAATCGTACTTAAATGTATAAAATATGAGCTATACACTTATTG
Organism: Erythroxylum plowmanianum; assembly: GCA_025531925.1. Classification (NCBI taxonomy): domain Eukaryota; kingdom Viridiplantae; phylum Streptophyta; class Magnoliopsida; order Malpighiales; family Erythroxylaceae; genus Erythroxylum; species Erythroxylum plowmanianum. Next base: position 3,448,637 of record JANVCQ010000005.1, read on the forward strand.
TAATTAATTTTTAAATGTATGATTAAGGCCTCCATGTTACTTAACCTTATCTATCTTCCCTTTGCTGGTGGAAATCTAACTATGGTTGCTATCCGTTGGAGTTTGGAACTTTGGTTTTTTTAAGAAAAGGGTGTGTGTGGATTTGCTTAAAAACATGGTTTGAAAGTGTAATTTGTTGGTCAAATCCTACATTAATCACTATTGCAATTTCCCATTTCTTGTAATGAACACTAATCCAATGCAATTGCTATGTTTGTTTGGAAGGAAAATTTTCAAAAAGAAACTATTTGACCCATCTTGGAAAGTGGCCTTGAGCATGGAGAGGATGAGACATTGTTGGAATTCTCGGAGAAACAACACACCAAAGATGGGGTGAATTATGGTTTATTAGTTAAGCTAAGGTTGGCTTCTCATGTGCCAAGCACAAACTAGAGCTTTACACTATTCTTTAATCACTACGCTAACACACTCCTTGTCCTTAATGTTCCAACTTAGTTTTCAATCTAACTTTTGGTATCCTCATTATTATATGATAAGTTTAGTGATTAGCATGTTTGGACCACCCAATATGAAGAGGGCGGTATAGATTAATTATTCCCTTTCTGAAAAACACAAGAGACAAATTGTTGAAATATAAATAGGAGTTTGTCTCACATGGAAAGAATATATGACCTTGAGCATGCATATAAGCCCAGCCCAGTGAGTTACTCTTTCTGTCACTAATTGCTTTTAAGATGAAATCTTATTTGAGTTTGTATGTACTCAGTTTATTTGGACCTAATTTTACAAAATTTAATATGGTATCAGAGAAGGTTGCTTTTGGGTTAAGTCGTCACTACTTCGGCATAATAGGTTGTGTCACGTATTGGGCCTTAAATTAGCCCACATATAAGGAAGACATGTTGACTTTAGGATGTAATCTTATTTGGGCTTGTATGTATCCATGTTACTTGGACCCAATCTTACAAAATTTAACACAAATACAAAAAATAATTTGGTTTAACATTAAGGCTTTTTTTTTTCTAATTTTGTATATTTGAATACTCATTTAATTTTTGGTTCTAATAATAGGATTATATTGTGAAATCTGGTTAAATATGTTAGGCCTTTATGTAATTTAACACTTTTTAAAGTTAAATTTTATAATATCATAGTTTCGATCTTACATTTTAAAATGTCATAAGCCACTTTGTTACAAAATTGAACTTAAATTGAAATGTAACAAAAAGTTTAGCATTTTTTGATGTAATTTTGAAAAAGATTTGATAAATTCAAATCCAAACTTAATCAACACCAGATAAGTAATTTTGATATACACAAAAGGCTCTAATCAATTTACTAGAACAAATTTTAGGATTTATTAATATGAATCCAATCCAAATATATATTTGTAGAAATATATTTGAGGTAATATATACGATAATATTTTGAACTTATTTTGAGTTGAGCTCAAATTTGATCAAATCAAATTTAGCTTTTTAAGTTCGATTTTAGTTAAATTGGACCTGATTTTTAATCGTTACTATCCTGTATTGTAACTTAATCGTTAATAGTATAAATGTAATCTATTAATATGTTATCCTGATCGTTCACAAGGTTTTGAATGACACCTAAGATTGAGTACAAGATGACTAATAAAAAGGTCAAATTTTTCGTATCCGTAGACTTGTATCAATTCTGTTCTATACGATCCTATTCCTATATTTCTTGATGTGATCATATGAAGCAGAATTGGTACAAAATTATGGGTATAGAAGGAGATGAAGAAAATGACGGCGTGTTCTCAACAGTTGAAAAAAGGACCGGTTCCTAAATATGACCGTTACATGCTTGGTACTCCAACGGTCGAAAAGGGCTGCCTGTAATTTAAATTTGAGAAATGAGTATCCCAACGGTCACTTCGTTCGTTTACTCATTTTAGCCTCCAAAACACGAGAAGCGGAAAAAGAAAGCCATTATCAGGGAAATTTTGCCTGTGTAGAGCTTGTCCACTTGAAGTGACGAAATGGAGTGGTCTAACAAATTGGGTTCATCATCGCCGCCAGTGGTCAAACCTTCTTCGCTTTCAGCACCAAAAGGTAATTCTTTGGCTTAATTCTTAGGTTTTCTTGCTTGATCTTCAATAAAGACTAGAACTTTTTCGTCAAAGAAGAGTAAGATCACAATCTAGTGAAAGGGTTCCTTAGATTTTATTTAGTTGTTCGAGCAAACAATGATTATAGATTAAGATCAGAATCTAGTTTAGTAGGTTCTTCAAGTTATATTTGTTCAAGCAAAACGATTGAATTCTCATAATTTACAGAGAAGGTTGCTTTTTTGTTTTAGTGTATATTGATAGTTGACGATAGCCATTTCTGCAGCTTCAAAAGCCAATCCTCCAAGGAAGAAGATTTTGGCCGAAAGGAACGAGTCCCATGAAACGCATCATCAAGAGAGCCCAGATGTGGACACAAGGAGCAGTTTGAGTGCTGAATTTGGTGAAGATGATGAAAATGCTCCAGTTGATGACGTGTCATCGAGGCCTTATGACCCATTGACAAATAAGTATCTTTGTCCAAGACCTACATTCCTCCGCTATAAGCCTAACAGGAGGCGGGAGATTTTCGTTCAAAAGGAAGATGAATTGGAAGAAGCTAATGAACGGGTAAGTAATGGTGAAATCGGTTCATTTGAGTCCAAAGAAAGCGTGAATGTTTATGGAGATGTGAGCGGTTATCGTGGTTCTTTGGATAATAGTTATCCAGAAGAAGAAGTGAGTGAAGAAAGTGGAGACAGTGATGGTAGCGACGACGAGTTTGAAGATGTTGAGTTTGAGAAAGGTTGGAATTTCAAAGGGGTACTAAAATTTTTGCTTATGGTGGCTGTTTTTGTGATGTCCACTTCATACATTTCTTCAATGAATTCTCCTACACCTTCACGAGTTGTACGAGTAGTTTCTGGTTTCAAGGATGGTTACCACATGGTTTATGATCATGTACATGGATTTGTGAAGGACCTTGAGGTTTCAGACTACTTGTTCAATGGAAGAGAAGGAAATTTTCTGGTTTATGCAGATCATGAAGGAAATAGGGAAGAAGATGCGATGGAAAATGTTATGGTGGGAGGAGTAGATAATAGTGGCAAGTTGAATGAAATGACAGGAATAGATGAATTTGAAGAAAGTGTTGAATGTAGAGGAATTGTTTCTCAGGAGATTATAGAACATGAAGATGGGGAAGTAGTTGATAATCTAGGTGATATCACAGAGCAATTTGAAGAAAGTGGAGCCACCATTCTTGGAATGACGAAAACAGAAAAACTTGCTGATAAGTGTGAACTGGAATCTGAATTTCCAGTGACACAAGCTGTTCAAGCCTTTGAAACACCATTCATGGTTGATGGAGTTATTAGCGAAAGTCAGGAATCCAGTTTTACTGATACTCAAGAAAGTGAAAATGAGGTTGCAAGTGAGCCATTGCAGGAAGAAATGATTGATGATGAGTTGGCTGCAACAGGCAATATCAACAATGAATATAAAGACTACGAGTTTCAAATTGATGAAGCTGAAGGGAGTCAAGAGAAACGGCTTACAAAAGCTGTTATTGGGTTTTCGATATTGTGTTCAATAATTCCATTGTTGGCTTTGTTGGTTTTCCATTTCAAGAGGAAGAGACATGCTGTGGATGATGAAGCTACTCCAGTTCTTGAGCCAGTGTTGTCAGAGAAAGGCATTTCACTTTCAGAGCATGTTAAAGAAGAACATCGACAGAATGAGCATCCTTTATCGGTGCCAATTTCAAGGTCTTTGTTCAATTCAATAGAAGAAGATTCTAAAGAGATGTCCCAAGTCCGTGCACCCTCAGTTCAGTTGCTAGGTGAATTTGAGGTGGAAGAAATGAGCAGCACCCTATGGAGCCATCCAATGAAAAGCAGAATGATTGAGAGTGAAGTGAGCAGCTTTTCTGTCTCTTTGGAGAAGCAAATGGGTAGTAAGGCTCAACAGTTGGTTCCAGTTCATGACCTGAAAGATTTCTCAGAGATCTCAACCACACACTCTCCTTCACACGGAAGAATCACTAACAAGAATAAAAAAGTGAAGAAACAGGTCTGCAGGAATCATGTGGTCTTTTTCTCATTTAGTAAAACTGTGATGCAGTTCATTTATCTTCGAGGAATGCTTGTTTTGTTTACGTCTTCAATGCAATTGTCTTTGAATCTGAACATTGTTAGGTTAATTGCATCAGATAAAACATCAAGAATTAGTAGGAATAGGATTAGTTCTATACAAGTTTCATCCTCTTCATTGTCTAGATCAGGGTTTAAGACTGTTGATTGAGGTTTAAGTTTGCTAGCTTTTACCATCAAAGGCTAACACATGTTTGTTTCTTGGTGTCTTTTGTTTTCTAGGAGGAAGAAGATGGAGAAGCTGTAAAGAATGTAGTAACAACTCCGGTTAGACGATCGACCCGAATCCGCAACCGATCAGTTCTTTCTCCATGAAGCATCATCATGTCTATGATTTTCTACTTGATCTTCTGCTGCGTATGAAACAGCACTATGGTGTTTCATTTGATTGAACCAGCTCAATCAAATGAAAGTAGTCTACGCTAAATTAATCTGTATTTGTGACTTAGGAACTGAGTCTTGTAAGATTAGAAATCTGAATCTCTCTACTCTTTGTCATCAAGAACATAATATCTTTATTTCCTCGAATTATTTACCACGGTAGGAATTGATTCTTATAAGAATTGAATTATTGATCAACAACATCATGTCCATATCCTTCTGAACTGAACTTTTGTTTGTTCCTTTTGTTTTGCCTGTGCTCTTGTTGAATGGAGTGGTATACAACTCATTTAAACATTTTTCATTCCCAACATATGTACTTCAAACACTATATAATACATGAATGTAATGGACATGGAGTGGATTCCACTTGCACTTGTAGACAGTGACTCGAAACTGGAGATAAAGCATTCAAGGGGGTCTCCTACATCCTTGAAGAAGCATAATTTCTAATTTGGTAGTCAAACCCTAGATGCCAAGTTGATAAAATTATTCGTGCATCAAGGAATGCAACCATTGTTTGTGTGGTTGCTTGTTATTTTCATCAACAACAGTATTCTTTTAATGTATTACTAACTAGAAAAAGTTATTTGGTTGAAGATTAGTGGGTGTTAAAAAATAATAATTTCAAAATATATTTTGAAAATAAAAATTTCTACGAGCTGTTAACTTTATATTTTGGAAACAAAAATTTCTACTAGCTGTTAACTTTATAGTTGGTCCTGTTAACTATTTTTATTTTAGTAATTAAACTGATATATGTAATATAATTTGATGAGATCAATTTTCTTCTTCTTTTAAGATAATTATACTACAATTTCTAATTTTTATAAAACTTTTTAAAAAGTTACAATTAATTACTTAAGGATAATTATACAATCATTTTACTTGAATATTTAATTTGATGGTTTATAATAAATTTTAAATAATTAAATGTCTAAATTTATACATATTTTTAGATAAAACCTAGGAAGTCAATTGAAAATAATAATTTATAGAATTGATTTAAAATGAATATGAAAAACTTACCACTTGAATGATATAAAAAAACGTCTAAGATAATGTTAAGAAATCTAAAAAGATTTAAGATCATCCTTGTCCCTTTTTCTTTCATATGATTGATCCTAGAGCTATAATTCTTGAATTCTAGTGTAAAGAAAGGTGAATGTTAAAGAAAAGAAAAATATCCAACATTATCTCCATGTTGTTGAATAAGCAAAATTTGAAGTATGATCTGCATCAAATGAAGCTTCTTATTACCATTATCTGCAATGTAAAAGAAAAACTCTCTTATATATCACTATAATCTACACACTCGAAAAAAGAATTTGGTTTTACATCATTCCTTCCAACAAAACTTTGTGATCAGAACTTCTTTTGCACAGGAATTGGAGGTCTATTATTGTTTAAGAAGCTGCCTCTTCTAGCAGGAAATGACATAGATGGAAGAGAGCCTTTTGAGACCTTTGATATGGTATGCGTAGGAAGAGTGTAGGGTTTGTATGCTTCTAAGCCTTTTGCACAGCTCTTGGACCCCTTCATTTTCCTTCTGTAGGGGGTTTCCTTCTTGGAAAGGTCTTCAATACTCGTGACTCTTGATAGAGATGTGAAAGATTGAGACTTGCCTTCATAGTACTTGGAAAGTCCTCTTCTGCAAACAACATCAGAAACCTTTTTTCAGTCTGCAGAAACAGCAAGAGACAGGAAGGATCATGAAACTTTGTTCCCCAAAACGAAGACTAGTCTAGATTCTGTCCTTTCCTTTTTCTTTTTTCTTCTTTTTTTGGTTCATCAACTCTTATAGATGATAATCCCAAAAGATCTTAGAAACAATATCATACAAAAACGTTTAAGATATGATGAAATCAGGCTCCAAAACTCAGAAGAAGATTAACTCTCTTACAAAGTATGTTATCTATAGCAGTAACTTACTTGATGGGTAGATTGGACATGAGCTCAGACAATTCATACAAGGGACCATTAGAATTTGATGAAGAACATCCACTTGATGATGATGATGATGATGATGCATCATCTATCGTGTCTGAAGAAGAGGTTGAACCTAAGCTAGTAGTTGAACTGTCAGGAGATGGTCCGTTATAGGTTTCTTCATCATTATCGTGCATGATCATCCATTGCTCGTGGTTTGCATGCCCTTTGTGTTCTGGAGCTTCAACCATTCCTCCTTCACCTTCTCCTATCCTGAAGAGCATCTTCTCTAAACCAGAAAATGGAACTGCATAAACTTATGAACTGGAGGTCTCCTTCAAAGATCTCTTTATATATATGCAATAATGAACATGCACCTGTAAAGCCTACCTGGATTAGCTAGGTTGATAGCTCATTAAGGAAATTATATCCATAACAGCTAGTGATACTTTTTTTCCCCTCCAAATAAAGGAATATTCACTTATTTATTTATTTAAACCTTGCCCACGGTTTTGACTCGAGAAACCAAGATGAAGAAAATTGATTAAATAAGTAAAGATAAAGTTGATAATTTTGACATGATTCCTGTTTCAAGTATTGAATGATAACATGGAGACACTTGGCTTAAATTGCATGGAGAATCCATGCACTCTAGCTTGGGATGCTATACGGGGTTGAGGTCGTTTTCATAACTCAGCTTTGACATATTTTTCTCATTTGCCTTATCCTCAGATTCGATATTATCTCCTCTTATGGTTTTGAATTGTCTGCTGTCCAAGGAAAGGATAAGCTTTTATAAATTTTGAACCTATCCTTGTTGAGTCCTTATCAAAATGAAGAGATAGGAGTACAAATTCTATGTTTTTTTTTGTTGCCAATTTTGGGTCAACATGTTCTTCCATACGTAGAAAATTGACAAAAAATAAAAAAATTAAATGGGATCATTTGTCTTAAGACTAATCATACTCAACTTTTTTCTTTTCTTTAATTTGTATTGAATTGACTATATCGTCAATTAGATGGTGATATTAATATAATAATCACCAAAAATATAAGATAATCAGATTAATTGCCTAAAATTATTTACTAAAATTTATCCTGTTATTTGGTTTTATAAGTGGTAACACCAAATAAATTTTTTATTTAATTTGTATTGCATTGACTATATGTTCAATGACTAAAAGTTATGATCGGTTCAATCATAAAAATTTTAAATAGTCTAATTTTTTGGTTCAATTTTCAACTTTTTAGTTCAATTTATTTTAATAACTCTTTTTTTGTTAAATCTCAATCAATTTATTAATTAATCGGTCAATTTTTGTAACTTAATAAGTTCTTATAAACTAAAATAAATCAATTAATTTTTATTTAATAATATCTTTTTTAATAAACCTTCAAATTCTTAAATAAGGATACTTTTTTTTAATCATATTTAAACTTTTTAAATTTTAAACTTCTTATCTTATCGGTTTAATTTCGGTCTAATTTTTAAAATATTGATAATATGAATCAATTAATTTCTTACAATTATTTACTAAAATCAGTCACAAAGAAGGCTTTTTTTTTGGGTCCAACAAATGATAAAATATTCAAGTTGGTTTATACAATTGGATGCATATCCTAACAAGTAAAAGACAATAACAAGACAAAATATTAATTTAGATATGTTAATTACGTCCAAGGAGGTGCCTGCCTCACCTTATTAGTTAGGTAAGAGCAAAACCAAGGGGCTCCACTACACACACAAAAAAACTATATTATTAGGAAAAACTCTCTCTTCTTGTTAACCTTATCACCATATATAAGATTTATATGTTTAGGTCAAGCAATCTTCGTAGCTTTTAGACCTCAAGAGCTGAGCTACTCTCATACGCAACATTACATGTCCCTCAATAATGCAACAACATGAAACGTGAGTGTCTACTCACTCAAAAAAATAAAAAAATAAAAAATAGTCTTATATAATTTGTAACCATATAAGATGTATCCTGATATGTATGCATATATTATATTTAAATATTAAATGAATTCCATTAGTTATTATTTTATTCATTAATATTACATTATTGTTTATTTTATTTAGTAATATTTATTTATTTAGTCTAAATAACAATTTTTAACTGGAAGGAGGAATTAATTATTAGTTGCATAGATAATGCTTTTATTTATTGTGGATATTATACACACTTGTTTTGGTATCTAAGAGGATAAAGTCTTATTGAGAAGGAAAAACATGACTTGTTGCTCTCCTAACTTCTAAGGGATGATAAGAAAATGAACTCATACTCCAAGAGAAGGAGTTGATTTGTACTTAGTGCCTTTTTGGATGAGCTTTTGGGAGACTAATAAGTACTTTTCTTCACTACAAAAATTTTTTTAAAGAAAAAAAAATATTTAGCTATAAAATAAAAATAAAAAAATAAATATGATTTTTTTGACAGCCAAAATATAACTTTTTAATAAGCTCAAATTTTGAACTTCTCAAAAAAGTCTCTCAAATGACTTTTTCAGATCAATTAATGAGTTTATTTTTTGTCCTTTTTGTCCTTATGTTTTACACATAATTTTCACAATACTCACAAACTCATCTTCCCATTTATTATGTATTTAACTATTTACTCAAATTGAATATTTATTTTGAGATTTATATAATATTATTTAACTTTTTTTTATGTGTTTTAATATTTATTTTTGATATTAGTTTACTTATGTTATAATCCATATAAAAGAATTGGTTAGATATATTTTTATTTATGTTTCATATGGTTTAAAATTATATAATAATTAATATATTGTGTTTTGCATATTGTTTAAT
>JANVCQ010000005.1:3465736-3479444 GCA_025531925.1 Erythroxylum plowmanianum
AAGGAATTTAGATATGCCATTTTACTCGAGTAAAATTAGTTCACTAAATAGAACGCCAACAGTTTTAAGCTCGTAGCGGGAGATTTGTTTCACTATAGCTACTAGATATAAATCCCTGACAGGTTGCAGTTAAGCCCTGCAGGATTTATGTGAAGCTTACCTGGTTTTTCCATGTTGCTCATTTTGGCCATAGTTGAGCTGCCAAAAATAGCTGAGAGCATAACAAAGTAGATCCATATTTCTGTAACCAAAACAAGTGTTTTCGCACCGTTCATAACGCTAGCTGTTGCCTTTTCCAGATTAGTTGAGTTCCGATATAATGTTGAAATCTTACACAACTTAGAATATTTGAAGGTTAATCGTCAATATTTCGGGTCAAGTGGCCAACTTCCAAGCAACTTCTGAAAGAGTGTAGGACCATGCATGGCAACAAAGTCCACACTTTATGAGAATGATTTTGAACGTTTCCAGGTCAATGGCAAAGTCGAGTTTAAGCCTGTCCTCTTGTAGCTACCTGTCTCCTTCTATTGATAAAATCCTTCTATTGACAATAAACTGTGAAAATGTTGATTAGAATTTAAAACCTAATCAACCTTATCTTTAAAAGATTCTCATATAAGTCCAACTAAATCAAATTTATTATTCTTAGGTATTTTTATCTTATGCGATTTGTTTCACTTTATTGGAACAGTTTCCTAAGTCAACTAGAAAATTTGCTTTGTCAAATTAATGTAATTGCATCACTCTAGATCATTTGTATTATAGCATTAAGGCATTTGTTTCACTTTAAACACATAATAAAACAGTTGCACACTAATGAATATCTTTTTTTTTCTAAGTGATTTATCTCACATTAAAAAAAAAACATTTGTCTTATCTCAAACACGTATTTGGTTCACATAATTAAATATTTGTGCTTGGGGTGAGTTTCTTCACTTTACCAGAATAATTGTCTCACCTTAAAAATAAAATTATTTCAACTAATTATATCAATTGTTTCACTTTTGAATGTTTATTTTTTTTATGTGAATTGCTCATTCATTTACTTAATCACCTTAAAAGTATATAATAAAAACAGTGGAAAAAAGAGAAAGAAAGAAAGTAAGAGATAGTTTTAAAAAATTATGTAACAAAGAAAAAAATAAAGAAAAAGAGAAAAAATGTAAAAGAAAGTTATTAGTTATAAAAAGAGAGAAAAAATAAAAAAGGAAAAATAAAAAATAAAAAAGGAAAAATAAAAAATAAAAAATATTGCCAACAGCATCATGAATAATAGGAAAGCATTCAATGTCTCCGTTTGGTTAAAATTGGTATACAGAGTAATCTAATAGAGTGCTTTCCTACCATTTATGATACCGCTGGCTTTTTTCATATTAGTTAAGTTCTGATTTAAAGGTTTTAACTTTTCACAACAATGAATTTAAGCTCAGATGTGAGACTAAACAAAAAAGAATCGGTGTTAAATTTGGTCCGTTTCAAAGACTTGTTTTTCAAACCTGTCAAAACAAGCTGATGGTAAATCTAATCACAAGTCTATGCTGATGGTTAGTGACATGTAACCTCTTAATTGATTGTGGTGGTTAGTGACATGTAACCTCTTAATTGATTGTGGTGACAAGAACTTTAATCGTCAACAACCTAGTCCTTTTAATAAGATTATTTTAATTTAATTTAATTTATTTCTTTACTTACTTTTACATTTAATTTTTTATTTTATGCATTTTATTTATTTATGCATTTATAAAGAAGTTTATAAATATAAATTAAATTATTTTTATATGCTATTATTGTAAAGGATGTAACTATAAAAACCCACAAAAATGATAAAGATGCGATTGTTGTATAGTATAGAACTTTCAAGAAGTGATTCACGAAACGAAGCTAGTATTTTAGTAATGAGAGGATTACAATTTACCTTAATCTTAAAGAAAATGTCTAAATAAAAATAAAAACACTTTAAAATCTATAAACATATGTTAGGATATATGTTTTGGCATTATTTATTAATTGAACATATAAAATATTAATTAAAATTTAACTTGAATTCAAAAAATTATTGGAAATAATTTTCAAGTTGTAATAGAGTTTCTATCTCTAATTGATGTGTATCTTGTTCCAAAAGGTTGATCCCCAACCCCAAGGGCCCCCAGTCGCAGGCCCGACCACCGCTGGAGGATTGAATCACGGTTTAATCTTGGTCAGCCCCCTAACAGAGCGGTCCACTGCCTCCTGTTGTTGCCTGGAGTCGAACCTAGGACCTTGTTCCAATTGACCCTGTTAGTGTGCCAACCAAGCTACTTGTGCGGGCTCTAATTGATGTGTATCTTGGCAAGATGTGGTGTGGATCATGTGTGTGTGTGTGGCCAAGGAAGCTTTTGAATGAGCAGATAACGTTGTTGTGCTGGTTGCTTGCATGACAATCACGTAAACATACATAGAGAAGCAGTTGATGCAGAGTTGATCCTAGCCTTTAGAAGTCTGTCATATATTCTTTATTCTGCAGCTAGCGTTTGGCTATGTGGGCATGAGTTAATTGTATTAAAAAATAGATACATTATATATGTCTTGTCGTGTGCATTACTGCAGTGGGAGTCACATATCTATTAAGAAAAGTTTGGCTGGCTGCGCAGACGATGACTTGAGTTGTATAACGCATCTTCTATGAGTCTTACGTTTTATTGTGCGTGCGTGGGTGCAACCTTAGAAGGGAAGTCACGTGTACGTGTGTAAACATAGATTGTTGGCTGTGTATATGTGCATACTGGGGAGATAACGATCATGTTTTTGTTTTTGGTCTCACGATGGTGGCTGTGTGCGTGTCTGAGCTGTGAGCTGATTGAAAATTGCTGCAGTCCTTCGTGTGTGGGTCCTTTGTGTGGTGAAACTGCTGCAGTGGTTAATGTGCGGTAATTGAGTTGTTGTGTGTGCGTGAAACACAAGCATGTGTGTTAATTGGTCAATGAAATAGATACTGCGGTTGAGGCGTACGTGGGTGAATATAGCTAAACAACGTTTGATGGGTTGTGTGAGCCACGGTGAAGGAGAATTGTGAGTAAGGGTTGACGTTGTAGACGTCGCTCATTATTGAAGTGAATTATTGGTGTTTATGTGAATCAGCCTATTATTATTACGATAGCTTTTAGATCTATTTCAGAGGAGTGGAGAGTGGAATTCATTGGGAAGTTATTCTTTTTATCTCAAATATATTTATTTTTCGTTCTTTATTATTATAATCACTTGAGTTGTTCGTTTAATTATCTTTATTGTCAAACAGTGTGTGAAAATCTTCTGTCGAGGTTAGTACGAGGTGGTCGTACTATTGGGTGTGAAAATCTTTCACGAGAAGTGAGGTTGAAAGATAGTGTCAAGGATTGAGTAGTGTCAACTCAGTAAAGCTTTTGGTAAATCTATTGTACTTCGGTGAAAGTTATTAAGCTAGATGAAGGCCCCGCAGACATAGACAAGGTGTGTCGAACTGCATTACCAAATTTTTAGTATTTTTATTATTTCGCTTTTGCTTGGTTTTTATTTTTGCTTGTGCAAAAGGAGTTTACCGAAAATTTGCGAAACGACTACCTCTTTTAAGTTTTTCAACTTTATTTAACTCTAAATTGCTAATTTAATAAATAATTTATTTAAAATATATAATTTATAAATTATTACATGCAAACAATAATTAATGGTTGTGAGTTTCAATTATGTTAAAAGAATATTTAGTATATTATGTCTTACTTTGCTTTGGGTGACCTTATCTACCAAAGACTTATGAGGATTTTTTAAGTCTACACGTACTCTTTCCCATATAAAAAAGTTAATACCATCCCTTTGCGATTCAACTTCATACTCAATTAGGGTGAATACCAAGGGATTTGAGAATGCCAAAAATTTTAATGATTTGGATGAACTAAATTTATCATAATCTTCTTTGTTTATTGTCACGTCTTGGCTTAAACTCTGCGTTGTGAAAGGTTTTCAAACATCTATGACAGAACTCACCTGATATGAAAAAGGCCAGCAGTAACATGAATAGTAGGAAAGTACTTCATTTTGTTAAAGATTGGTTGCAGAATATAAACCAACACAAGATATAATCAAATGGAGTGCTTTCCTACTATTCATGCTGTTGTTGGCTTTTTCCAGATCAGCTGAGTTCTCATATAAAGGTTCAAACCTTTCACAACACTGAATTTAAGCTAAGAAGTGAGACTAAACAAAGAAGAATCGGTGTTAAATGTGGTTCATCCAAATCATGGAAATTTCTGGCATTCCCAAATCCCTTAGTACACTACTCACTATAATATGTATGACGTTGTATTGGTAAGGGTATTTAATATAGGAAGGAGTAGTTGCAGACTTAAAAAGTCTTCACAAGTCTTTGGCAGATAAGTCACGCAAAGCAGATTAAGACGTTGTCTACATATGTGCTAAAAATTGTTCTACTCAAAAGGACAGTTCCAGGTCAATAACTGAAGTGGAGTCCACAGGACGTTTTGATTTAGACACATAACAACTAATATTCTATCCTTTTACCCCATATGAAATTTTTTTTTTGGAGATTAATCACAAACAATGGTCAACTAAAGTGGCTTATGAATAGGAACTTACTAAAAATTCAATTCTTCCTGAAAAAGTATGATCACTATTGAAACATTCAGAAACCAGTGGTGACAGTAGGATGGTCAAACGGAAAAACAAGTCCAGTGACCACAACTTTCACTGACTTGTTTTTCTAACCTGTTAAAACAAGCCGTTGGGAAATTTAATCACAAGGCCCCGCTGGTGGTCAGTGACATGCAACCTCTTAATTGAATGTGGTGATGACAACAACTTCCACCGACAATAAGCCAATCATAGTGCGACAGTACCATGGAATTCACTTTTCGTCGCTATCATAAATAAAGAAGCCGGTAGAGGAGTTTTCTAGCGTTTTGAAGCTTGAAAGATCCCAATACAATTTAATGTTCACCTGAGGTGTTCTTCATATTCCCTTTTCCATTTTTTAACTTGTCACACAATGCAGAGAAATCCAGGTTCCATAGGATGGTATCCTCTTTAGCTAGATTAGGACGATAATTAGGTCAATTACTAATAATAAGATCCTTACCTCTGTTTGAATGATAATGCCGCACCCAATTGTTATTCTCAATAACAGAATGAACCTTGGACTTTGCAGGAATTAGTGCTATGAGGTTTGTACATTCACTATGTAAGTATAATGGCTCCAAGGGGTGTCAATTGTGAAATCAGAATAGGGAAGATTCACCATTACCAACCCTGGGAGTGATTACTTTGAGCTAGTATTCATGATCAGATGCTCCCATTTTTTATTTAATCGCAATTGATTCATTTTACCCATAGATTTTCCTTTTCCTTGCATTACTTCCATATATTCTTAGCTAGCAGAATTTTGCTCATTCTCTTAACAGAAGTTATGCTTAATCCCCCATTTTCTTTTGGATGACAAACTGAAGCCCAGTTGACCTTGGAAATAATCTTATTGCTGCTAGGTCCACTCCAGATGAAGTCTATTACTAACTTATCCAATGTTTATGACACCCTTAGGTACAGCCAGATATGAGCATTAGCAGATAGCACTAGCTTAGCCAAAGCCAGTTTACCTGCATAAGAGACGGCTCTACTGCTCCATGCCGATAGCTTCCTCTGAAAGGAGTGAATTAGAGGAACAGAGTCAGTTGTAGTAAGTTTCCTTGTGGAGATGAGGGTTCTTTAAGTAATTGAAAGGAGCTGGTTGGGTCTTTAGTCCCATTGTGCTAGCATACTGGCTTGCTTCAGTATAAGAACTTGGAGAAATGCAGACAGTGACAGCTTTTACCAGAGTTAAGCCTGAGATGTCTTTGAAGGACTATAAGGAGCATATCAAGGTCTTGGGTTTGTGAAGTATCAGACAAGAAGTCAGATGACTGTTGATTGAATTTGGTATAGGGTGGCTACATTGAGGCTCGTAAGTCATAAACCACACCTGGAAAGAAGTAACACGCGAATTTTATGGAAGTTGGTGTTTTTTTTTTTTTTAACGAATTTCATCGTCGTTTTTCTCCAACAAAAGCCTTTTACACAATAACTAGCAACCTAAAACATTGATACGAAATAACACATGGAGATTGGAGAGTAGGAGTCTACTTGAGAGAAAACAGAAGACGTAAATCATATGTCCAGCTATTTAGGCATACTCAGAAATCATTTACAATTGCTCATAAATTTCAAAGTTGACAAGCCTTCAATAAATGTGGAGTTCCCTTCCCCTAGACCAGGTCAATGAATTCGCCAGCCTTTAGTTCTCCTTACACTGTAAAAGCAAGGCACACTAGGCAGTTCATAACTAAGGGTTTCAGAACCGCTGCGAAGTAGAGTTGGTAAAAGGGTTTCCATTCCAACTCAAAATTAATTGACAAATTTTAGTTTTACTGTATTTTACACCAGATACAAATTTAAATAAGTTTTTTTTTTATATTTAAGAAGTTTTGATTATGTTTAATGTAACTTATGTTAAACTAATTCGAATATTAAATTTTAACTCAAAATTTAATAAGTTTAACATTTTTTATTTCACTTAAATTTATTTCAATTTTTTATTTGAATTTAATTTTATATAAAATTTTGGTCAATATCTAAATTCTAATCGACTCTTTGCCACTGTTATGTGCAATCAACTTATAATCTTTCCCTTTATATGACTATTTGAGGAAGAGTTCTGAACATGCTTAATATATTATGTATCTCAACTATATATATATATATATTTTAAAGATTTTACCGAGAGTTCCTTTTTTCTTTTCCTTTATCTTGGAATGCTCATGTTGTTTTTAAAAGGTTTTAATTATTAGGTAATTCACTGTATCAATCAAAATACGTAACTTATTAACTTAAAATTATGGGGTCAAGTTATAATTTTTTATAATATCTTATTAAATAATTAAGGTTCTTTTTTTAAGTTAAAAGCTTTTCATTTGTTTTATAAAACTGAGTTGGTAACTTTACTTTCAATCGACAATCTATCAAACACATATACTCCAAACAATTTTATAAAAATTAATCAAATGATTTTTGTCACTATAAAGTGAGAGTATGGCGAGCCAATTTCAAATTATACCATCAACACTTAATAAGAGTCTCATTAAACATGCGAGTTCTTAATAGTGGACAATCTTATTCTTACATAATAAAGAGGCTATTTTCAAAAGTTGTACCACATAAAACATGTATTGCTAATTGTTTGATGGAATTTTGTTAATAATTGTATCTTTTTGTGACTTTTCAATATTGAACTTGATAGAGAACACGGAAAAAAAAATAGAAAATTCCCATTCGAAGAACTACTATATAATAATTGGGATTTATGAGTTACAATTATATATAAAGTTTCATTTGCTTTTCTTATCTTATGATTGAATTAATTATTAACATTCCACTATAATTGCACATGACACTGGCTTAAGCGCATGTTTATGTGATTCATGTACTTATTGCAATAAAGAACACACGGAACCTAAAGAGCATCAAATTCGGGGACAGATCTTCTATCCTCAGGTTTGTGTACTAACCCTGTCTTATTAAATCCAAACCATTCATTTATGTGGGACCCATATAAATAAATGGCTTAAATAAATGACTTAGATTTAATGGGATAAAGTTGGTACACAAATTTAGACAGAGGATTTCATGCCATCAAATTCAAGTCAAATCAGTTAGGATAGAATTTAGGAACTGGTCCTACGTTTCTATATATTTACATTCCCAAATATTTAATCTGAATTCATCTGAAGAATAGTGCAAGCAGCATCAGGAACTGGTCAATCTGATTTCAGGATAAAACAAAGACATATACTCCCATATAACTTGTGACTTAAAACATCTATTCACTTATTTGGAAATCGTTTCAGTCTTCATCATTGAAATTTGAGTTGAAAATGGACCTCTTTGACGAGCATAACTTGGGCCATTTTCCAAGTTTAAGAATCATTAGTGTAGGTAAGTCTAGTGGTACAGCAAGAAACAATATGAGAATCTTATCCATACCCTTGTAAGAATCTTCGAGTTTGGGCTAGTTTGTTCCGGGGCATCTGTTGTAATCTGAAAACTTTCTCTGTATCTCTGGAAGACCCAAGTCTGCTCGAAGCTGGACCTACTAGTAGGCACCATTTCCATTTTATTACACGTTCACTAGCTTTCACCTGGGGTTGTTTAACAGTTTGCTTTCCGTCAACTGTTGATTTTTCAGGTTTTTTTTTATAACTCAGGTTTTGGGCTTTGTCCGATTATCTTAGGACCTATAACCCACCCACTCAAACTCATAGATAGATAAATTCATATCTGATTTTAGACAGTATCAGAGGTACCTGCTTCGAAATATAGGCTACTCCTCCAAGGTTTAAACCCACAATCTTCACACAATCTTCTCCCCCTTTCTACCACTAGGCTGTCAACCTTGGCTGCTGTGGCTGTTGTCAATAGTTGTTGACTGGCAGCAACCTTGGCAGTCAACAACTGTTGGCTTTCAACAATTGTTGGCTGCCTAACATAGCCAAGGCAAGCCAACATTTGTTGGCTGCCTAACACAAGTCTCCTGCCTATAAATAGGCAGGAGATGAAGAGGAGAAGCAGAGCATAAGAGAGCGAAAAAAAATAGAGAGAAAGAGAGAAGGAGAGAAACAAAAAAAATATTCTGTATATTTTTTGGTCTAGTTTTTCTTTGTAATTCTCTAGTTTTCTCAGTAGTAAAAGTCTTCTATCCTTGCCCGTGGTTTTTACCCTAATTGAGGTTTTTCACGTAAAATCTGTGTGTTCATTACTATTCCCCTCAGTCCTATTTAGTTGCGAACCTTCTCTAATCCGGTCAATTTTTACAACAAGTGATATCAAAGCGAGGTCAGAAAATTACGACGAATTTTTTGGCGAAATCCGTTCGGAATTCCGGTGAGCACAGTAAAAGTTGATGAATAGTAATCTCAAAAGTGGCAACTGTTCATTCATTTAATTCTGCATTATACTGTGTAGTTACTGTAATTCAAGTATACAGTACTATTCATGCGTACGGTATTATTCATACATACGGCACTATTCACGTGTATATTACTATTCACATATACGGTACTATTCATACATATGGTACTATTTACGTAAAATAGTGGGAGCTTAGTTCTGTTCGTGATAGAAGCAATTGCAGCAAAATTTGAGATTGAGAAGTTCAATGGAAGTAATTTCTCATTGTGGAAGTTGAAGATAAAAGCAATCTTGAGGAAAGATAATTGTCTGGCAACCATTAATGAACCGCTAGCTGGAGTCACAGATGCAAAATGGAACGAGATGGACGGGAATGCTGTAGCTAATCTTTATCTAGCTTTAGCTGATGGAGTATTTTCCAGTATAGAGGAAAAGAAGATTGCGAAGGAAATATGGGAGCACCTCACAAAATTGTACGAGGCTAAGTCACTCCATAACAAAATTTTTCTGAAGAGGAAACTATACACTTTACGCATGGCGGAATTTACTTCGGTGACGGGGCACTTAAATACTTTAAATACTCTATTTTCCCAACTCACATCATTGGGGCATACAATAGAGATAAGTGAACGTGCAAAACTTCTACTCCAAAGTCTACCAGATTCATATGATCAACTCATCATCAATTTAACAAACAACATAGACACTTTAGTTTTCGACAATATTGCAGCTGCTATTCTGGAAGAAGAGAGTCGGCGCAAAAGTAAGGAAGACAGACTGGCAACTTCACAACAAGCGGAGGCCTTGGTGATGACGAGAGGAAGATCAATGGAACGTGGCTCAAGTGAGAGTCATAGTCATGGTAGATCAAAATCCAGGAGAAAGAAGAATTTCAAGTGCTACAATTGTGGAAAGGCATCACATTAATAGAAGCACCCAAATCCAACATAACTTTGTTGATCATAGTATTACCAATTTTGCAAGGAATTGTGAACATACCT
Source organism: Erythroxylum plowmanianum (assembly GCA_025531925.1). Lineage (NCBI taxonomy): Eukaryota > Viridiplantae > Streptophyta > Magnoliopsida > Malpighiales > Erythroxylaceae > Erythroxylum > Erythroxylum plowmanianum. Next base: position 3,475,699 of record JANVCQ010000005.1, read on the forward strand.
GGATCCCAGCATTTTGGAGGCATCTTCTTTTTGAATACTGTTGACACATTCTCACCCATCATCACTTTCTCATCACCCTTTAATTTCCTCTTATGTGTACATAATTCTTTGAGGAATTTGGCATACCTTGGCACTTGCTTGATTGCTTCGAGCAAAGGTATATTGATTTCTACCTTTATGAAAGTCTCCAATATCTCTTTGTCCTTGTCCTCCTTGTTTGGTCTTGTTAATATATTCGGAAAAGGTGGAGGGTTAGTTTTAGTAATATTGGGACTTTCGAAATTTTCCTTCGTACTTGATGCAAATTTTCTTCCTGTTCTAGTTCCTTCTCAATCTCTTCCTCGGTAGCAATTTTGATGGGGTTCTTTTGGGACCTTCAATCTCCTTTCTGCTCTTCAGGATTATGGCACTGACATTCTTCACCTTGTGATTCTAGGCGATTGAGCCTTACTGCCATCTGACCCATTTGATGTTCCATGCTCTGTTGGCTTGCTTTTGTCTCCTATCAGAATTGTTGCAACTACTACTACATATTTTGTTGATATTGCTGCATATCTTGTTGAAATTGCAAATTGTTGGCAACAAGATTCTTAACAAGTTCTTCTAAAGATGCACCTGAACTGGAAGAAGAAACTCCCTGTGCTCCTTGTTGCCTTGGTTGAAATCCTGGTGGCCCTTGCGGCCTATTTTGGAAGTAATTTTATTGTCGGTTCCCTCCATAACTCAAGTTGGGGTGATCTCTCTAACTTGGGTTATGCGTCTGCGAGTATGGGTTGTATTGGTTCGGAAAATTTCCTCCTATAGCATTCATGTACTCCATACTCTCCCCTTGTAACGCTGGGCACTCATCAGTTGGATGACTTGTGTTTAAACATATCCCGCACACTTTCACTTGTGCCTGTCCAACTACAATCTGTCTCACAAAAAATGTTAGTTCATCTAAACTATGTTCAATGGATGAAATGCTTACCTCATTTACTCGTCGAACATTATTGCGAGTGCCAAATTGTTGGGTGTTAGCAGCCATCCGCTCAAGTAATATCCTAGCTTCAATGGGAATCTTCTCGCAAAGCGCCTCACTGCTCGCCACATCAACCAAACTCCTCTCCATCGGTAGTAATCCTTCATAAAAATATTGGATGAGAAGTTGCTCTGGTATGTTGTGGTGTGAAAAATTGGAACATAACTTCTTCAATCGCTCCCAGTACTTATAAAGAGATTCCTCATTGTGTTGCTTAATATCACATATCTCCTTCTGAATACTTGCTGTCTTTAAGATCGGGAAATATTTTTCTAAGAATAATCTCTGCATCTCTAACCGAGTATTCACGCTCCTAGCCTATAAATCAAATAGTCAATCCTTTGCTGCATCTTTGAGTGAGAATGGGAAGGCCTTTAACATGATCTGCACGCCTGTCACCCTGTGAGGCTTCATGCTTAAACACACCACATCGAGTTCCTTAAGCAGTGACGGAGCCAAGAATTTCAGATAGGAGGGCCCAAATATTTAATTTTTAAAAATTTTAGGGGGCCCAATGTACCAATAGATTCCAAATAACTCAATCCTTGTATATATATATATATATATAATATTTAATTTTTTTAAATATTGGGGGGCTCAATGCACCATTGGCCCCCATATAGCTACGTCCATGTCCTTAAGATACTTATGTGCATCCTCACTGACAAACTCATTTATTTAAATATAATTTTATATCAATTGGATAAGTTTTTGTCACTACAATGAGTCTTTATAGCTTTATTTGATAAATGTTTGAATTATTGTGCCTTACATTTAATTTGTGTTTATATGGGCAAAAATTGTTGTATTTTGGTTTAATTGTGATAAATTAAATTTTAGGTAATTGATGCTATATTATTTGTAATTTTTGTTGTAAGGTATTTGAAGAAATTAAAATAAAAAAAAGCATCAAAAGAGGCTAGGCTATGAAGGTTTGGAGATGAAAACTTAATTAGTCACATCAAGCAAGAGCAAAAGGGTTGTTGGACGTAAGTGGCTGGAGAAAATGCAAAATAGATGAAGAGAGGGCAGCGTGAACTAGGGGACCATACAAGTGCAGTGGATGTTTTGTGTGGGGCTGTAAAAAGAGGAAAATAACGTGAAGAGGAGGAGTTGTTGCGCTTGTGTGTGGTCTTGGAGGTAAAAGCAGAAAATGACGTAAGTAGAGGCAGCTGGACATTTAAAACACTCCACTCACATGAAGTAGCGTTGGCAAGAGAGGATTGGAGCAGCTGGAAAAACACAAGCAAGGACAGCACAGCAATAAGTGGAGAGCCCCACCACAACGCATCAAGCAAAGCATCCAAGGAAGAAAAAAACATTAAACCAAGGAACAACCAAGGACTACCTTAGCAGCTGGATAAGAGAAACCAGTTAGAGGAGCTCTAAAAGTGGACACACAAAACACTCTCATCTCACGTCGTTGCAAGGTATGGCTAATACAATATTCTTGAGGCAGCGTGGGAGCATTACACGACACCAAGAGAAGAGCTGAAAGGAAGTTTGTGAAGTGGGCTGCATAGAACGTGGGAAGCAGCTGGTGTTGGTGTGTGAAGAAGTAAAATAATAAGAAAAATAAAGGGAGCAGTTGGCGTTAAAAAGGAGGGTGCTGTGCATTGAAGAGGGGTGTCGTTTGTGGAAGCTGGTGCTGGTAAACGTGTGTGAAGTGTGTAGTGGAGTGTTGAGTGTGTGAGGTGTGATGTTGTGGTAGTGTTGCAAAAATAAATAAGAGAAGAAAACGTTGTTGTGTGAGGGTGTGCGTGATCTAAGTGTGCTGTTGTTCTAGTGAGTGGCTTGGGAGTGACTTGGGTGCTGCCTTGAGTGGAAGTAGCTGCTGGACGTTTTTGGGAGACAAATAAAATGAAGTAGCTGGGCTTGTGCGTCGTTGGAGGTGAGTGTTGTGTAATTGTCTTTGGAGTGGGGCTGTTTGTGTGGTTTTGAAGAGAAAATAACGTGAGCTTGTGAGGCCTTGAGAGAAGGAGGCTGGTGGGCTGTTGAGCGCAAGTGGAGTTGGGTGAGAGTTGATAACGTGAGGTGTGATGTTGTGGTAGTGTTGCAAAAAAAAAATAAAAGAAGGGAAGAAAATGTTGTTGTGCTGGTGTATGCAAGAGTGAGTGTGTGCTGCCTTAGGTGTGAGTTGCGAGGGGCTGTTGAAGAAGGGAGCTAGTGACGAGAGTGTGCTGTGGCAGTAGCTAGAAAAAAAAAATAGAAGAGAAACAAGAGGTTGTGAGTATGCTGGGCAACTAGGAGAGGAGTGGTCTGCGTGATTTGCGTTGTCCTAGGAAAAAGATAGCAAAATTAGAAGCAGTCTACATGAGAGGCAGCTGGCGTTGAAGGTCTCTTCGCAAGGCAACATCTGGACGCAAGTAGAGCTAGGAGCTGGCGTTGTGCAAACGTTGTGAGCTATATGTGCGTGGCTTTTGGGAAATAGAAGAAGGAAAAACGCTGTTAGGGGATCTGATTCGTTATTGGTCCTCGTCTCTTCTATAGATCCAAAACCATTATTCTCGCTTCCCATGGCTGACTGTCTAAGCTCATTTTTCACAGCACATCCAATGAATTGTCGTGGCTAGTTCATCTTAATCCTTCGGTTCAATGGCAAAGGCAGGAGATTGGAATTTTATAGGGGAGTTTTAACTGCATTTATCTTCTGTCCATTTAATTAATTAGTAATTCATAGATTTTACTATTTAATTATTTGGAGTTGTGTTTTGTGACTGAATTA
>JANVCQ010000005.1:3587890-3599391 GCA_025531925.1 Erythroxylum plowmanianum
ATGAAAAGTTTCACAGAGACAAAAATATAAACAAAAAATAACCTGTATCTGGAGAGGACGAGAGTGATTGATGAACAGAACACAAGAGAAAAAAGGAAACAGAAGTCGACTGGTGGTGAGAAATAGAAGAAACGTCGGCTGGCGGTGAGAAACAGAAGAAACATGTATGTGGGGTTTTTGGTTAAACGTAAGTGACGGGAAAATAGCTTCCCGAAAAAGCTAAAATTTGGGATTTTTTAAAAAGCTCCAAATTTTAGCTTTTGAAAAAGCTGTATTTGAGCTTTTAAAAAAGCTGTTTCTACTTCAAAAGCGCTTTTAAAATTTACAACCAAACAGGTACTTTTTCTTTAAAATAGCTTTTGTGGTAGACAAAAGTGCTTTTGGACCCTCCAAAAGCTGAACCAAACAGGGGCTAAGTATTGCATATATATGCACTACATTAGCATTTATACACGAATTAATATTTATATACATTACAAAGATAGCATATGCACTCAATTGACTTATCTTAGGGTATGAAAGAAGTTAAGTGAACATGATGTGAATTATGAATTAATATGTCTTGAAATTTTGTATGACTGGATTTCAATTAATAAATTGAAATTAAATGTTATTGATTGAGAGATTAATGAATTAAATGTACATTTGGTCTAGAAAAAATACCAAGTGGTAAGAAAAATTGTTATATAGAAACTAGGATGATTAAGCCTAAAATTGAGTGACATTTGACATGGTTAAATGTGTGACAAATGGACTAGTAATTAAATAACAATTGGACCAATTATTATGTGACATGTGGACAAATCTTGAAATGAAATATGGACTGATTTAGTAGGGGACAAATGGCAACCTAATATATGGATTAGTGGCAGCTAATTAATTAGCCAAATATATTACATGCCTTAAGACATATATGATGAGTTTAGAAGTTGATACCTAACATGATGATGGAGCAAATTCCAGCAGCAATGTTTCTGTTGATTCTCTCACCTTTCTCCATCGAAATTGCTTCAAATTTTTTTATGTATTTTAGTCTTAACCCTAGCTAAAGTTCTACACAAAAACCACACCTAAGCCCTACACCAAATAGCCAAGAAATCTGTTCAAAGTTGTCTTCATCTTGCTATCCAAAAAAAAAAAAGGAAAACAACTCAGTTTCACCTTGGAATTGCGTTGATTTTTTCTTGCTTGGGAGGATTGTTTAATCTGGAATTTTGTTAAATGGAAAGCCTAATAGGTAAGTAAAAATCTGAGCTTTGTGGCATGTCAAATGATATAAGAATGATGCTTGAATTGGAATGGAATGCATGTGATATTGGTGAAGAAATGTGCTAGAAAATGTTGCATTAACTTGGAAGTTTTTCTGTTTTGTTTTTTATATAAACAAACTATGGAGTATAGGGCATTATGTAGATGTATTGGACTGAAATTTAATGTATAAAGAAGGTGGATTTATGTCTAAGAAAGTTGTTAGAAGACTATTCTTGAATTGAGAAAGAATTAGACCTATATGCATGATAATGAAGGATAGATTTCTAGTTTGATTTTTGATGCATGAAAGACTAGGATTTGTGAGTTGTTAATTGAATAATTTTGAACTAATTGGAGAGATTATTGATGAGGAATTGGAGTACGACTCAGGCCTAATAGAGGTATTATTGATGAACTATAAAGAGACTATTTTTAACTTTGGTATAAAGTGTAAAACAAAATCTGGAAAATTAGAGATGTAGGCCAAAATTCTGGTTTCAATTTTATCTTCCTCTTTCGACCTATTTTAACTATCTTTAGGGTATGAATTTGAAGAAACTTAAACAATAAAAGTTGTAGATTTAGGTCTTAGTTTGGCCTCTGTGAAAGTGGCTTGATTAAATAATGACTAGATATTGACTTATGCCTCTTTTCCTAATACTTCATGTGATAGATCCCTATACAGGAACCTTATATTATTTCCTAATTTTGGGGACTTAAGAGCTCACATTAGTCAAAGTATAAAACATGAAAAAATGATTATTGATGTCTTATTAATGCTTCAGTGAAACAATTTGTCTAGAAGATATCTCGATATGTTTATGTAGTTAATTCAAATCATAACTTAAAGAAGGGATTCTTTTGGATGAGTTGAGTTCAAATCTGGAAATTATGATCTGTTAAAGGAATAAGTGAGTTCTTTTAATGAAAATATGATCTTTAGGACATGAATAATGTATATAAGGTATGGATGAATGAGTATTGAAGAAAATAGGGTATTTCTGAATGAGAATTAGGTGCATGTATGAGTATATGTTGCTGGAAAAATTTCGGTGAATGAATAGATTTAGCTTGCTAAAATTTCAGATGTAACGGCCAATTATGTGTATATTATAAGAAGCTTTTGATCATAGAAATGTTTAAGGATAAGTGTAAAGTATGATTGATGAATATAGAGTAAATCAAGCTATTTTAAAAGGACAAACCTAATTGCAAAATGGTAGTATACAAAGTATGATGTTGAATGGTTAAGAAAATTGAATAAGGTTGCATACTCGGGAAAAGTCAATTGAGCATGCATCGAACATGACATATGTATATATGTGCACAAATGAATATGTATTTGATTGATCGACTTTGTAATGTGAATTATAAGTTAATTGTATGATTTTAGACACTCAAGTCACATGTTATTCAAACATTACCGGGCCATCCAGGCAATAGCATAAATTGGAGCGTATTGTGAATCAACCTAGATGATCTTCCTAGGATTGATTTATTCTATTTAACTTACAATTATTGAATTATTTGTGATTTGTATGTGAATTATGGACTTTAATGGTCCTAGGAGTTTGATATTCGGGAATGTACTAGAAGTGTTTTGTTTTCATCTGAAATTTGAATGGTATTTGTTTGCAACTGAATTATGAATGTGGTACTGTTGTCGCCTGCAGCCAAATTCAAAAGAAATCACTTTCGTTAATACAATTTAATGTAGTAGCGGTAAGTGGATATTGTTCCCATGAGAAATTTTTAACGGTAAAGATTAGCGAGTTTAAAACTAAAATAAAGTAACGAAAGGGGGTTTTGATTCACGACAATTTAAGAAATTAGAAATAACAAAAATCAAAAATTAACAAAAATAATTAGAACTGAAAATTAACAGAAAAGCCTTGGTTTCGAGTCACCGATGTTATCAAGCTAAAATGGATCCTCGGTATAATTTCAATCATTAATAAACATTCATTGGGCGTATTTTCTCTTAAGTGTAAATGACTAGAAACATGTATCCTAACATTCTTATTAATAAACAACCTAGATACGATCGTAGGTTCAATTGAATAATAGCTTTAAGAACCAAGAAACCAATGAACAAGATAATACATGTACGACATGCAATTAATAAAAATGAATATCTTCTTAGAATTTCCGACTTTAACGTAAAGAAAGTAATCCTAATTGCTACTTGTGATTAACAAAACAGAACGTCATATTTCATTAATCTAGCTATTGAACAAATCAATCCCTAGTTGCGCACCTAAAAATCAATCAATCAATTAGAAAAAGTAATGCAAAAAATATTCAATATTCATTAATGAACAAACTTTATTGACATCTCATACATAATAGGTGATAACAAGGTTCCCCTAAACCAAGAAAATAAGTTTGGCTATTCATAACGAAAGTAGAAATCAAAGAAATAACATCATAACAAGTCTTCATCTCTAGTCTTTCTTGAAAAATACGAAAATATGGAAGAAAAGAAGCAGAAAATGCAAAAAGATTGAAGGAAAAAAGTGTAGAAAACGAAAATCTATCTAAAACCTGGTCTAGCTTTCTGGAGTGAACAGTAATCATCTCTCCTTTTATGCTTATTTTTTCGATTTTCCTACTATCTTTCCTTGATTCTCTTCAGATAATGTATTCCTCAATTTCAGGTGATCAATCCCCTTGAAAGATGGCAATATAATCTTTAAAGATTATGAGAATCTCGAATTTAACTTTTGAAAATTGATCTGCAGATTTATTTTATCCTTAGGCGTGCCTACGTTTAGTCACAGAATTGCTGTCAAACTTGGAATTTCGGATTTTCTTCATTCTTTTGCATCTTTTTGATTCAATTTCGTCTCTAAGGTGTTGAAAATCATCTGTAAATAATTATAAGATAATTCCATTAATTTTGGATAATAATTTCAACACATTAAAGATAATTAAGTATAAAATCAGTGCAAATTGATGACTTAACAAATTCCCCCACACGGAACCTTTGCTCGTCCTCGAGCAAACATGTCAAACTGCTACACTTAGTCAATTCATTCTTCACAAGATCAAGTGCACACAATTCATTAACTTGGGCCAATAAGACTTAAGTTGCAACACATATCATAATTGCTTTTTATCAATGCAAATAAACAAAGTCAAAATAAGACATCTTTGTTCAAAAACAAGTATGAAATCAAACTGAATTCTTCTCACGGATTTCACTCTTGCACTCAAGTGTTTAAGGCAAAGTGTTTCTCTCAAATCTCACTCTAACATGTTACACTACCATAGGCTTGCAATTTTACCAGTTATCATTCATTCCGATCACATGAGCTAATAAATCATAAGGACTTTATTCAAGGTTGTAATGGGGCTAGGTTCACAGGTGAGGTGAAAATGACAAAGGGTTAATCACAAGCATTGACAAAGTACCAAGTAAAAGGGACACGCAAATTAAAATTATGAGATAAAATAAACATGAATGAAAAGGACTACCACTCCTCATTACTAACTAGTACCACTATACTTTATTCTTCTTCTTTTTTCTTTTTTTTTCGTTTTTTGTTTTTTTGATTTTTTTATTTTCCCTTTTCTTTTCTTTTCTTTTCTTTTTTCTTTCTTTTTTTCTTTTTTTTTGAATAACGCTAAGAACAAGGGAAAACAATAAAAACAAGAGAAAAATAACAACACATGAGTATAATTACCTATAAAAATATCTCATAATACAATATAGAACAAAAGTCCCAAATTACTCAATGCTTCATTCAACTTGTGATAGGGTAAGGCTAATGGGATTTTTGGGTTTCAAAATAAGGCAATTGATTGAAAAACAAGAATAAAGGTTCAAAAATGGTTGCAAAGGGAAAATAAGTAGGTGGGTCAATTTTAAGCTAAGGGTGTAAAAACAAAGAAGGCCTTAATCATTTCTATATCCCATGTAATCAAACAAATTCAAACCGGTTCCATGCAAGTTCTGAAGGCAACATTAATAGAGGACCGTCTCATAATTCAAACAAATAGCATGACATAAAGATGATGTCCTTTAGGCTCAAACTTCCCTCACAGGTTTAATTCAAGAATTCACCTTAATTTCACAATTTACTTCATCACTCAAATGTCAAAATTTTGACTAAGCCTATAAGATCAGTTATTGCAATCACTCAATGTGCTTCATCTTAAAACTCACTTAGCTCAATTTAATATCATGCATATACCCAATCTCATCCAAACTACTATGACAAAGCTTCATAGCTCAACATGCATAACCACACGCAAAAATCAATAGAACCACACAAAAACTAAAAAATTGCACATAAAATTAATTCCCCCACACCAAAACCAACATGGTCCACAATGTTAAAGAAGCATAAAAAAATAAAGGAAAAGTTAAAGAAAGCTTCTTTATTAGTGAAGTGCCGAATTAAGGGGTTGGCGAATGTGGCAGTTGAAATCCTTCATGCTCCCAGTAGGCCATCAAATTGTGTTCCAATCGGTGCATTGTCCGTTCAATCCCATTGAGACGAGCTTCCAAATCGGTGTTTTGTTGTTATTGGTTACTAGGTTCAGCTAGTGGTGCCCGATGTCGTCCGGTTGAAGTTCGTGTTGTAGGAAAAGTAGTTGGGCTGGGAATGGTGAAAGCAATGTGACAACAACTAAGATCCATAATGCCCATCCTGCACAAACAATCTAAATCCAGCGGCTATGGATAAATTTTTCGTTCACTTAGCTGTTGGAATCAGGTTATATTTTTAGGAAGTACGAAAGAGGTGCAGCCTCCGACTCGAGTGGTCCATTTGCTTTTATTTTCGACCTCCTTACCTCTTCTCGTCCTTTGACGTGTTCTTGGTGGTGGGGGGTCGAAAGTGGACGTTGGGGTTGTGGTAAAACTAGGTTGGTTGTGTTGGGAGTGGTTGTGGTGGAGAAAAGTTAGCAGCAAATTGGATGGGTGTAGGTAGCCTTCGGGAGGCACTTTTCTTCCTAGACATTGTGTTGAATTCGTGGAGACCACCTGCAATTTTCTATAGCAGAACACAAACATAAAAACAAACGTTAGGGTTGATGGGTGAATGGGCAAAGAAAACTAAGAGTTGCGTGATTTCTTGGTGGGCAAATGAAATAGATTAGCTAAGGTGGGTTTAGAGAATCAACAACTGGAGAGTGAGAATGGGAGAAGGAATTTTGGGCAAAACAAAAAGGGGGGAAATAGAGAGGGAAAGAAGGGAGTGGCGGTAAAGTCAAAAAATTTTGTTTTTTATTTATTTGTATTTTTTAATTTTAAAATGAAAAGATGAAAAATAAAAAGGACCTAATAAAAATGTGAAATTAAATTCCTAACTAAATGAAATAACATAATGAAATGAAAATACAAACTGGTAAATAAATAACATAAGCAAACCTGAAAATTTTACTGGTTTCCGTGAATGTGCTTCTTTAAAGTCGTTAGCTAGACATGTTTCAATACTTACCTAGTTAGAAATAGGTTAGGAGTACCAACTCTATTTCTTCCACTTGCTTGACCGAAAAGTTTTCATAATATGGTTTCAAGCGATGTCCATTAACTTTAAGTACCTTAGAGGTATCTAAACTCTGAATTTTGATTGCATCATAAGAAAAGACGTTAGTAACAATAAACGGGCCAAGCCAACGAAATCATAATTTTCCTAGAAATAACTTAAGCTTTGAATGATAAAGAAGAACTTTTTTTTTCAGATGGAAAAATGTTTCCTAGAAATCATTTTATCATGAAAAGCCTTATTTTTTTCCCTGTAAATTTTCGCATTTTCATTCGCCTCATTACGAATCTCCTCTAATTCTTGCAATTGTAACTTCCTACTGTTACTAACCTCCAATTGATCCATATTCAACTGCTTCACAGCTCAATAAGCTCTATGCTCAATTTTCACAGGTAAATGACAAGGCTTACCGAAAACTAACATATAAGGTGACATACCGATAGGAGTTTTGTACGCAGTTTGATATGCCCACAAAGCAATGTCCAATCGTAGACTCCAATCCTTTCAGTTCGGATTCACCACTTTTTCTAGTATGGACTTGATCTCTCTATTGGATACCTCAGCTTGCCTACTTGTCTGCGGATGATAGGCGGTAGAGACTTGATGTGTGATACTACATCTTTTCATCAAAGCTTCAAAAATCTTGTTGCAGAAATGGGTTCCTCGATCGTTAATGATAGCTTGAGGCATTTCGAACTTGACAAAAATATTTGATTTAACAAAATCAACAACAGTTTTAGCATTGTCAAATATAATAGCCTTAGCTTCAACCCATTTCGAAACGTAATCTACTGCCAAAACAATGTAATTCTTACTAAAAGAAGAAAAAGGACCAATAAAATCTATTCCCCAAACATCAAAAATCTCACATACCAGAATGTTCGTCAGTGGCATTTGATTCTTTGATCCCAAGTTACCTGTTCTTTGACAACGATCGCAAGACTTGCAAAACATGTAAGAGTCATAAAATAACTTAGGCCGAAACAATCCACAGTCTAAAATTTTTCGAGCAGTTCTTTTAAGACCGAAGTGTCCCCCACACACAGATGCATGACAAAAATGTAAAATAGATGGAATTTCATCATCTGTGACACATCTTCTAACAATCTGATTAGAGCAAAATTTCTAAAGATGAGGCTCATCCCAAATGTAATATTTAGCCTCTCGCTTGATTTTATCTCTCTCGGCTCTTGATAAATCACTAGGTAAAGACTTAGTTACTAAAAAGTTCATTGTGTCTGCATACCAAGGAATTACCTATTGAATTGCGAAGAGACTCCCATCTGGAAATTTGTCGTGAAGAACATCATATGCGGTACTTGGAGTGATCCTGCTTAAGTGGTCGGCCACCAAATTTTTAGCTCCTTTCTTGTCACGGATTTTCAAATCAAATTCTTGGAGTAGTAATATCCATCGAATTAATCTTGGGTTAGCTTCTTTCTTATTCACGAAATACTTCAGAGCTGCATGGTCTGAATAGATGATTACCTTCGTTCCCAACAAGTATGACCGAAACTTTTCCAATCCAAAGACGATCGCTAAAAACTCCTTCTCCATCATAGAATAATTTTTCTGGGCATCATTAAGTGTCATAGAAGCATAATAAATAACATGAGATACCTTGTTCACTTTTTGGCTCAGCACGACGCCAACTGCATAATCTGAAACATCGCATATCAATTCGAAAGGCATGTCCCATTGTGGTGGCTGAATAATCGGCGTTGTAGTGAGTCGCTCCTTAAGTTCATCAAACACACTTTTGCATGGCTCATCAAAATTAAATTTCACGTCTTTTTGAAGCAATCTACACATGGGTTGCGCAATTTTGGAGAAGTCCTTGATAAATCGCCGATAAAATCCTGCATGACTAAGAAAAGAACGAACTTTTCGCATATTTACGGCATAAGATAAAGATCAAATAACATCTATCTTAGCCCTATCGACTTCAATTCCTTTCGACGAAACAATATGGAACAAAATAATGCCTTGATCAACCATGAAATGACACTTTTCATAATTTAAAATCAAATTAGTTTCAATGCAATATTTTAGTACTTTTTTAAGGTTGACAATGCACGTTTCAAAAGACTCCCCATATATCGTGAAATCATCTATAAAAGTTTTCATGCAGTTCTCCACAAGATTAGAGAAAATACTTACCATACATCGTTGAAATGTCGCGGGTGCATTTCACAATCCAAATGGCATTCTTCGGTAAGCAAAAGTGCCGAATGGACATGTGAAGATTGTCTTCTCCTGATCCTTAGGTGCCACCAAAATCTGATGATATCCTGAGTAGCCATCTAAATAACAATAGTGAGATTTACCCGCAAGTCTTTCAAGCATCTGATCAATAAATGGAAGTGAAAAATGATCTTTTCTAGCAACTGAATTTAGCTTCCTATAATCTATACATACCCTCTAACCATTTTGAACACGAGTCAGTATTAACTCACCATTGCTATTTTCAATCACAGTCGCACCAGTTTTCTTCGGTATTACTTAGACCGAACTTACCCACTTACTATCTGAAATCGGATAAATGATGCCTACATCAAGAAGCTTCAAAATCTCTTTCTTCACCACTTCCATCATGGGTAGGTTTAGATGACGTTGTGGTTATCTCACCTCCTTCGCTTCATCTTCCATCAAAATTTGGTATATACAAATAGTGGGGCTAATGCCTTTCAAATCAGTTACTGTCCAACCAAAAGCTTCTTTATTCTCCTTCAAAACATTAACTAGCTGGCTTTCCTGCACATCCGAAAGTTGATTAGAAATAATAAGAGGTAATGTATCTTTCTCACCTAAAAAGATGTATTTCAAATGACTAAGTAGGCTCTTTAATTCCAATGTTAGTGGGCTGGTCAATGATGGCAACAATTTATCCACCCTTTTGGACATTTCCATGGACGTGAGCTGATGAAGGGATGGTTCGGTTGTCTCCATACAAGATGATGTCTTCCTTGGTTCATTAGTCAATGCCATTTTCTTTATTTCATGCCAATGAGATGCATGTTCCAATTGTTCCCTGGATAATGTCGATTCCTCACCTTCTTGCCAAGCTAACACATTCTCCTTTTGTTCACCATATAACACAGGTTCCTCGTATCCTTTCCAAGTTGACGCCTTTTCCATTACCAAAATCATTTCAACTTCATCTTTGTCTTCTAAAATCCAATTTTTCTGCATCTATGTATCAATAAAATCCACAAAAACAATAGATTGCTCATCATCTAGAATTTTCATGGTATTATAAATATTGAACTTAATTAAGTCACCGTCAAATTCCATAGTTAAAGATCCATTATGAACATCTATTTTGGTTCTAGTCGTTTTCAAAAATGGCCTTCCAAATAAAATCGAATGGAGGAAGATGCATTATCAGTGCCCATCTGCAAAAGGTAAAAATCAGCCGAAAAAAGCATGTTCATTACTTGAACCAATATGTCTTCTAACACACCCTTCGGATAATCATTTCAGTGATCCACTAATTGAATCACTACGTTAGTTTCTTTAAGAGGTCCAACATTTAAAGATTTATACACATTATAAGGCATAACATTTATGGACATACCTAAATCTAACATAGCTCTTTCAATCCGCAAATCACCAATTTGGCATGGGATAGTAAACATACTTGAATCTTGACATTTCAGGGGAAGCTTTTTTTTTTTGTAAAATTGCTGAAACGTTTTCTCCTAATTGGACTTTCTCATCGAATTTTATTTTCCTCTTTGACATACAAAGCTCCTTAAGGAATTTAACATATCGTAGAATTTGTTTAATTGCATCAAGGAGAGGAATATTTACCTGAACCTTGTACAAAGTCTCCAAAATTTTCTTCTCTTGTTCTTCCTTCTTTGCTTTTATGAATAGACTCGGAAAAGGAGGTCGAATCACCTTGGTTTGCATTCTGCATCAATTCAGGTTGTGAAGGTGCCTTTTGTGTGATCTCTTTTTCTACCTCTCTTCTGGAATTTTTCGGAAGTGGTTCTTGTAATTCCTTACCACTCCGCAATGTAATAGCCTTTGCACTTTGTTTTGGATTGATCTCTGGTTATGCTGGAAAATTTCCAGAAGTTCTCGCTTCTAATCGATTAATGGCAGTTGCCATTTGGCTCATTTGATTTTCAATGTTTCTAATACTTGCTTCAGTATTTCACTGAAATGTCCAAGAGTTAGTGGCCAAAGATTGAACTATATCTTCCCAAAAGGACTTACCTTCAAAATTGGATGTTATATTTTGATTTTGCGGCGGCACTTATGGTTGTCTATACTGTTGAAAATTCGTGGTCGCTTGTTGTCTTTGAGGATTCCCATATTGCAAATTCGGGTGATCGCGTCATCCTGGATTGTAGGTGTTGGAAAATAGGTCGTACTTATATTGACTTGGCCCCGCAAATCCTCCCACAGCATTTACTTGGTTTGCGCTTTCCTCCTGCAAAATCAGCCATAAATCAGTAGCATGTCCTAACATTGAACATATGCCACATACCTTCGCTTCTTCTTTCTTCATGACTGCCAATTGTCGCACCAAAGAAGTGAGATCATCCAATCTCTTCTCCAATGAGGTTACGCTAACTTCATTCACGCCATTCGATCCATGTCCAATACGTATCCCGAATTGTTGAGTGTTGGAGGCCATGTTAGTAATCAATTCCCTTGTGGCCGCTGACGTTTTATCAACTAAAGCACCACCGCTTGCAGCGTCTATCATACTCCTATCCGAAAGCAAGAGCCCTTCATAAAAAT
>JANVCQ010000005.1:3624143-3663414 GCA_025531925.1 Erythroxylum plowmanianum
ACTCCTCTTGGCTTCGGACTCTCCACTTCGGCACATCCTCCTCCATGAGTTCCACACTACCAAACTCGGCGGTCATGTGGGTATTTTAAAAACCTACATGCTCATTAGTCAAAATTTTTGGTGGCCTAAACTTCGCAAAGATGTCGCTGCCTTTGTCAGAGATTGCCCCACTTGTCAGCATGTCAAATATTGCACTACTCCGCCGGCGGGTCTTTTGCTGCCCTTACCGCCTCCTAGTCACGTATGGGAGGACTTAATTATGGATTTCATTACCGCCTTACCTCCGGCCAAAGGGTTGTCTGTCATCTTGGTCGTCCTCGATCGCCTTACAAAGTTCGCTCATTTTGCTGCCCTCCCTCGTTCCTTTACTACTTCAACGGTGGCTGAGAAATTTGTTGATTTGATTGTTCTACTCTATGGGTTTCCGAAATCCATCACCACTGATCGCGACCCGATTTTTGTGAACCAGTTTTGGACCAAACTCTTTGATCTCAGTGGTACTACCCTGCAACGCTCCACCGCCTATCACCCCCAGACGAAAGGTCAGTCGGAAGTTGTCAACCGCACGCTCCAACAATACCTTCGTTGTTTTGTCCATGAATTTCCACACAGATGGCTCCAGTATTTACCATGGGCCGAATTCTGGTACAACTCCAGCTACCATTCTTCCATCGGCATGTCGCCATTTCGAGCTCTTTAAGGTCGCGAGGCGCAACATGTGCCTGCCTATTTACCGGGCACCACCAACATTGAATCCTTGGACACTCAACTTCAACACCGTAACGAGCTCCTCAAGTTCCTAAAACATCAATTGCATAACGCTAGAAACCGGATGAAGCAGCAGGCCGATAAACACCGCCAGGACGTCCAATTTACCGCAGGTGATTTGGTCCTCGTTAAATTACAACCTTATCGCCAGCACTCCGTCTCCTCGCACCGCCATCAAAAGCTGGGGTTCCGCTATTTCGGTCCTTACCGAGTGGCCCGCGCCATCAATCCTGTTGCTTATGAATTAGACTTACCTCCTGGAAGTCGAATTCACAATGTCTTTCATGTCTCCCTGCTCAAGCGCTTCCATGGCCCGCAGCCTGCTGGTGTCACCGCCTTACCACAATCGACTATCGACAATCATCCGGTGATGGAACCTTTGGCTATAGTCGGCAGTCGACTTCACCTGCTCCCTAATGGTCAACAGACGAAACAAATTTTGGTACAGTGGGCCGGGTTGCCCCCCGAATCATCTACCTGGGAGGATTTGCTCCAGTTCATGAGGGACTACCCTGACTTGGACCTTGAGGGCAAGGTCCCTTTCGAGGATGAGAGTGATGTTGCACCTCCAAATGAGCAAGAGGAGCCCCATACGCAAGAGGCCACTAACGAGCAAATTCCAGCAGAGCACGAGGAGCCCGATGAACGGCCGAGGCCGATACTAATGCAAGCTCAGACCCAACAGACGGAGACAGCGAAAGGGAGGAATCCACTAAAGAAGATAGCCTAATTCCTCTGAGGCGTAGTACACGAGTAAGACACGTACCAACTAAGCTTAAGGATTAACGGCAGAAACACGTGAATGAGTAGTTATAGTAAGAGAATAGAATAACGATTTGTACAGCTACGTATAGCTGGAGTGAGAACATACGAATATAATCGAGCTTGTAAGAGGCAAATGGGGATATGGAAAGAAAAGAAAGTTATAGAAAATAGACTCTGCTCCCTACCGAATATTTCTCTGAACGACCCTCGTAACATAAAACTATCAATTAATTACATATTTCTAATCATATTAAGGACCAGGGGCATTTTGTCTTTGTCACCATTTTTTCGTTCTGTCCACTGCAACAAACACATTCTGTCCTTGAGACGGAAACAGAAATTTCTGTTCTGTCTACCACAACCAAACACCTCACTGTCTCCTGTTTCTGTTCCGTTCCGTCCTATTCTGTTCCATCTCCAGATACCGGAGACAGCAACCAAACGCAGCGTTAGGCCTCCATCCTTTACCATGCTCGTAACAAAAGAGCATTCTGAAGTTGATAGCATATAGGAATGTTTCATAGGTATTCTTGAAATGTCACGTGACCCAAGTTATTGAAATGCCTTATAATTAGATTGTAGCCGTCTAGTTCGGCGCTGAAGCCAAGAAATAGACTTGATCATGTGAAATGTAGCACCAGCGTAATGGGAACCACGTGAAGTCAATCAGCTAAGCCCCGAGGCAAAAGGTTCTCAGCCACCGTCAAAACATTTTAGCGTTCGTCCTTTCTTATTGAACAAATTTTTTTACCATAAAGAGATGATTTTAATACAAAAACGTTGAGATATCTCCAACCATCCTAAAATAATATCAAAAAAATTTAACACATGCAAGTTTCTCTTCAATCAAAAGAAATTTACAGAAATTACGTAACAATACATCTTTTTTGGACAAATGACAAAAGTATTATATAAATGAAACCAGTGACGAAGCCAGAAATTTAAAATAGGAGGGTCCAAATATTTAATTTTTTTAAATTTTGAAGAGTCCAATGCACCACTAGCCTCCAAATAACTCCATCCTTATATATATATATATATATATATTAAAAATTAAAAATATTTAATTTTTTAAAATTTTGGGGAACCCAGTGCCTCACTGGGCCCCATCTATCTTCGTCCCTGAACGAAACTATTACCACGTTACAATGAGGTTAAAGTTGTTCGCCTTTCCTCTTAAGGAAAACTAGTTACACATAACAAAGTTAGAAAAATAGCCTTATTATAAAAATGTACAAATTACAAGCCCGACATGTTCTTAATATCCATGGTCAAAAGCTGATGCAACTGTTTAGCATAGATGCAAACTCTGATATTATTGATAACTCTATCAATCAATTGATATTTCTCTATCTTCTTATAAGTAAACCGTCTACTCTTCCACTCTTTTCATATGATATATATGAAAATCTTAAATGCTGCTTTGAAAAGAGGAGCATTGGGTTTCCTCCATACCGAATTGTCAATAATCCAAGGTAATATTTTCTCCTAATTATAACCACAAAATTATAAGGTAACATGTGCAAGATTCTACTCCAGATAACCTTAGTATAGGAACATTGGAAGAAAAAATGATCCATGTCCTCAACAACAATAGTACATAATAAACAAGTTGTATTAATATTGCCATACCATTGGCTCTTGGTCTGAAGTCTATTTTTGATTGCCAACCAAGAGATGAAAGAAACCCTTGGATACACTACCTTTTCCCAAAGGAAATCAGACCACGGAACATTAGGTAGTATATCTGTAAATAATTGATAGCAAGAGTGATTCGAGAAGTTACCATTCTGATTTACAGACCAAAAAATAACGTCAGTATTCCGAAGATCATTCAGACGTAGAAGGTGATTCAGCATATTATGGAATCCTCTAAAATCTTCATACCATTCACCATTCAAAATTAAAGATGAAACTTGAGAGTTCAAAGGCAATATGTTCCCTAAGTGTTGAAAGTCTAGTTGGTAAACCAAAGGACTTATGTCAAACCCTAAACCCTAATCACAAAAAATTAATCTCCCCAAGTACTAGTAAATATTCAGCACATGCTTTTTATGTTAACAACCATTCTGAACAAAAACGCAAAATACGGATTCCCAATTATATGTTGTCTGTTGATTTCTTTTTTCGTTTTTCTCATGTTTGACTACTTTCAGGTTGATCTAAATTCTTTTGTTGATCCATAAAAATTTCTTGATCTGATTCATATCCATAAATAATTTCATCTTGATTTGTTATTGCTTTAACAAGTTCTGTTATCAGTCTAACTTCTTGTTGTAATTCAATCAATTCAGCTTCTTTCTTAATTAATGATTCCTTGAGACTCATGATTGTTGCTTCCATTATCTAGTTAGAATATCTGCAAGATTGTTGATAGAAGATTTTATATACTGGATATGAAAATTATATTGATTAAGTTATAATTGTCACCTGATTAAGCGTCCTTGATTATAATTAGTTTTGATATTGTATTTAGTGAATCCACATAAATACTTCGAATTAGTCTGAATAATAAATTCAATTGGTAATAAATCAATACGCCACTTTCTCAAAGTTGATTCAGTTAATTCTAAATGATCTATGTCTAATATGTTTTGTTCTTTTTCTTCTCTATGTACTATATTCTGTTTTGCATCAAGTGTTGTAAACCATTTATCTCCTTTTAATTTATTTATAATATAGTCTTTTCTTGATTATTTATATACATCTCCTATAGTTGCTTTGTTTAGTTTTTTATAGTTAATAACCATACGTCATTTTCTGCATTTTTGTTCAGAATGGTTATTAATGTAAAAAGCAGGTGCCGAATGTTTTCAGAATAAAAAAATAAATGTCTATATAGATACAAGAGCTATAATATGTATCGCTACCAAAATTTTACTAAATAATTGGAAATGATTACATAAACCATTACTTTACTCGAAAAATTATTAATTGAAAGGTCTAATAAATTAGCACTAGTAATACAAGTAGAAAAACCATTTGAAGGTATGAATAATAAACGTATTTTATGGAATTTTATTACTTATAAAACTACAGGCATAATATTAAATTTATTTTTAGATAATAAAGAACAAATAAAAATACTACTGAATTCTTAATTGCTTTAGAAACAATAGACTTGATCTAGTAGGGTTTCTATTTCAGATTGTAAGTATAAATTATTTCGAAGGCAAAATTGTAATTGATTCAGTTTGTCAGTTATAAGTTTTAAAGTTTTATAATAAGTAGTATGATAAATGAGAATTTTAAGAATAATAGATTTTTGGTTGAGTGAGTTGATTATTGGTGTTTTTAGAGTTATATAATGTAAATATTGACACAAAGGATTAAAAAATTACATTGGTTAAACCATGGAAAATTAAGAACTTGAAACCGAAACTGAAACAAAAAATATAGAAACAGTTGAAAAAGATATTAAAATACAATTAGAAGAAATTACTCAATCAGTTAATCAATTAATACTTGAAAACAATTCTTTAAAAAAGGAACTTGTTAAACCAATAACATATCAAGATGAAATTATTTATGGACATAAATCAGATTAAGAAATTTTTATAGATCAACAATAGTAATAGTTTCATCTAAATTATGGGATATTAATGGTATTCCTATTTTTAAGTGAGTATTAAATTTTATTTTACCATATGCTAAATTTCCATTTATAATTTCTATGATTTGATCATTTAAATTAGTCATTCTTTCATCAATAATTGCCATTCAAATAGGTGAATCAATTCCTCATTGAAATGTTGATTTTAATAGCATCTGGATTGTAGATAAAGGTATATATCCTATTTAATGATTGATGAAAACATAAAAATTAAAGAATTCATACCTTAGTTCTCGTTTTCCTTTTAACGCCAATCCTTATACTAGACAGGAATGAGAGATAAAGTATAACAACTAAAACATTTATTTTTTAGATTCTACTTTACGTAACCACCTTCATCTATAAATGACAGATCAAATAATAGAGGAACAGAATATAGTACATAGAGAAGAAAAAGAACAAAACATGTTAGAAATAGATCATTTAGAATTAACTGAATCAATTGGTATTTTTCATATAAACAGTTTACTTTCTAAGGAAAAACAAAAACAAATAGCTAAAACTCAATTAGATTTAAAATCCGGACAAGACATATAAAATCTTTTGATAACAGTCTTGCAGATATTCTAACTAGAGAATGGAAGCAGCAATCATGAGTCTCAAGGAATCATTAACTAAGAAAGAAGCTAAATTAATTGAATTACAACAACAAGTTGGACTGATAACCAAGGAAATCAACCAATTAAAATCTACCATTACTTTACCCGAAAAACAATGTTCTTCAAAGCAACCACCAAAAGTCACTACATCACCAAATATTCATCCCATTATGCCATAAGATTTTTACTTTGTTTATCTAGAAAAATTTCTTCGACAGTTTTATTTATAGGATAGGGTAATTTTTGAATAAAGATTTGAATATACATGTCTTGTTCAGTTCTTGTTAGTCGATAATAATATTTTTAAATTCACATATATATTTTTCTAGATAACATATGTTACAAATTCTCATATTACCAAGAAAAGACTATATTATAAATAAATTAAAAGGACATAAATGATTTCCTACACTGGATGCAAAATCTGGATACTGGCAACTAAGTCATCATCATCACATCCAATCTAAAGTCTAACAGTAAGGTAGGGTCTGGGAAGGTCTTATAGTACGCAGCCTTACCCTTACATAGTAGAGAGGTTGTTTTCCGGTAGACCCACATGCAGATGTGACAAGTAAAAAAATGATGCAAAAAAACAGAAGCAATAATTAAAGAACTGGCACGCATAAAAATTTAGTGACTAGAAATGCACGCATAAAAATTTACTGGCAACTAAGTCTACGAGAAAATACAAAACCATTAACGTCCTTCACCTGTCCTCCATAAAAGCATTGTCAATGGAACGTCTTACTTTTTGGATTAAAACAAGCATCTAGTATTTATCGACGGAACTCTTTTTCATTCCTAATCTTTGCGTTTAGAAAAATGTCCCATTTATATACTTGCATAATAAATATTGTTTTTGATTGGGTGGTCATGCCAAAAGGCATCCTACTCATGTATTTATACTGGCATCAATTTGTACCAGTAGTGTATCCTTGGGAAGATAATTATACAAGACTGGGAGTTCCTTACAAAGAGATTTTAGTGTACGTACTGCTTGAGTATCTTCTGTATTTCAATCCCATTGATATTTAGTGCTACATTTAAGTTGTAATATTTTTCTTTCTTTAGCAAGATTTTTAAAGAATGATTGGATATATAATTAAATATTCCTAAAAGTTGTTGTACATGAGTTCTATTTTTTAAAATGTATGGAAATTGTTGTATTTTATTGATTGTAGAATTTGTTTCATAATCAGATTCTATGGGTTCTAGATTATATTGTAAGGCTGAGTCTAAAATATTGACTTTTTCATTATATTTATTATTTGGTTTATGTTTTCGTTTAGGACATTCGTTAGCATAATGTCCTTCCTCTTTACATAACCAAAATTTACATTGTTTCTTTCCTTGAGGGTTTTCTTATTTTATGATTATTATGAAGATAAGTATATTTTAGTAAATAGTGTAAAATAATAGGTCTAAATTTATATCTAAGACAATCGTGAAATAATAATCTAATAGATTGAGATCTCATTTTAACATATTCATCTCCTATCCTACTTCAAAATATTATTTCTAGTCTCACTAATCATGTTGCAGTAAAGGACTTAGGTCCATTAACTTACGTCCTTGAGGTGGAAGTCACGGCAAAAAGGAGTTGTATTCATCTTCGGCAAACCAAATACATTCAGGACCTACTATTTTGCGCAACAACATGAAGCTTCCGCAGTTGCAATGTTGGCCTCTTCCCAAACCAAGGATATATACGCTCAAGCTAAACCATTTCATGATCCTAAACTATACCGCCATATAGTGGGAAGCCTGCAGTACTTGACTTTAACACGCCCAGACATAACCATGGCTGTCAACAAAACATCCCAGTTCATGCACTCCCCTTCGGTTAATAATTGGCTAGCCGTTAAGTAAATTCTCCGCTATCTTTGTGGCACAATGCATCATGGTCTCATTATTTGACCTTGTCACTCACCAACCTTGTTGGCCTATTCTGACGCCAACTGGGGAGGTGATCTTCAGGATAGAAAAAGCATAAGAAGTTATATTGTATATCATGGTCCCAATAACATTTCGTGGTCTTCAAAAAAGCATAATACAGTGGCTCAATCAAGTATGAAAGCAGAGTACTAAGCCTTTGCAACCGCAGCCTCAGAAGTTAAATGGCTACAATTATTGTTAAAAGAGAATCAGATACAACTCCCTATGCCTCCACGGTTGCTGTGTGACAATGTTTCTACCACATACCTCGCTGCCAATCCTATTTTCCACTCGCGCTCCAAGCATCTCGAGATAGACATCCATTTCGTTCAAGATGAGGTCAGATATAAATGTCTCCAGGTTTCATTCGTGTCTAGCAAAGATCAGTTGGCCGACATTTTCATGAAGCCCTTACATAAGTCTCGATTCCTTCACTTAAAGTCCAAACTTCCTATCGTTCCGACTACAAGTTTGCTGGGGGACAGCTCCTTGTGACTTGGGATTCCATTCACGCCAACGGGATTTCTAGTCATTGAAACCAACAAGATTTTTTGTCAATTCCAACTCAAGCAATTCAAAGCCATTCAATTGGTTCCTGTAAATTAGCAGTAATCAAATATTTTTGTATTTTGAAATGTACAGAAAGTTAGCTCCTAAAATAGTGTAGTTATACAACTATATATATTGTAACCTTCGATACTAACTGCACACAAGAAATTCCAAACCAAATAATTCACACTTTCAATGAACATAATTTTCTCAACTTAAAAGTATAATCGAAAGAGGGTGAGAGAAAGAAGGAGAAAGAGAGTAAGATATAATTTTTAAAAGTTACATAATAAAGAAAGAGATAAAAAGATATCATATAACCTTTAGAAGTTAATTTTTAAGTTACTTTGTCAATTACTTTAACAAAATATTAATAAAAATAAGTTTAAATTGAATTGATTAATATTTAAAATTTTAGATAATTAATTAAAAATTTAACATTAAACATTGAACATTAAAAATTAAACAACCTTTTTAAAAAGTCTATATTTTTTAGTTTATTATCCTGAAAATTATTAGTACATAACAGGACGAAAGTGATACTAGGTAAGCTCTTGTGGAAATTAGGACACAAACATTTTTTAATATACATTACTATCTAACACTAGGAAGACTCAAATCTTGTTGATTCGGCAACATTGCCATGCTTCTATCCTCTTCTAAGGTCATCTCTATAGACAAAGATTCCTTCAGCTCAGCGAGTACATAGCTCATGTCAGGTCTTTGTGTTGCATTTTGTGCAACGCAGGACATTGCTATCTCCACAGATTTCCACGCAGAATTGAGGTTGACTTCACCTTGTAATTTTGGATCAACTATTCTCTTGATATCGCCTCTTTCTATCAAAGAATGAGTCCATTGAATTATATGACAATGGTACTCTTCTACTGGAATTGCTATTGGTTGCCCAGTTATTAGCTCAAGCAGAACTACCCCAAAACTATATGTATCAGTTTTCTTGTTGAAAATTCCTGATGCACGGCACCTTTATAGAGATAAAAATGACAAGTTACAACCACTAAGATTTGTTTGATTAGGAGGTTTTTAAGGAAGCAAACCATTGACACTTACGATGGATCAAGATACCCTAAAGTGCCAGCAGGTTGAGTAGTGACATGGGTGTCCTTGAATGTTGATAGTGCCCTAGACAACCCAAAATCAGATAATTTGGCTTGAAGATCTCTAGTTAATAAGATGTTGGAAGACTTAAAATCTCTGTGAATTATTGGCAGCTTGCAACCATTGTGTAGATACTCCAACCCTGCAACTTTAATTAGAGATATTAGCTACACTTCTAACATATAATTACATGAAATATGTGAAAGAATTATTTATGACAGAGCTTGACCATGTGCTGCATCTATTGCAATTTGAAGCCTCTTTGTCCAACTTATAGCATCTGCTCCTGAACCTACAAAACATAAAGTAGTATTCTTACTCTCAAGGAAACTAAACTTGACAATCAGTTCAATATAAATGGAAAGTTGGCCAATGAGGAAAAGTAATTAACTTAGTTTATAATTAATTACCAAACAAATGTTGTTGTAAATTCCCATTTTCCATATAATCATACACTAGCGCCATAATTCCCTCCTCGTTACAGTAACCACGCAAAGGGACCAAGCTTCTGTGATGAACAACTAGTAAGAGCTTAACCTGTATGTTCAAGAATTGTCATGGTTAATGAAAATTACTTACGCATACATCTCCCATGTAAGCTTGACAACAATTCCAGGCAACTGTTTTTTTCTTTATATCTAACCTCTGCTAAAAATTCTTTATATCCTTGCTTGGAAGATGCAGACAACAACTTGACTGCAACTTTTGTGCCATCACTCAGGTTGCCGCGATAAACTTTTCCAAATCCTCCTTCTCCAATTTCTTCTCGGAAATTATTAGTAATGCTCATAATCTCAGAGTATGTAAATGAATGATTCTTTGATTTCAGTAATGAACCCTTTTGGCATTTGGTGACTGGAGAGAAGATGAAAAAGAATTACTATTCCAACTTTTATAAGACAATAAAAACTATAATGAGATGTAGTTTACCTAGAAAATCTGTAAACAAAAAGAAAGCATTTTACCTCTGTGCCTTTTCATTATCCATATAATAATCATGATGCTTAACAGGATAAACGCCAGGATTGAAACCATAGATACAACAATTGGAATGATTAGGTTTTTCTTCGATTTCTCACAAGGCGCAGTTAGACATAGTTTTGGATTACCATCAAAGCTGGTATTTAATCAAAGAAGCATCAAAATCGCAATCTATCTTTTAAGATAAATGAAAATAAAGAAAATGCTGAAAAGTATCAAACCTTAATTGCAGTAGGCCAGTCTTAGCTTTTTCAACAAGAAGTTGAGGAATTACGCCAGAGAGCTTATTCCCATTTAAATTTC
Source organism: Erythroxylum plowmanianum (assembly GCA_025531925.1). Classification (NCBI taxonomy): domain Eukaryota; kingdom Viridiplantae; phylum Streptophyta; class Magnoliopsida; order Malpighiales; family Erythroxylaceae; genus Erythroxylum; species Erythroxylum plowmanianum. The sequence goes on from JANVCQ010000005.1 coordinate 3,634,776, forward strand.
TGCAATGAATGCAAACAAAAAAAATCAATTATACATGCGATGAATAAACTCTTATGGAAGTATAAAATCTTATCAACTTACAGCACACTTAGATTTGGAAGTTGTCCTAAAAACTCAGGCACTGGTCCAGTGAGTTCATTGAATGACAAATCCCTAGAACAAAATGAACTAATTAGTAGACATAAGTCATAGAATCTCATTTTGCGGATTACTATAAGCAGCTGGCACATTCTATAAAATAAATGGTAAGGATCCTTACAAGTACTGCATTGCTCTGAGATTCGAAAAGGCTAAAGCTATATCTCCTCTCAAGCTACTTAAACTGAGGTTCCTATACACAATTAAGATGAACTAAATAAATAATTGAAATATCTCTACTTGTCAGTCAGACATTCTCAAAACTAAAACATGCATGCTTGGTGGTATTAAGAAATCTCTTCTTCATAATGCTTAAAACATAATTCAATTTCTCTATAAACAAACATTACTTGTTCAAGAGTAACATAAACTCACAACGAGATTATTTTTGAAAGTTCAATACTGTCATCATTACTGCTGCAGCTCAAACCGGTCCATATGTACTTTGAAGGTAAACATGGATCTCCTTGCCAGTCTATTTTATTAATCTTGTAGATATGTTTTATTTCCGTCATAGTATCAACTGCGGCATTGTAGCACATGAAAACATAAGAAACTTCACAATTTTCGAACTCAATTTTCCAATCTATCAACAGTGACATCGTATCACATAAGGACATGAAACAGTTTAGAATCCCAAACTTCATTTTGTATGCTAGTAGCTATTTATTAATGGTAGCATTTGCAGTTCTGTCAAAAGAAAAACGAGCTATATGTTTGGAATAAAGCTGAAAGTAGAGGAAGAATAAAACAGAAGAGCAAGTTTGGCAACAACTTGTATTTTTTCCTTATAAATTATACACGTATATATAAGGGAGTATATTATATCACACATCTGATCACTCTTTTGAGCAAGTAAATAAGCAATAATAACATATTTTTTTGGTTGTCTTAATAACACAAGAAGTTCAACTAGCTTCACTAATATGCAATCAAATTTCAAATTTTTAATTCTAATAACTACATGATTATCATCTAGATAAATTACAAATTAATTAAATTAATTTATTCAAACTTAATATCTCCAAGTTATTGTAATAATGGTACCAAACATCATTATTATCATAATTCATCAACTTGAACATGGCCTAAAATAAGACCGTATTATATGACGTGTTCCTCTGTAAACATATTGAAGTGAAGAATTATAAGATTTGTCATAATCAATGTTAAGTTATGATTGAATTGGTAAATGAACAAGTCATATACAACTGTACTATCTAAAATTTACAATGAATTGTAATTGTGTAGACTTATTTGATATATAAAAGATTATGCAATCTTTAAATAAATGATTGATTACTACAATAAAATTATTTGCTCTTATTTCTTGAAGAAGTAGGTATATCTAATTAGTCGAACTTTTTAAAAAACATTTTAGTTAATTATTATTTGTTTGTTTTTTTGTTCAAATCTATCATCGATGCATATTCATTATTTCTTATAAGTTTCTATGATTTCAAATTTCAACTATTATTATTGATATTGTTGTATATTTTAAAGAAGATTTCTTTTCAAACTCACATCATTTGAAAATCTCTTCTGTTCTTCGTAACCTTTTGTATAAGTTATCTTTTTTCTTTGCGAACCCAAAGGACAATATTAAAAACGGTCTTTTCCACAAATATCTCGTCTTAAACTTGAAGCACATGTTCAATGAAGCTTTCTTTTCGATTGTGTCTTTTCTTTTTTTATTCTAAGATCTAAACGAGGGACTTTGATATCACTTTATTAATTATCAAAGAAGAGGATATAGGTATTTTCAAACATGAAAAGACACAAGATATACCTTTATTATAACAACACTAATAGGTTTACAATTTTTCCAAAAAAACACTACATTTATAATATTACTCGACTCTATATAAATTACTACAAGAAAAGTTATGTTTATACTTTTAATATTAAAAAACTCTTATCATACTAACATATTTACATGTAATTAAATATATTTAATTTCTAAATTTGAAAGGCATAAAATCATAATTATTTCTATAGCAAAGTTAATTTTATCACACTCCTCTTTATGTTTAATAATTATGTTTACTATTTATATCAAAAAGAGTATCTCATAAATAAATTAAAAAATGCAAAGTTGTAAACATAGTGACTTACCATCCGCTTGGTTTGTGGTTGGATTTGATAAGTCGAGTTCCCGGAGAATCTCAAAAGCGTTAAGGATTGGTGGGAGGGTAGAATCCTCTGTTGCGTTGATAGAAAAATTAACCACTCCTAGGGATTTGTTGGAACGAATGGTGAGGGGTTTTGAGTTCTCAAGTGTAAAAGCCCCATAATCGTCTCCGTTTATCGTAACTGCGAACTTTCTTCGTTGTCCTGGCAAAATCTTCTCAATTTCAAAAAAGTACAAGATAACGTATAAATTATACCCGGGGCTATTATCGGTGTAGTTATAACTCAGTGAACTCTGATTAGTCCCTGGCATAGCTGCAGTTGTGAGCACATCTACTGGCACTTTATTGTTATCATTGTCCTCTTGCATGTCAATATTCACCGTCGACTTAGGTAATGAAATCCAATCGACTGTATTCAGTGAATCCCACGAGCGATCGTAGGGATCATCCTTGTACCTACAATATTCTATCGTTTAAGAGACACTTATATAAACCCTCCATATCATATATGAGTATTAGTTGGATTGCTTATAAGCGTTTTCCATAAAGCTAAAAAAATTATTATCACGTATAACAAGAATTTGCAATTTTGATTTCCGTACCTGATTGTGTACGTGGGAAGATAGCCAATATCATATCTCGAAAGACTTTTCAACGTCGAAAAAGAGTGACCAACGTAGCTAGAACTGTTTACTAGCCGTAGTTCCAGTGCTGAAATGAAAGGTAATTGTCCATTTCCAGTGTTCATCAGACACACTTCAATCGTATCACTTGAAGAGAAATGGAAAATCTCATACAGCCCCCATGTATCTACATCTGTAAATTCAACTTTGTCCCAAAAGTTAACTCCAAGATAAAGATCGAAAGTTGGAATTTGGTTCTTGCCGTCGTAGTTTCCATACAAGAAGGAAGCTCTGATGAAGTAGTTGTTATCTCTGCCTTGCTCAGGTTTCAGGGTATAACAATTCCTTGTTCCTTCCTCAAAGCTTCTTAAGTTTTTTAATTGCTTTCCAAAATAAGGATTGGAAGTAAGAAGCTTTGCTTGTACATTTTGATTTTTGCCAGTGCTCACGAATTCTGAATCTGACTTAAAATAGATTCCTGTGTTCTCATCAAAATGATCTGCGTCTACTCCACAGTCTATGCTTATAAAACCTGAGGATGTTGTCAAAGGAATTTAGATATGCCATTTTACTCGAGTAAAATTAGTTCACTAAATAGAACGCCAACAGTTTTAAGCTCGTAGCTGGAGATTTGGTTCACTATAGCTACTAGATATAAATCCCTGACAGGTTGCAATTAAGCCCTGCAGGATTTATGTAAAGCTTACCTGGTTTTTCCATCTTGCTCATTTTGGCCATAGTTGCCAAAAGTAGCTGAGAGCAGAACAAAGTAGATCCATATTTCTGTAACCAAAACCAGTGTTTTCGCACCGTTCATAACGCTAGCTGTTGCCTTTTCCAGATTAGTTTAGCTCCGATTATTTGAAGGTTAATCGTCTATATATATTTGGGGTCAAGTAGCCAACTTCCAAGCAACTTCTGAGAAGAATGTAGACTTGCATGCGCGTGCGCGAAGTCTACCCCGATGACAACGTTTTTGGAAGTTTCCAGGTCAATGGCAAAGTCGAGTTTAAGCCTGTGTGCTTGCAGCCATCCAATTCCGATCAGTTCAAGAAATTGTAGTAATCATTCATTATTGCAATATTTCATTTCTACTATAAATGTTGATAACTATCCTTTTATAAAAATATAGTTTCTTACCAGAGTTTCTAATTAATATATAATTATTTGGTTCAAATAACAGAAAGAATTATTGCAATATTTAATTAACAAAATTTCTTGTAAAAATTTTAAAGCTAAGAAAGTAAATAAAAGCTTGTCACAAGTCATCTATCTCTTTTTCCCTTAATAATATGCTTTTAGATGAAATAAATTGGAATAGGTCGACGTTTGCAGGCCGATGGCTGGTCTACATAGGTCGCCATCCTACAAACGTCTGGTGGGAAAATGAGCTGCAATTTGGCTCATATTCCGATAGCTTTCATCGACGCTGAGCCAATCAATAGTACCACGTTAGCGTGGAGTTCACTCTCAAATTGGACATGAAAGTTGGCTATGAAATAAATCTAGAATCAGAAATTGAGTATGGCTTCACATGATTGATAATGTAACAAGATTAAAGATAAGAAACTCATAATTTGTCATGAACATGTATCATATATATTTAGTATACATGAATGTGCATAAATGATTTTATAATCATGCACAATAGTGATATGTGTTTGTATTAGATGTTATAGAGGAATGCATAGAGCTACCACTTCTAGATATTGCCGGGACTTCGAGATAATAAGTAAAAAGGGAGCTTTTGTAAGTAATTTAGATGATCAATTTTGTAAGTAATTCAATAAATACTTCAGTGAGTAATTTTTGGTAGTTTTGCTTGAAATGTTTTGTTTGATATTGATTTGGATCAATGAATGATTTGTAAAGCTGTAAGAATGTGATATGCTTGAATACATAGTATGAAAACATTGATTAATATGTGAATTGAATTTCAGAAATTTCTGTTTTTGAATATGTTAAATCCTATGTGTGAGTAAATAGGCATGCCTAGAAGGGTTTGCAGCTGCTTCTGTGACACTTCGGTATCGAGACTTCGATCTCTTCTGTGACACTTCGGTGTCGAGACTTCGATCTCTTCTGTGACACTTCGGTGTCGAGACTTCGATATCTTCTGTATAAGTCCAGTTATCCGCTTCTATAAATAGATTTAGCAGTCATATGCTTTGTATTCTGATATTTGTTTGATTCTAACATAAACTAAATTGTGTTCTGATCCTGAAAAGTTTATACCCTCTTCTGTTATTCAATTCTGTTAATTATAAAATATGTTTTGAAATACATTATGTCTAATTTATTGTTAAAGAAATATTTTAATGTATGTTTATGCTGTTATATGATTCAGTATGATGAGTTGTCATTTCATGTATAGATTAGTTATTACTCACTAAGCTATATGCTTAACACGATAGATTTGTCCCATGTAGGTTCAGAGCGAAGATTATAAAGACTAGGATAAGTCAACTACAATGGCCAATGGAGTCTGAGTTTTTGTTTTGATAAAAATGTATTTTGCTCATATTTTGGCTTGTATCTCAAGTGTATAACTTTGAATTACTATAAGTTTGTAATAACTATTTTCAAGCTGGTTTTGGATTTGGAACAAGTTGTAATAAGTTTAGTGTAATTTGATGTATATTTGTTCTGAATTGCTTCCAATGGAAGATTTTGAATGCTATGTTTCCACGAAATGTTTTGGTTTGTTTGTACTGTCTTGTGTGGCATCCACATATCCTTCCAGGGAATATTTGGGTGCTACAAAAGCATACATGCTTGGTGGTGTACAATTTGAGAAATCTCTTCTTCATAATGCTTAAAACATAATTCACTACAATCAAACATTACTTGTTTAAAAATAAACTCACAACGAAATTATTTTTGAAAACAGAAATTTGGTAACGCAGTTCGGCACACCTTTCCTACTTCTGCGGGGCCCTCACCCAGCTTAATCACTTTCACCGAAGTACAATAGTTTTACCCAAGGCTTTACTGAGCCGACACTAATCAACCCTTAGCACTATCTCTTAACCTCACTTCCCATGAAAGAATTCACACCTAATAGTACGACCGCCTCGTACTAACCTCAACAGAGGATTTTCTCAATCAATCTTTTAACGAAAAAATAATGAACAAATAACTCAAGTGATTAAAATAATAAAGAACAAAATAATAATACACTTGAGATAAAAAGAACAATTTCCTGATGAATTCCGCTCCACTGAAATAGATCTGAAAGTTGTCGCAACAACAATAGGAAATCAACTTCACTTTGGCTCACACAAAAGACATGTTATTCAACTGTGTAGATAACATGTGCCGCAAACAGTATATCTTTTCATTTGACAAACCCACGTTTCTTCAATGTGTCATTAATACCCACTAAATATCATTACTCCCATCATTGCCGCACCAACACCTTTTCCACCAAAAGCTGCGCACACCTAGAGATAGACTTTACCGTAGCATGAGGATGTGCACACAAGAATCCCTCACACACAAAAGAAAACACCAACCCCAAGGCCACACCTTTATCTTCTCTTCCACACGATCACGTAAGCTTCCTCTTTTTATAAATATATGCCTAGTACAATCTTGATAAAGCCAACACCAAATCCACACAAAATCAATTCATGCACAGGCAGTGAAAAAAAACCTTATTTCATACGTGACCCACGCAACTCCGCTATGCCCAATAGCCACACTTTCGTAAACACTCACTGCTAGATTTTACAACTTGCGTGTTCACCTAGACTCCTTCCTCACAAAGGAGATATTCACATATCTTAATAGATTTCAAAGAATCTACTTAAAATATTTCATCCTTATCACATGTATCTCATAGATTGCTTTTTAAAATCAAATAAGGAGGCAATAACTACGTGGATTTCTAATAAAAGACAAACTCTGTCTTTTATATGTCCAATTTAAAAATGTTAAAATCAAATAAAGAATACATAAAATATATTCTAACACTGTAGTTCAAACCAGTCACTACAATCAAACATTACTTGTTTAAAAATAAACTCACAACGAGATTATTTTTGAAAATTCAGCATTGTTGTCGTTATTGCTGCAGTTCAAACCGGTCCATATGTACGTTGAAGGTAGACATGGATCTCCTTGCTAGTCTATTTTATTAATTTTGTAGACTGGTTTTATTTTCATCATAGCATCAACTGTGACATTGTAGCACAAGAAAACATAAGAAACTTCACAATTCTCAAACTTAAATTTCCAAGCTATCAACAGTGATAACGTAGCACAAAAGAACATAAAGCAGTTTAGAATCCCAAACTTCATTTTGTACTGTGGTAGCTATTTATTAATGGTAGCATTTACAGTTCTGTAAAAAAAAACAGGTTATATATTTGGAATAAAGCTGAAAGTAGAGGAAGAATAAAACAGAAGAGCACGTTTGGCACAACTTGTATTTTTCTTTATAAATTATACATATATACATAAGAGAGAGTATATTATATCACACATCTTATCACTCTTTTGAGTAAGTAAACATGTAATAATAACATATATGTGTTTGTTGTCTTAACAGTACAAGAAGTTCAACTAACTTCGCTAATATATAATCAAATTCAAATTTTTAATTCTAATAATTACAATATCTTAATTATTATCTAGATAAATTACAAATGAATTAAATTAAGTTTTTTAAACTTACCATGACCATGATTTAATTGAGTTTTTCTAAATTATTGTAATAATTGCACCAAATAGCATTATTATCATAATTCATCAACTTGAACACAGCCTAAAATAAGACCATATTATATGTCGTGTTCCCCTATAAGCATATTGAAGTGAAGTATTATAAGATTTGTCAAAATCAATGTTAAGTTATGTTTAATTTGGTAAATGGACAAGTTATATAGAACTATACTATCTAAAATTTATAATTAATTATACTTGTGTAGACTTAGTTTACATTAATGAGATTGAATTGAATTCAATTTACAGTGTTTGAAACAAATTCAGTAATATTAGAATTGAATTCAATTACATTGTTTGGAACACAATCAAAATGAATTCAATTATTTCATATGTCACATTTACTATTGACTAAAAAATAATCTTAGTAAATAATAAACATTCACACTTATATAGAACAACTTATAAACATCAATTTCATTATAAATAATATCATCAAAAAAAGTTCATTGTTAAAATGAAAAGAAAAAGTTGATTGCAAATGACATTAGGCTAGATCGAGCTTGTTAGATGATAGAAAGCTATTATAATTTGGAAATTTTTATCTTAATAAATAACAATTCAATTATGTCTAAATTAAATTATGTATCTAACAATAATTACACACAAAATACCTTTTATTTAGACATTTTAATTATTTCATTATTTTTTATGTACATGAATATTCTTAATTAAATTGAAAAATAATCACATATAAAAAAGGAAAAATTATCAAAAATATTTTCTTGAAAAATAATAATCAAAATAAGTAATAAAATAAAAGTTTAATTTAACAATAAAATTATTTTAAAGTTTTTACACTATTATATAAATAGACATAATATATAATAATTATCATCTGCTGTAGGGTTAGAATAGTGGGCAATATTGGGATTGTGAGTTAAAAAAGAAGAGAGTAGTTTTTGGGGTTCAATTCACGTGGTTTATAACGTGAATTGAATTTGTTAATAGAGTGAGTTTTAAACCCATGGGAGAATTCAATTCATGCTCTTTTTTGAGTTCCAAACAGATTAATTGAATTCAATCAATTCATCCTCTTCCAAAGAGTCTGTTAGTATAGAACTTTAAAGAAGTGATTAAAGTAATGCTATTTGGGTCCATAATACTTAGTCTTTTAATAGTTTTTTAATTCAAATGATTGAATATTTCATTAGTTACTATTTAATTCAATCTTTAAAGAAAATGTTTGATTTATCTATAAATATTATTTAAATAAATTTTGATGTTTGACTCTAAATTATTGATTAAATAAACAATTTACTTAAAATATATAATTTGTAAATTATTACATGTCAACAATAATTAATTGATTGTGAATTCCATCTACATTAAAAGAATATTTAGTATATACAAGTACTCTTTCCCATATTAAACAGTTAAAACCGGCCCTTTTGCGATTCAACTTCATACACATTTAGAGTGAGTACCAAGGGATTTGGGAATGCCAAAAAATTATTTAACACCTAATCTTCTTTGTTTAGCTCCACATCTTAGCTTAAATTCTGTGCAAACCTTTGAATCAGAACTAACATGATGTGAAAAGGCCAGCAGCATCATGAATAAAAGGACAACACTCCATTTGATTACAGAAATATAGCTTATTTTATACTTTATGCTACTTTTGGCAACTCAAATATAGGAAAATCATGTTGCTCTCTCTCTCTCTCTCTCTCTCTGTGTGGAAGAGATTATCCAGTACAACGTGATTGAAGGGAGTAAAAAAGAAAAAGTTGGCACCATAATTAGACAATTGATCAATTACAGCCGTAAAACTGGGGACACTTGTAGACTTGACTTCAGATATTGACCTGGAAACTTGTATTTTGGGTACAATAATGTTTAGTAAAAGAGCTACTAAAATAACGATCGTTATAACGGAATTTGATATTTATTAATTAAAATGTTTTTAGATACTATCGATGTTCAGGATATAGCTATAAAAACCACAAAAATGATAAAGATGCTATTGGGTCCATAATATTTAGTATAGTTATTTAAAGAAGTGATTAAAGTAATGCTATTGTGTTCATAATATTTAGTCTTTTAATAGTTTTTTAATTCAAATGATTGAATATTTCATTAGTTACAATTTAATTCAATCTTTAAAGAAAATGTTTGATTTATCTATAAATATTATTTAAATAAAACTTGTTGTTTGACTCTAAATTATTCATTAAATAAACAATTTACTTAAAATATATAATTTGCAAATTATTACATCTCAACAATAATTAATTGATATGAATTCCCTCTATATGAAAAGAATATTTAGTATATATCATATTTCAACAAACTCATTATGAATACAAACATTTCATATAATCATATCAGAATAATCCAAGCGTTTATTTCAATAATTCATATCATCAACATGTATAAAAACATTACATATCATTAAATCTACTCAATTTAGTTATTCTTTGCAATCATTCACATGATACAAGTAAAAATATATATGCAAATACACATGAGAGTCCATTTTCATTTTTATTTTGTTGTGACCGAGCACCTATTTAATTGTCTTGTATCTGTTGTAGATATCGAGCCCATTTCAGATACTATCTCATACCTATTGTGGATACCGAGCTCGTTAATCATTGAGCCTGTGGCTCTTTGTGCACATTTCTGAGCTTTAAGCTCTTTTTCACATTAGTCACTCCAGTCACAACTCCTTTATTTGATCATGCATAACAATGTAATGCAATGCATCAAACCACATATTATGCTATCAATAACTTTTATTCAGTGTGCACAGTCATTTATCACATTCATCATATCTGAGTTCGACATTTAACATTTAGTTAAGTACACAATTTTCATATTCATGTACAATTAGGAAGCACTTCCAATACAATCCTAAATATCAAACTCCTCGGACCATCAATGTCCAGAATTATCACAATCATATCAATAACAGTTCAATATTTGAAAGTTAATCAAAAACAATTTAAAAAGAGTGAGAAAACATCTAGGTCAACTCACTACACTTAAATTTACACACTAGATTGACTTATCGTATGCTCTAGCATAGCTATTGCCTTGATGATCCGGCAATGTCTGAATGCGGTCAGTCAATTTGTGCTTCTATTGTCATGCAATGCACACATAATTCACATATTACTAAATTGATCAATCATATGATCATTCAATCATACACATGTTTATATGTATCATGATTAATGCATGCTCAATTGACTTTCCTGGGTATGAATCCTTAATCACAAGTCTCGATATTCATCCATTATAGTTTATATACATCTAGTTTACAATTAGGTTTATGCCTTAAGTAAGTTTGGTTAGCCTCAATTCACCAGTCATACATTCACCAATCCTTTTCTAATGCTTTATATTCACAAAATTTTCCCAAATCTCATTCATTTATACCTAATTCACATTGTTCATATCCTTTGAATCACATTTGCATTGATAAGAACACCTTCATTCCCTTAATAACTTATAAATTCTAGATTTAGGTACATTGATATCAAACAATCCAATCTTTAAATTATAACATCATTTAAGAAACTAAACTTATCAATCCTTTAACCCATCAATTCTACATCAAACTAGGTTCATTTCAAACCCCAATCAAGTCCAAATACACCAATGTATAATGTCTTATCCTTATATGATTCAATAAGAACACAAAACACAATTTTTTCTCACTTCCAAGCATTGCCACGATCGTGGGAAGAGACCAATACAGTTCCCATAATCGTGGGACAGGTGAACTGAAAGTTCACCTCCATTTTCCTTCAACTTTTCTTCCAAATTTTAACACCTTCATGATAGTCCATCAATTATACCTTAAAAATACTTCAATTCCTCATCAATTCATCTCTAATTCCAATTCAAAGTCATTCAATTGGTAACTCATAAACAATTTATCTTTTATGCATAAAAAACCAAACATAAACTTTCATTCACTATCATACATGTAATCCTAGCTCTTTCCCATTTCAAGAACACTATACTAACACCTTTCTTTAGCATAAATTCACCTTCATTATACTTCAAATCCTAACCTAAAATCATCTATTGAACAACATCTAACCTACGGTTTCATACATCAAAACAAAACCAATTCATCCATCAAATTCCAGCACAACTCATCATCAACCCTACATGTATCCCATCTCAATTTAATCATCATGAATGTTATGTTATATATGTATATATAAACTCCCTTCTTTGTGACTTCTTGCTCAATATTTTCCTCCCCACGTAACTATGTATTTATAGGCTCATAAAACAACTCCAACAGTATGTTATTATTTTATTTGAATTGGGAATCAGTTAGAGAAATAGTTCCTCATGCTTGACTCTTATGTAGCTTTGGTTGCTTATTCTACAGTTGACAATGATATTTACTTAAAATATAATTTTATTGTAGCTTACTTTTTCTTAAAATTTTAAATTTGGTTGAATTTTATCATTAATTTTTCCTATTGCATCAAAAAGTTTTGAAATTAAATTCTTAAATTGTGACAAATATAATGAATTTTCAGTAATTCCAGATATTTGATATCTTTCTCTTTGAATGAGATCTCAATTCCAGTGACAGTTTCATTAGATATCTTACAACTAGAATCCCTCTTTTTTTCGATCCAATTCCTCCACCACCGTGAACCCCAGTTAGATTCAGACATAACCCGTTGGCACGGTTGCTAATGACCTTCGGTGGGAAAAATAGCCCATTGGCACGATCGCTGAGCACCTTTGGTGGAAAAAATAGCTCGTCGGGCACTTTTGATGGAAAAAATAGGTCAATAAATCACTTACTTGTTCAGCTTAAAACCTCCACAATCATCAAGTTAACTTAGCCTTCCAAACATGCAAGGATAAAGCATACTCCAAGAATAAGATGAAAACAAAAAAAAGGTTTCAACAATAAGATGAAGACAACAAAATTTTGGAGTGACAAAGTTTAGAATTTTAGCAAAATCTCAAGGTTGTAAGGGTTGCATATGGGTATCAATGATGAGAGGAGGAGGGGGAGATAACATGTAGCAAGAACAAAAGAAATGATGGTCTTTTATGTGTGTGTGTGTCGTTGGTGTATGTGTGTGGCAAGGATTAAGACACTTGGCAAGACACTTGTAAAGTAAAGAGCTAGGTTATGTGTCCTCTTCCTAAACCCTAAATTGTCCTTAATATCTAATCCAATTGTCACTCTATCACTAGGCCATTTATCTCATTATTTCTTAAGCCATTTGTCACCCAATTACCTAAGTCATTTGTCATTCATTCTCCATTGCCACGTGTCACTATTTCATAGGCCTAGTCAACCTAAATTTTTATGTATCAGCTTGTCTTGCTATTTAACATTTTTTCCTAGTCTAGGTACACATATCACTTCATCAATCTCCCAATTATAACAATAAATTCCAATTTACTAATTATAGCCCATCAAACCAAAATTCAAGACATAATTAACACACAAGTACATCATAATCAGTTAAAACCTTTCATACCCGGGATATATCAATTGAGTGCATATACTATCTTTACAATGTCTCTAAATCATGATACATATGTGTATGCGAATATGATGCTTGTGAGTGAAATGCACATCATAAATGATATGACTCATATGACTCAACAGTCTAATACTCTAACCCTTAGTAAGTTTTGGAAAAAGGCTATTACAATTCTCTCCCCTTAAGAAATTTCACCCTCGAAATTCTTACCTAATTGGTTAAATAGATGGGGGTACTGTTTTCTCATATTCTCTTCAGTTTCCCATGTAGCTTCTTCTCTTGAATGGTTCCTCTAAAGGATTTTTACCAAAGGAATTACTTGGTTTATTGACTATTTAGTTTAATAACCAACTATTTTGACTGGTTCCTCCATATAACTTAAATTAGTTGCAATTTCCACTTCCTGTGAATTAGTTGCAATTTCCACTTCCTGTGTTAGTAATACATACTTCGGATCTGATCGATATCTCCTGAGTATACTAACAAGGAACACATTGTAAATCTGAGACATCTTTGGCAGTAATGCTAACTTATAGGTCAATGGTCCTACTCTCTCAATAATCTCATAAGGACCAATATATCTAAGACCCAATTTTTTCTTTTTACCGAATCTCAGTACTCTTCGCCACAGTGACACTTGTAGAAACACCTTGTCTCCCACTTAGTACTCCATATCTCTTCGGTGCTGATCTGCATCACTTTTTTGCTTATCTTAAGCCACCTTAATTCTACTGCGGATCAATTTCACCTTATCAACAATGTCTTGAATCAGTTCTAGGCCTTCATCAATTTTTGGACCCTCTTCATCCCAATACAAAGGCGAACAACACTTTCTGTCATACAGCGCCTTATGCAGAGCTATATCGATGCTACTGTGGTAATGATTGCTATATGTAAATTCAATAAGAGTTACATATTGATCCCATACTCCTTGAAACTCTAAAACACAAGCTTTGAGCATATCCTCAATAGTTCTAATAGTCCTCTCACTCTATTCTTTCGTCTAAGGATGAAATGTTGTACTAAAATTCAACTTCGTACCTAATATTGTCTGTAAACTACCCCATAATCTAGAAGTGAATCTAGGATCCCAGTCTGATACAATAGACACTGGGACTCCATGTAATCTCACTATTTTATTAACATCCGGGCTAATTGATCCAGTGTATTATTCTCCCTTACGAGTAAGAAATGGGTCAATTTTGCTAATTTGTCAACAATAACCTATATGATATCAGGCTGACTCGGAGTCCTCAGCAAACCAATATTGAAATCTATAGTAATCCTTTCTCATTTTCACTACGGAATAAGCAATGACTGTAACTTCCCAACCGAAGCCTGATGCTCTGCCTTAATTTGTTGACAAGTCAAACACTTAGCAACATACTCAGCCACTTGCTTCTTCATCATTAGCTACCAAAATTGTTGCTTCAGAGTATTGTAAATCTTGGTAGTACCAGGATGCTTAGCATAAGCTGCTATATGTGCTTCCTTCAAAATCTCTTTTCTCAAATCTTCCACATCAAGTACACATAATCTCTGCTTCAACCATAATACATCCTCTCTCAATTCAAACTCAGAACTCGGATTCTATTTCAATTTCTTAATAAGCTTCACTAATTATGGATCTTTACTTTGGACTTTCCTGATCCTTTCATGCAATACCGGTCTAAACTTCAATGTAGCTAACAATACTTCATTCTGTCTCAAACTCAGTTCAACATTTAATGCTCTCAGTTAAATTAGGTTTGGTAATCTCGATGTTTGAACTTGTGCCACACTGCTATTAGATTTCCTGCTTAAGGCGTCAACCATAACATTAGCTTTATTAGGATGATACTCAGTCGTGCAGTTATAATCTTTAAGCAATTCAATCCACCACCGTTGTCTCATATTCAACTCCTTCTGACTCAAGCAATATTTCAAACTTCTATGGTCTATAAATATCTAAAATGTCTCACCATACAAATAATGCCTCCAAATCTTCAAAGAAAACACCACAGCAGTAATTTCCAAATCATGAATCAGATAGTTGAATTTGTGAGGTCTCAACTGTCTCGATTCATAAGCAATTACACTGTCATACTGCATCAAAACACATCCTAATCCAAGGTGTGAGACATCACTATACACGACATATCCTCCAGATCCTGATGGGATAGCTAACATTGGTGCTATAGTCAATCGTTGTTTTAATTCGTCGAAACTCCTTTGGTATTAATCAATCCATCAGAAAGGTACATTCTTCTTCAGATGCTTTGTCAAAGGGGTTGAGATCCCTCGACAAACCTCCTGTAATATCCTACTAATCCAAGAAAACTCCATATTTTAGACACATTTCTCGGGGCTTCTTACTTCATCACTGCCTTAACTTTCTTTGGGTCTACCTGTATGCCATGCCCAGACACTATGTGACCTAAGAATACTACTTGATCAAGCCAGAATTCACACTTACTAAACTTGACATATAATTATTTCTCTCATTATCTGTAGGACTAACCTCAAGTGCTCAGAATGTTCCTCTCTGCTCTTCGAGTACACAAAAATATCATCTGTGAACATAATCACAAAATGATATAAGTAAAGCTGAAATACCTTGTTCATTAGTGCCATAAAAACTGTCAGAGCATTTGTCAACCCAAAAAGCATCATTAAAACTCAAAGTGCCCATATCTGGTCCTGAATGCACTCTTTGGTATATCAGCTTCTGATATCTTCAACTGGTAATACCCTGATCTCAAGTCCAGCTTAGTAAACACATGAGCTTCCTGTAACTGATCAAGTAGATCATCAATTCTCGGTAATAGATACTTATTCTTCATTATCACCTGATTCAACTATCTATAATCAATACACAATCTCAAGGTCCCATCTTTCTTCTTCACAAACAAAACTAGAGCTCTCCAAGGTGATACACTGGGTCTGATGAAGCCCTTGTCTAATAACTCCTGTAATTGAGCCTTAAGTTCCTTAAGTTCCACAGGTGCCATTCTATACGGAGGAATAAATATAGGAGTGGTACCTGGAACAAGATCGATGGTGAACTCTATCTCCCTATTTAGGGGTAAACCCGATAATTTATGAGGAAACACGCCCAAAAAATCCCTAACAATAGGAATATCTCGTATTGTCTGCTCAGTTCAGGTATCCATTATATAGAATAAATAAGCCTCACATCTGCTTTGAATGAATCTAAGGGCACTCATCGAGGATATCAATAAGACTAGCACTGCTTGACTAATACCTCGAAATATTACTCTCAGCTGTGTAGGAAATTCAATAATCACCTTTTTGGTGTAGCAGTTCATTACAGGCCTATGTGCAGCAAGCCAGTCCATGCCTAGAATAAGGCCTATCTCACTTAACTACAATGCTATTAGGTCGGTTTTTAACTTCGCTTGATCAACCTGAATAGTATATTTTTTACAGACTTCTCCAGTCACAGTAGTATGACCTATCAGAGTACTCACCTCTAAGCCATATTTCAACATTTCTCTCTTACAATGCAGTTTATTTGGAGAAATAAATGAATGCATAGATCCTAGATCTAGTAATGCAAATGCCTCAAATTGAGAGATATATAACAAACCTGCAACCACATCTGGGGAATTCTGCGCCTCTTGTCTGGTAGTGGCGTAGATCCTGGCCTGGGACTCTGATTGATTGCTTTGTACCTCTATTCTGGCACTAGGACATACAGAACTTGCTCTACCCCTACCTCTACCTCTCTGTCCTACTCCACTAATTCTGCTTTGTTGGATATTAGCTTCAGTCACTAATCCTCCTCTCACTCCAGACTGTAATCCAAAGGATAGAGGACAGTCTTTAATATGATGCTCAAAGGAACCACAATGCAAGCAAGCTCCCGATCTCTTCCAACAATCACCACCATGTCTCTTCCCACAGTGCTCACAGCTAGGCACCTATGGTGGCTGCCTGCTATGTGTCTATCCTCCAGACACCTATCCTCTACCAGAATAAATAAAGCTGCCTCTCAGCCTAAACCTTGACCGTCTTGATCTCGACTGTGATTGTGACGGTTTACTTTAGCGTTTGCTGAATCTTCTACTTGAATCAGCTTGAAATTCACCAGGTCTTTTCATTCTGAACTCCTACCTATATTCTTCTTGTCCATCTTTCAATAACTGTTCAATTCAAATCGAAGCAACTCTCAACTTAATAAAGCTACTCAAATTGGTAATTGCCAGCTTTGTTCTGATTTATATGTTCAACCCGTCTACAAACCGCCTACATTTGTCTTCCTCAGTCGGGACCAGATTCGTAGCATGCCCCAACAACTTATTAAATTGCACTTCATACTCAGCTACAATGAGGTTCCCTTATTTCAAATCATGGAACTCCTTCATCTTTCTGTCCAGGTAGATCTTTGGCATATAACACTATTTGAAGACCCTCAAAAAGTCTTCCCACATTAGTCTGCAAGGTAAGACAGAGCTACTAGGAATAGTTTTCCACCATTGGTCAGTCGGGCCTTACAATTACGAGATGACATAATCAAACCTCTCTTCAGATTCACAATCAATTTGGTCCAATATCCTTTCTGTCCTCTCTAACCAACTTTCTGCCTTAGCAAGGTTAGTACTTCCGTAAAAGTCTACAACTCCTTGTTTCCTGAGCTTTGTCGTACCTCCTTTCTCTCCTCTCAGGTACTCTTAGAGGCATTGGCTTGGACTGGGGCATATGAGACTCTCTATTGGCTCCTATTGACTCAAGGTCAGCTGATTCGACGACTTGGTCTCCTATTGCGGATGACCTATAACAATTAACAATTATGATTACCATACAACTTCTTTACTAGATACTATGCTAAAATGGTCTTATATGTCCCTAAGGATGTCAAACTTGCTTTGATACCAAAAATTATAACACCCCACTATCATGGAGTATATGCCTGAACATCTAGAGGATATTCGAGAACATACCCTATAAGAATGGCATATTAGAGCAATCATATTCACTTATTATGGCAATACAGAAACTTTTCCCATTTCATTAACAAAACAACTTTTTAAGGATCATTCATATCATCATAACATACATTTCACACTCCATATAATTACATTACAAAAGCATCTGTGAGTTCACTGTTTTATACAAAATGTTCTACATAAAATGAGAAACTAAACAAACACATTATATCTAAACTTCTCAAATATCAGCTGACCAGACCTTTAAGCCATTTCTTGTTCCCAAAATTGACAATACTAGACTTCAACTAGATTGCTTTAGAAGCTAGGTCTCCTCAGTACCTAAAAATCAACATTACAATTTTGATGAGTTTTGCAAACTCAGTGAATGAACCATCATTGATGTGCTCACTTAAACAGAATATTAACATCACAAGTATATAACACTAGTCAATCAATATCTCACATCATTCATAATCAAATCCCATATATCACATCATTTAGAATTTAGTACCTAATCACAGTATACATCATATTTCAAAAAACCTACTGTTAATACAAACATTTCATATAATTATATCAGAAAAATCCAATCGTTCATTCAATCATTCATATCATCAACATGTACACAAACATTGCATGTCATTATATCAACTCAATTTATTCATTCTTTGCAATCATTCATATGATACATGTAAAAATATATATGCAAATGCATATGAGACTCCACTTTCATTTTTATTTTGTTGTGACCGAGCATCTATTTAACTGTCCCATATTCATTGTGGATATCGGGCTTATTTCAGATACTATCTTATACTCATTGTGAATACCGGGCTTATTAATCATTGAGCCTGTGGCTCTTTATGCACATTTCTGAGCTTTAAGCTCTTTTTCACGTAGGTCACTCCGGTCATAACTCGTTCATCTGATCATGAATAATAATGTAATGAAATGCATCAAATCACATATTATGTTATCAATAACTTCAATTCATTGTGCACAGTCCATTTATCACATTCATCGGATCTGAGTCTAGCATTCAACATTTAGTTGAGTATGCAATTTCCATATTCACATACAATTAGGAAGCACTTCTAATACAATCCTAAATATCAAACTCCTCGGACCATCAATGTCGTTAATTATCACAATCATATCAATAACAGTTCAATATCTGAAAGTTAATCAAAAACAATTCAAACATAGTGAGAAAACATCTAGGTTAACTCACTAGACATATGATTCAAACAAAAGCACGTATAATTGAATTTACACATCTAGGTTGACTCACAGTATGCTCTATAATAGTCACTGCATTAACAATCCAGCAATGTCTGGAGGCGATCGATCAATTTGTGCTTCTATTGTCATGCAATGTACACAAAATTCACATATTACTAAGTTAATCAATCATATGATCATTCAATCATACACATGTTTATATGTATCATGTTCAATGCATGCTCAATTGATTTTCCCGGGTATGAATCCTTAATCACAATTCTTAATCATTCATTCATTATAGTTTATATACATCTAATTTGCAATTAGGTTTGTGCCTTAAGTAAGTTTGGTTAGCCTCAATTCATCAATCATACATTCACCAATCCTTTTCTAATGCTTTATATTCACTCAATTTTCCCATTTATACCTAATTCACATTGTTCATATCCTTTGAATCACATTTGCATTCATAAGAGCACCTTCATTCCTTTGATCACTTATAAATTCTAGATTTAGGTATATTGATATCAAACAATCCAAACCTTAAATTATAACATCATTTAAGAACCTAAACGTATATATCCTTTAACCCATCAATTCCACATCAAACTAGGTTCATTTCAATCCCCAATCAAGTCCAAATACACCAATGTGTAGTGTCTTATCCTTTTATGATTCAACAAGAACACAAAACATAATATTTTTCTCACTTCCAAGCATTGCCAAGATCATGGGAAGGGTGGGATGGGTGAATCGAAAGTTCGCCTCCATTTTCTTCAACTTTTCTTCCAAATTTTAACACCTTCATGATAGTCCATCAATTATACCTCAATTATACCTTAAAGATACTTCAATTCCTCATCAATTTATCTCTAATTCTAATTCAAAGTCATTCAATTAGTAACTCATAAATAATTTATCTTTTATGCATAAAAAACTATACAGAAACTTTCATTCACTATCATACATGTAATCCTAGCTCTTTCCCATTTCAAGAACACTATACTAACACCTTTCTTTAACATAAATTCACCTTCATTATACTTTAAATCCTAACCTAAAATCGTCCATTGAACAGTCTTTAACCTACGATTTCATACATCAAAACAAAACCAATTCATCCATCAAATTCTAGCATAACTCATCATCAACCCTATATATATCCTATCTCGATTTAATCATCATGAATGTTATGCTAATATATATCATAATATGTCAAAAAATTACTTACTTGTTTAACTCAAAACCTCCTCAATCATCAAACTAACTTAGCCCTCCAAACATGCAAGGATAAAGCATACTCCAAGAATAAGATAAAAGAAGGGGTTTCAATAACAAGATGAAGATAACAAAATTTTGGAGTGACAAAGTGCAGAATTTTAGCAAAATTTCAATGTTTAAAGGGTTGTGTATGGGTGTCGATGATGAGAGAAGGAGGAGGAGATAGCATGTACCAAGAACAAAAGAAAAGATGGTCTTTCACGTGTGTGTGTGTCGTTGGTGTATGGGTATGGCAAGGCTTGAGACACTTGTCAAGTAAAGAGCTAGGTTATGTGTCCTCTTCCTAAACCCTAAATTATCACTTAATAACTAGTTTAATTGTCACTCAATCACTAGACCGTTTGTCTCATAATTTCCTAAACCTTTTGTCACCCAATTACCTAAGCCATTTGTCACTCGTTCTCCACTGCCACGTGTCACTATTTCATAGGCCTAATCAACCTAAACTTTCATGTATCAATTTATCTTACCATTTAACATTTTTCCTAGTCTAGGTGCACATATCACTTCATCAATCTCCCAATTATAACAATAAATTCCAATTTACTAATTATAATCCATCAAACCAAAATTCAAGATATAATCAACACACAAGTACATCATAATCAATTAAAATCTTTCATCAGGATATGTCAATTGAGTGCATTTACTATCTTTACAATGTCTCTAAATCATGATTCATATGTATATGCGAATATGATGCATGTGAGTGAAATGTGCATCATAAATGATATGACTCAACAATCTAATACTCTAAACCTCAATAAGTTTTGGAAACATGCTATTACATTTTGCCATAGTTCACCTAAGAGAATCAGGTTTCTAAATCTTTCCACATATCTTTGGCAGTTGTGTGACCCATCAAACTTTCCACTCATCTTTTCCTACTAAATTGATTATTCAAAAACAAATCATTGAGCCTACCCTTTCGTAGTTATCTCGATTAAGGTCACTTATAAGGGGCTATGGAATGTTACCGTTGATAAAACCTAGTTTCAATTGGATTTGGATTTCAAAGCAAAAACCATAGCTATCTTTTAGATATGATAGTTCATCTCATTCAAAGGTTCAAAAGATATGCCATAGGTCTCTACCGATGAGATGACATATAGGCTCGGAGAGGTTCCTTGATCTCCAATGCTCTTATTGATGATCTAAGTGGCCTCAATTTTTGTTGTGTTGTCTAACATGATTAAGGATTTGAAGAGAAGTAGGAAATGTTGAGACTGATGTGAATGGCTTAAAAAAATACAAAACAAAGATGAAGAGCTTGATTAGGCTCTAATACCGTGTAAGTTTTGAAGGTTTGATGATGAAATACAATGAAGGTTTCCCTATGTGGCTGTTGGGTATGTTGCATAGAAAAGGCAAGAGAGAGGAGAAGGTCATTCCTTTATTGATTTCACCATAAGAATATTTACAGTTACAAAAGAATATTTTATACTCCTATTTCTTTATCTATCTAACCCTACCAATCTACATCATACATATGTCAACATCTCAATACTATAAGATATGTACAAACTACTCCTATACCAAAACTTAATTTAATTCAATTTCACCCTTCTTTTCACTACTAATGACTTGTCTATTTTCTCTTTTCCTTCATAATACTTGTCTTCTTTTCTTGTCATGACTGTCACCACCAACTTGAATTCTCTCAGAATGACTTTGCCAAGTCCATGCAAATACAATGGCTTAGAAATAAAGACAAGAGTGTTTCTACTTGTAGATTTAGCTGATTTTGGGATTCTTCTAAATTGAAGTCTTTGATTTGTTTAGTTAGATTAGGTAGTATGAATTCAAGTACTGTATCTAATTTCTATTTCACTGTTATAAGTTTCAAATGTATTTACTTTTTAATGGTTTGGAATTTTGTTCTCAAAATAACCTGATAGACAATGTCTGATACACTCATATTTTCGTATATGTTTAGGACTTAATTCAGAGTCATTTACATTTATTTTATGTTCATTTATAGCTAGTTTACCATGTTTTAGCATTATTAGAGATTCGTTGACGTAAAATGCATAAATGAAACAAATAGACTCGAATCGCATTGTTTTTGGGTTTCTAGCAGACTTGACCTTTAGTCATTGTGGGATTTTTATCTCGAGATTGGTTTAGCCAAAAATTTTGAAATTTCATACTTAAATTCTTGACTCATTGACGAATTTTTTGAGACCAATTATAGATTTTTATGAGCTTGAATTCAGGAGAAATAAATTCTTAAAATTTGTGTCAGATTTTGGATCGCCAGAATGACCTTTCGATGATGTTTTGATCATTACTTTTGACTCAGATCGCGAAATCCCATGATTCAAGTCTCATATTGAAGCTAACTCAAAGACAAAGATTAAAATTTAACCTTCTAAATCGTCACCGTTTAGTTTTTATGCATTGTCAAAATTGACCTTGAAAAATCTATACCAACCAGCCAAGGATTGACTAGCCCCTACCATGTCTCCACTCATTCCATTCACATACATCAACCCCACACTCCATTTCACTCTCCATACCTCCACTCACGCCACTCACATACAAGCAGCCCCTCTACTAGGCATCTCTCCAATAGCTATTTCAAGCACAATGCAGCAGCTCTCCACTTTCTAGCTTATTTCCCACTCACGGCAATAATATATTTCACACCAACCAACCAGCCACTCACCCATTCTCTCCACTCACTCACAAAAAGCAACAATTATCCTTGCCACTCTATGAGTCCATCCACTCCACCAAGCTGCCTTCCACCAAGAAGTCTCCACCCCACTCACAACACATGGCTTTTCACCTTTAAAACAACGCAGATGCAAGCCTTGAAGGATTGCTATCCAACCTTCAACATCATTGGCGCAACTCATCAACGCAAGCCTTGATTTATTTTTCAACTTCCAAGCTCCAACCTACATTTCTTTTCACGCAAGCCTTCATTTGTAAACTCTCAACTCATCAACGCAAGTCATTTTTTCTCTCCAACCTCCATACACACAACACCAATGCAACTCTTAATTCCTCATCCACCATAACCAAGCCTTCATAAACCAATTACCAACCAAGAGCATTCATTTGAAAACACAACACTATAGCTCTCTTATACACATCCACGCAAGACAACCAAGCTACTTCTTCAACACTTCATCCCTCCACCAAAAAAATAGCTCAACCATTTTTTACTCAACAAAGCAGCTTACATTTGACTCACGTCAACCACCTAGCCTCCACCAACCAACGCAAGCCTCCATTATTTTTGGTATTTTTCGTGCACATCACTCTCCAGTGTCACACACACAAGCTGCAACTTTGATTTTTATCCATCCTTCACTCACAAAAACAACACCGTAGCCTCCATTTACTAGCCAAGCAACACCACATCCTCCACACATCCATTCACCGCCAAAGAAGCATCCACGCAAGAAGAGGGGAGAGCACATTATTTTGTTGTAGTTTTGAGCTATGTTTTTTATTTTTAATTGACTCTGTCATGAGTTTATCTAAGTTGTATGTTTGTGGACTGCTTGACATGATGATTTGTGGCTAAAACCTTAATTTCTCTTAGGGATTTGATATTTTTGTTGATGCTTTAATTTTGAATTTTGCTAGAATCCATAACTGAAATTTTATATACTTGTTGATTTTTCTTTGGATTTATTTGTTATTCCTTTGGATTATTGGAAATTGCCTTGGTATAAATTCACCTTTGGAAAAATGGAGTTTTTGCTAGAAGATTAAAGAAAATTTTGACTAGGATTTTCTTGTGAGTTGGGAGACCCAAGAAAATTAAGAGGTGAAAATTGAAGGTTTGGGACTTAAGAAACTTTAGGAAAAACTTAAGTAAGGGATTATTAAGTGACGTTTAGAGTGGATAAATTAATTCATCTTTAGAAAAAGGAGATTAATTACTTTTAAAATTCACCTAAAAGGATAGAATATTTCATTTGCGAAAAATAGCTAATTCAATATTAAGGTTGACAAAAATATCATTCCCTAAAAGAAAGTCATTTCCCGTTGAAGTATATCCTTTTAATTAGTCAATTATTGCAATCTTTTCTTAATTAGTTACTGCACAAATTTGTCATATTCATAGTTATTTTGGTTGCATTGAATTGGGTAGTTATTTAGAAATTTATTTAAGTTTAAAAATAAATAAATAAATTTTTTTCTTTACATTAATTTTAATTCCTAAAATTTCACTTAACCCGATTTCAACTACCGTTAACTAGCGTAGAATTGAACTTTCTCATAATCCCTGTAGACATGACTCGGTTCTTACTGATTTATTACTCACTTTGACAACCGTACACTTGCAGTTCACGAACAACGTCCTTGATTGCTCATTTCCCTTTATCTTTTGTTTGATTGTGAGATTTAGAGGTTTGTTTTTGTTGGCTTGAGGTTAATTTTAGTAATTCCCTTCACTAGTTGCTTGAGATAAATTCATATAAGCTCAAAAGGTAACATCTTTGGAGTTCCTTTTTTTTTCCTTTTTCATATGTCTCTCACGTCTTTACGCTCTAATCTCTAAAAGTTTGTTGTTGGATTAGTTAAGTATTGAAAAATACTAGTTGATCAATATATTATATATCAACTAGTATTGTTGTGAATCTCTAGATATAAAGTTTAAATCCTTTTCTTACTTAAATTGGTGGATTTAGCAAATTTTAAAGTGATTACATCTTCATGTTTTCTTAACATATAAGACTCGTAAAGAAAACTTCAAATTTTCACTCTTTTTAAGGTCTAACATCCAAAATAAAACAATCAAATAAAAAATTGGAATCTCACATATTTATTATGAAAACATATATAGTAATGTTAACCTTACATGCACCAAGCAACATGGCATTTTTACGGCTATTTAAGTTATTTTAATAATTATTACTAATGATATTAAATGCTTCTATCTCTTATATGTAATACGTAGTGTGAGCCTTATTACGTATCCCGGATCTACATAAAAGGATTAAAAACGAAGGTAATGTGAAATACCTAGATTTCGATTCCATCTCTAGTTCCAATGCTGATTTCGAGCTTCAAACGTCTCCGAATCTCCTGGGACCTTTAGTGGAAAGTGTTTACCCACTCACGAGTTAGATCTTTCTACAGTTTGCTCAATACAAAAGCTCCCTTAACAGGTCAGGGATTCCTTATGCTTTCGATTGATAAGAGTAATTGCAGGAGACCTTAACCTTTATATAGCTTCCATATCGGGCTTCCCAATCACTAGGCCGATATGAACCCAGTCCACACTAATCGGGACCTATTTTTCACCCGAACTTCGACCCATTAATCTAGATTATTTATTAGGCCATTTTATTATTTTTATCTGGATCAAATGATGCAATTTAATCGATAATTTATTTAAAAACTAAAATTGCAATTAATATTGTCCAACTTTATGAGACATGGACAAAATTGTCCCTAAGGACAAAATTGTCTTACATTATATTATACCCATCAAATTGATACATCACCTAATAAATGGCACTAAACACATTTTTGTTATTTCTTACAATAGAACGGTAATTTAACATTCATATATTGCATATATGATTAATTTTATCAAGTTTATGCAAGGTGTAAGTCTAGTTTTATAGAAAAATACAACCCATCGTAGGCTGTTAATGTAGTTTCAAATAAAGAACATACATTACAACACAATATTGAATATAAGTTTTGTTATTCAATGGAGATGGCCTCAGGAGATAATATAAAAGACAGAAAGCCGCAGAAGAACATTGTTAAATCAACAACATAAAAGTCTGCCTTAACTGTATATAGTAGTACATATATTATAAAAAAATGTTTCAGTGTCAGAAGTTCCAGGAGTTAAGTCGTCCATTTGGAGTTTACTTAGTGTCGCTCTTGCTGTGATCTGCAATTTTTGGTTCCATGTTAAGAAAGTTGAATTGTGAATTGTTATCTTCAAAAAGCTTGATATATGATATCCCTGCTATTATGCTGTTCTTCAGGCGGAAATTTTCTAATCTACAAGCTCTTAAACAAGTACAGCATTCAAAACCTACGAAAAATAAGGATTATAAATCAAAATTAATTAAGTGATAACTACAATTAAGCTCTAGTTAAGTCAAACTTTGAACTTGAGTCATTACATGCACATTCTCTTTCTAGTGTGGAAAGATGTTACGAGCATGGTAAAGGATGGTGGCCTAGGGTCAGGAGGCAGCCCAAGAACCAGTCTAGACTAAAGATTATGTCAGGGGGTAGAGAGTTGACAGAAGTGGGATATTTGAATAAAAGAATGCTGCAGAAATTCCAGAGAAAAGATGTAGAAGAAAGGGAGAGAGAGAAAAATATAGGAAGGAGAAAATTTCTTGTTGTCCTTCCCATTGCACCATTCAAACATATATCTCCGTATAACGGTTTTCTTAGATCCTATCAGCCAATCATTGGCTGTTCTACATAACAAACTTTTCGACGTTTTTTTTTATTTTTTTACATTCAAATATCCCACTTCTGTCAACTCTCTACCCCATGACATAATCTTTAGTCCAGACTGGATTCTTGAGGATTTTCGGTTTTTGTTAATTGTTTTTGTGAAATCGGTCTTGTTGTTGTTGATTTGTTTCTATTTGGTGTCAAAGCGTGTGGTAAGTTTGTTAAATTAGCTGTTGTCTTCTGAAAATTCAACAACTTGAAAAACGCAAAATTGAAAACTGTTCCTTTTTTATTTTTTTGAACTTTTTTCAGTAGCTTTTTTCATGAAATTGATTAAGGGATTTGATAGATCGTTAAATTCTGAATCTAATGAGATCAATTTTGTTGAAAACGAATAAAAAATGAGCAAGTTATGGAAGTTTTACTAAGTCGGGTCGTGAACCGAGTCGGACGACCCGAATATCAGTCATCCGAGTGGAGAAGACGCAACCCGACCCAGATGACTCTTCCCCACGCACAATGGTGGCGCATGCAGCTTGCTTCGTTGGCCATTTTTTCCCAAATTTAGTGTGTTTGCTCCATTTGCCCAGTTCTAATTTATAGTATTTTTCTGAAATTTTTTGAAAACTAGAAATATTTATTGTTATTTTTCCCGAATTTAAAATTAATAAAAATATAATGTATTCTCCAAATTTTTTCTTGAAAATTTTTGTGCTTGTTTCTGGTATTATTTGGGCTTGTGGGGTCTTATGTACTTTCAGTGTTATGTAGTTATACACCAAAATTAATTTTAGATGTAGTTTATGCATATAATGTTATATTATATGATTAATATGGTTAATTTTATAATTGTGGTGCTAACTGGAACCTATGGGGACAATCTTGGAAAATGTTATTGGACTATTGTCATTCACTTTGTGTAATTGTGAGCTCGCCTATCGTGCGACCAATTATCACAAAATGCTATTGTGATGTTGTATTGGGCATACATTAGATACTATGTTAATGATGCACTTATCCTATCAGTTTTTCTTTATCAATGTGGTTTCTAATGCTTTGTTTAATTCATTGAATTATGTTTTAAGTTTTCAATATCCTATTGATATTAGCTTTAGTACATAATTTAATGTTTTAGGTGATCTGTGTTGTAATTTGGGACCCTTAGGCAGGATTGCAATTGCATGAGAACCCAGCTGTGTTGTTTGCCCAATTTTGCTAGTTGTTGATAAATTTGCTAAATCTCCCTACTTTGTATCAATTTCTAGCTTTGAATTCTTTGATTAAGCTGAATGGGACCAATTATGAGGATTGGCTTGAATCCTTGAACCTTTTTTTAGCAGTTTCTAATATTGATGTTGCTCTCCTTAAGGATGAGCCTGCACAACCCACTGCTGAGTCTTCCGCTGCAAATAAAGCTAAATATCATAAGTGGGTTCATTCTAACAAGATCTATTTGATAACCATTAAGTACACAATGGAGAAGACTATTAAAAAGAGCATCACAGAAACTGATAATGCCAAAAATTATCTCAAGGTTGTTGGTGAAAAATTCCAGAAGTTTGATAACACTGAAAAGTCTAATTACTTGTCTTTACTATCTAAGACCAAGTATGATGGTGTGGGTGGTGTTCATGAGCATGTTATGAAGCTTGTGAACTAGTATAACAAGTTGAAGGCCATGAAAGTTGTGCTGGGAGAGGATTATCTGA
>JANVCQ010000005.1:3663514-3679037 GCA_025531925.1 Erythroxylum plowmanianum
GGTTTCAAAAAGTTTGCGATTTTTATATTAATGTTTTATTATGATGCCAAGTGGAGTGTTTGTAGTGATTATTCGTAACTCACCCTTATCGGAGGATATGCACCGGAATGACCTGCGGGAGTCCCGATATGTACCCTGCAGTAAGGGAGCGCTACAGCTATGCTATGGTGTGTATCAAAATACCTAAAGCATCACCATTGCCTGATCAATTACCTTTTATACATATGACTGATACTGGTGAATTTGAGCAAACAATTGTGCATATCTCCTACCCTTACCCGTGGCAACCGAATAAATTCTCTAAAAATGGATCCCCACTATTCAAACTTTCCAATCAGCTTGGCATAATGAATTAATGACGGATACTACTGGAATGGTTCATTGTGAGCAAGTAGTTAATGAAGTTATTGTTGTTTGTGGTGAAGAGTGTATAATGCCTGCTAATATGCATAAATCGTAGAATCTGGTTAGGGTGACAAATTCTCCATAGTTGGTTATTGAAAAGGAAGGAAAGGATGATGAGGCTATTGATATTTCTACCCCCTCTGAGAACAGGACAGTGCAAGAAGCATATATTATTACCTCCCTTAAGCATAGAACAATAGTGCCCGAAGGTGATAGAACAATGGTGGCAATCAGTTGTAGCACAGAACAGGTAGATGCAGATATTGAAAAAACGATGCAGTAGCAATCAAATGGTCTTCAACTAGTTGGGTTGAGGAATAAACAAGTTGACAAATACATTTCTCAGGTAAAGTTAACTATTGACAAATCCAATGCCGACAATGAGGAGAATCTAGACCATAAAACAAATTGTTTCACCTCCCAATATTTGAATTGTTAGAGGGATTGGGCCAACATGTTGTCTCCACTCGCAACTGTTGGACTAACTGATAATTAAGGGATAGGAGACATCAAACAAATAGAGGACAGTGATACCCTACTAGCAATATACCATGTACCAAACATCCTTAGCTATTTTGCATACAATCCAAATTTGCAAAAAGGAAATCTGCTAGGAAGAGAAAGCAAAATCCCAAATACCAGAAGTGGTAATTGAAGGACAAGACAAAGTCTATAAAGATGTGATTGAGCCATTAGAAAGGATTAGTGTCAACATGATTCCAACCAGTAAACAAGACTTTAGAATTGTCAATTTGATGATGGAAGCGAGCTAGAAAGCCTCTGAAGTACCTCTGTTCTCAGAGGCCTAATTTGTAAGCACTATCATCTTTGATGTGTAGATAGGAGGAGTTTTACGCCATTGTTCCAATTGGTTTGTTTGCTTTTGTAGTGTGTTTTTGCTTTGTTGCAATAGACTAAGGAGAGTAATGCTACTCTCTTAACGTTGTTCTCCAACTTTATTCTATCAATTCAATTTTTTAATTTTTTAAAAAACAAGGAATTGTTATACCCTGAAACCTGAGGCGAGAAGAAATATCAACTACTTAATCAAAGCTCACTTCCTATATGGAAATTACGACAGCAATCTAATAGCATTTAACTAGTTGATTTAAGGACGGAACAAATTGTCACACATATTTTTTATTGAAAGACATTTCTTGACAATTTCAGTGTAGACAATGCAGAGAATCTAGACAATGGCGCGAATGATTTTACCTCCCAATTTGAAGCATTGTCAGATGGATTGGAGTAACATACTGACTCCAATTACAACTGTTGGGCTAACTGAGAATTAGAGGATAGAGGATACCGAACAGAGAATAGTGATACCCCACTAGCTATAGAACATGTCTCAGATATCCCTGGCAATTTTTGCTTACAATTCAAATATGCAAAAGGGAAATTTGTTAGGAAAAGAAAACAAAAACTCAAATACCAGAAATGGTGAATGAGCTTTCCCACAAATAAGAAAGTTTAATGATGCCTATAATTATTTCTTGTTGTTGTCTACGTCTTCCTTAGGGAGTTTTTGTGCTAAAGTCATATTACAATATAATAGTAGGCTTAAAGCCTCAAAGCCTTAAAATCGTTGTGAGGGAGATTTAGTTTTAACTATAACTTAAATTTTTTTCATTTTTCAAAAAAAAAAAAACCTACAACGGCAAGAATCAAACCCCAACTTTCGATCTGTATCTTATTGGGGTTAACTTCTGGGGCAAAGTTAGATTCAAGGATAATCTTGCAAATTCAGGGATGATTTTTGAGATTTTTCGTTTCTCTTCAAGTGATACCATCGATGTGCGTCTGATAAACACGGGAGATGGCGGAACACCTTTCATTTCATCGCTGGAACTACGGCTAGTAAACAGTTCTAGCTACATAAGTCACTCTTTTTCGACGTCGGAAACTCTTTGGAGATATGATGTTGGCTTTGTTTCCAGGTACACAATCAGGTATGGTAATCAAAATTTGCAAATTCTTGGTATACGTGACGTATTTTTGTTAGCTTTATGGAAAACGCTTATAAGTAATCCAACTAATACACAGAAATGATATCGAGCGTTTATATAGTTGGATCCATTAAACATAGATTATTTTCAATTGTAGGTGCAAGGATGATCCGTACGATCGCTCATGGTCTCCGATGGATGATACTGATTGGGCTTTAGTCAATTCGTCCACGTTGGATATTGGCATGTAAGAGGACAATAAAGTGCCAGTAGAAGTGTTCAGAACTGCAGCTGTGCCAGGGACTAATCAGAGTTCGATGAGTTATTCCTACACCGATTATAGGAACTGGTATGATTTATATGTTAACTTTCTACTTTGTTCAAATTGAGAAGATTTTGCCAGGACAACAAAGAAAGTTCTCAATTACGGTAAACGGAGAAGATTATGGGGCTTTCACCGTTCGTTCCAACAAATCACGACGAGTGGTTGAGTTTTATTGAAAGGGTTAATATTGGTCTTCTGCAATTAAGGGTTGATACTTTTCTACATTTTTTCTATAGCTAACTATAATTTACAAAGTTGTGTCAAATTTATCTCTTCGTCAATTATATTTTACCATAAAAAATGGATTGCATTTTTTATCTTGCTCTGATTAAATACCAGCTTTGATAGTAATCCAAAACTATGTCTGACAAGAAAAGACCGATCCTTCCAATTTTTTCATCCATCGTTTCAATTATGGTGTTTCTCATCTTAGGCATCATGATTATTATATGGAAAATGAAAAGGCACAAAGGTATATTGCTTTCTTTTGTCTGTAGATTTTGTGAGTAAACTACATCTTCCTATGGTTTCTACCATCTTGTATAAGCTGGGATAGTAAATCTTTATCATTTTCTTTGTAGTCACCAAATGTAGAAATTGTTCGTTCACGAAATCAAACGATCATTTCTTTACATACTCTGAGATTATTAGCATTACTATCAATTTCGGAGACTAACTGGAGAAGGAGGATTTGGAAAGGTTTATCGTGGCAACTTGAATGATGGCACTCAAGTTGCAGTCAAGTTGTTGTCTGCATCGTCCAAGCAAGGAGATAAATAATTTTTGACCGAGGTTAGATATAAAATATTCAAAAATGTTCTTGCTTCATCAATCTTATGTAGGAGAGATATCTGTCCATTAACCACGACAATTCTTGAACATGCAGGTTGAACCCTTATTAGTTGTTTATCATAGAAGTTTGGTCCCTCTGCTTGGTTACTGTAACGAAAAGAGAATTATGGCACTTGTGTATGAATACATAGAAAATGGGAATTTACAGCAGCATCAATCTGGTAATTAACCATGAACTAAGTAAATTATGATCTTTGATCATTGGCCAAACTATCATTTATATTGAACTGATTCATCTAGTTTACTTTCCTGCAGACTAAAAGAATACTACTTTATGTTTTGCAGGCTCAAGAGCAGATGTCATAAGTTGGGAAAAGAGACTTCAAATTGCAATAGATGGTCAAGCTCTGTCATGGATTCTTAAGAGATTTTATATAACTATATTGAAGGTGTACCTAATTTCTGTAATTAAAGTTGCAGGGTTGGGATATCGACATAAGGGTTGCAAGCCACCTATTATCCACAGAGATTTTAAGTCTTCCAACATTTTATTAAATAGAGATTTGCAAGCCAAAATATCTGATTTTGGGCTGTCTAGAGCACTCTGCATCATTCAAAGACACCCACATCACTACTCAACCTGCTGGCACATCTGGGTATCTTGATGCGTTGTAAGTGTAGTCAACTTCATAAAATACACCTTTGTTTTCGCTTCCATAATGAACCAGCTTCACATATTTAATTGATTAACTCTGATTACTTGTCTTTCTTGTCTCCCGCAAAAGGTGTCATTCATCAGGTATTTGCAATAAGAAAACCAATACTTAACAGTTTTGGGGTAGTTCTGTTTGAACTAGTAACTGGCCAACCAGTAATAATACCAACTGAAGACTACTGCTGTCATATAATTAAATGGACTCTTTCCTTGATTGAAAATGGCGATATCAATAGCATAGTTGATTCAAAGTTACAAGGTAAATTCAATCGCAGTTCTGCCTGGAAAGCACTAGGATAGCAATGTCCTGCGTCGATCCCACTGCAGCACAAAGGCCTGATATGAGCTATGTACTAAACGAGCTCAAGGAATCTTTGTCAATGGTGATGGTCTCAGGACATGCTCAGAGTCCAGAAATCTTCACATCATTTTTGGATCCAGATTATATGGGCTTCCTAGTGCCAGGTAGTAATATATATTCAACAATGTTTTTGTGTATGAAGTTACACTAGTTAGTGCTACTTTGTACCATTACTAACAATAATTGAACACAGCAACTCACGTTACCAAGTTCCAAGGCTTTGTCTCCTTTTTTACATACTATGAGATTATTAGTATTACCAAAGGTATAATTGGAGACGGAGATTTTGGAAAGGTTTAATAATTTAATTGTTAATGCAAAATTAATGAATAGAATGTTAAGACGGAAGAAGTATAATTAACGAATTCTATAATTATTTTTTAAAATTTTTAATTCTATTTAAATCTTATAAAATTAAAGAAGATAACGAAATAAAGTACATTGACTTTTATTACTTACAAGCAGCCAAAGCTATCTTATTCACTCACAACTTTAACTCACACAGGACTATTCTCAAACATCTCTCCAAAAACTGTAGAAACTCTCCAAAATGAGATCTCTCTCGTATGCCAAAGCTTGTGATCATGTCCTGATGTTTTCTGTCTTCCTCCAAGACTCACCATCTAAGCTTAGAAGTAGGGAAATACTGCAAAAAAAAAAGTAATTTTTTGCATTAAAAATCAGCAAATTAACGCAAATAAAAAATTTTCAATGTTATAATTCTAACTTTGGGATCATGATTTTACCTTTTCTATGAGGGAGAGATAGTATGGCTTGACTTTTTCCACATCAATTCGAACTTTGCTCTTGCTATAAAGATCGTATTTGCTGAAAGTTTTGTCAGGAGAAAAAAATTGTTTTTGGTCAGTAACTTGGAAAGAAAATGCAGTAATGAACATGTTATATAGGTAAGTAAAGAGCATTGGATGAGTAGGGTTTACTTGAATATTTGGAGCCATTTAAGGTTTTCAATGTCCTCTTCGTTCATCAAATGCTTGTAGGCCTCGGATTTGTGCAAAGCTGTAATATCAAACTGTTTCCATCAGAATCAAATGAAATCTTCTTCTGTATAAACTCTACTTTAGCAAAGCTATAAGTTGCTTTACCATAGAATGAATGGTATCTTATGATGAAAAGAGCGGCAGAAGGAAGGGTTGTCTTATTCTCCTTGGCCACCTGAGACAAAAACAAGGCTTTGGTTTGGATTTTATTGCTCAAGAAGAAGACATGCTTTCCTTTTTTTTTCCTTTTAATTTGTTAAAAAACAGAAAAATGTATAAAGATTGAAGTTGGTACCAGGTACATGTAGTCATCGTGTCCCCACGACATCATCACGTTGTCCAGGCCACATCCTTCCTCATAAACTCCACATTTGGTGTTGTAAGCAGGATTCCTGAAGTCAGGATTCTCCTTGAAATACTGTGCAAATTAACAATTATCAGGATATTTCAGATATTTCATCAGAGAAGTTCCCTCATGGATTGACCCCATCCAATATTTCTTCTTGCATGATGCAGAATCAAATTTAAATAGTTTCAAACCTAATTAAATTAGAACCATAATGACATTATTTTAACTAATTAATTCTTAAAATTATTGAATAAAATAATTTTATTTTTTCCAAACTGATTCAAGTTAGAACAAATAAAAAAATGGGTCAAACTTAATATTTTCATGTGTTGATAATTGACTTATGTTGAATCTAAAATTAAAGATAACATATTTATAAAAAAAGAAAGAAAAAGACAAACCTTGTGGTGGACAATTGATTCATCAAAAGCACATCCAACGGGGTACGTATCGCCTGGAAAAGTAGATCAAGAAGAGTATTTTTCTCAACACAAGTTTCTGATTCATTGAAATAGAAGAAGATCAATATGTTTTCTGATCTGCTGACCTACAACAGCCCATTGAGGCAGCTGGCCAAAGCTAGGATGAAGAAGCACCTTTCCAAGATCTAAACAAACCCACAATAAAAACCAACTTAAGCAAAACATGATCAAAATATTAAGTTAATCACACACTAGTTTGAAGATAATCAAATTACCATGAATGAGTCCTGTCAAGTGCAGCCAACCCTCGTCAGGATAATCCTTCCTGATTGCTTCAGCAGTTTGCAACAAGTGTTCAATTTGGGGTTCATCCAAGTCAGGATCACTTTCATCCACAACATTGTTAAGAAGTTCACAACATTCCCATATACTCATTTCCACTTTATCCAATTTCCCATACTGAGCTCTCATCTTCCCGACCTGCATTTTTTGTGTCTCTTTTTCAGTTCAAAGTCGTTTATATTTAATATAATATAAATGACAAACACTTTACTTACAAAGTCATAAGTTTGGTTGATGTGATTAATCCGATAAAAATCCTCAACTCCAGGTTGCCTACCACCTTCAGCATTATAGTCCCTGATAAATAGATTTATGAATTTAATCAACACTTTCAACAATAAATAAGCACAACAAGACAAAATTTAATATTAGTCAGATGAAATAAGCTGCTTGAAGTATTCACTTGTCTTGATATGAACTCCAAAAGCATTAAACATGGAATCAATAAACTTGGCTTAGTCGGAAAGAGGGAAAAAACCCAAATGTTTTCTATTCTGTTTTTTAATCTTTTTCTTTCCTTAAAAATATTTCTTTTCTTGTGGTACATGTTCCTTAGAAAAAGTAGTACAAATTCTATTGTTGGAAGCGATACATAGATTTGTATTCCTCCTTAAATGGGTAAATATATATTAATGGTTTATCATGCAATAGGAAAAGATATATATACATATAAGTGGAATTATGTAAATGTTGAAAGAGAAATATTAAAAACCTAAAACTTTGGCCAAAAGAGTTGGTAGGTGGCACCAGAAATCCACCGTCCAGCACTAACTCCTTGTCATCCTCCGACACGTGAAAGTCTTTCTTTTCAACCACTCCGACTCCTGTCACTAATATCCAAACATTTGGTGATTAAAAGGGTTTCCTTACTTTATATTTCTTTAAATAATCTGCCAAATCAATTCTTAAGAAGGGTATAAACTATAAACATATATTTAAAAAAAAGAAGAAAAAAAACAGCTTATAAGGCTATAGATCAATTTGGAAGATCAAATGAAACCAACAAAAATATGAAATTTATGAGAAATTTTGAAGAATCAAAACCCAAGTTGAAAATTTGAGTGATGATTTCAGATCTGAAACTTCGAAAGAAAGAAAAAAGACAGAAGAAAATTGAACAAGAAACGAGTTGAATACCAAACTCAGGCTGCTCAATGAGGATAGTCATCCTGAATCAAAAACCAAAGTTCTGAAACAACAGAAACTGTGAAAGAAGCAACAAAATATCTTTGCGATATAGATAGGTTTAAGAATAAGAAGTTGTGGTGGTGAATGCATTGTAGGGTCTGGTTTAAAGGGTATTTATATTGGCCGGATAGTCCTTCCCTGCGAATTCAGAGGTCCCGGAGTCCTTCCCTGAAAATCCGAACTTCCTCGTTTTCAATATGCTTGTACTTGTCTGTCCTCATAACTATCCCTAGCATTTAATACACAATATATCTGTATATCTTTATATATATATATATTAGCTATTAGTCCATCAGCAAAAACTTGAGTCCCCATGCAAGTTGACAGAAGTCAGCGAAAGAGCAGAACAAGACGAACGACTTTTTCGCTATTTCAAGCTTTAATTTCATATATTCTTATTAATAAATTATTTTTTATTTTTAAACTCTTGAATTTATGTTAATTTCCACTCAATGTTATAGAATTCTCGGTCATATTTGATACAAAGCAATGTATAAATACTTATAATAATTCTTGCATCTCATGTACCTATGATAGATTACCTAAGTAATCAAAATTTTAATTTATATTAATTATCAAAATATTAAAAAAATGAGTCGGATAACTATATTAAATTTAAAAACATAATAATTTATATTAACCTTAATTATAAAATAGAACATACTTAACCATAAAATTAAATCCTGAATTAGATATAAATTAGTAATTAGAGAATTACTATAATATAAAGTAAATACACTTAATCATTCTTTCTTAACCACAATTTTGATCCTCTATATAATTATTCTTATAAGATAATTACTTTTGTACGGAACCCCTTTTTAGATTCGAAATAAGCAAGCCACCGATTTGCTCGTAGCGGAAACAAGTTGAGGGCTCTTTTTGCTCAACATCCTAAACCAATGTCCTTCCTTACAAATAAGCTCTTGTTGGCAAAAATATCTTAGTTATTAAATTCAATTGGGACCCATTCGAACCATATCTTCGTTGTCACGACTGAGTCAGCATTGCGTTGGACACCACAATCTCCTCTTGAGAAACGCGACCTAACATGTGGGGTCCACCTGACGTGGCAACCAGTCAAGGATTATGACTTTTCTTCCTTACTCTGTTGTTCTCATTAGGGAGTTTGATCTGTCCACTGCCAAAATCCCTGTTTCCACGCTGCAGTACCGGTCCAAAACTGCTCCTCAGTAGCTGGCAAACGTGTCCTTGGAAAAACTCCACGAGTAAATGTAGGAAATGACACTTGTCCAATTGGGTCGCACTTGTTTAGTTGTTTTTCCTTCGTGAGAAAGATATTTATCATGTTTGATGATCTTGGATAAGACACCTGGGGATTGCTTACTAAGAGAAGCAGATTGCGTGCTTTATGGTTTTTAGGTGATAATTCATATCGGTCATTAGAATCTGTGATACTTAAGTACCTCATAATTTTTATTTTTGTTAACGGTATAATTTGCAGCAAAATCCTCTTATTTTTAGATGAGAATTCAAGTTAATTTATTTGAGAAAATCCCTTCTCTTTTTCAAAACCTAATTTTTTAAAAGTCTAATTTTCCATATATTCACTTAAATTCAATAATAAAAAATAATTCAACTCGACTTGCTCAAGCTTTTTCCACCCGTTCAATTTTTCAGTTCGATTTATTTTAATAATTTTTGTTATTAAAAATTGATACATTTATTAATTAATCGATTAATCTTTTAAATTAATAAGTTCTTATAAACTAAAATAATAAATTAATGTTAAATTAATAATCTCTTTTTAATTAAGCTTCAAATTTTTTATACATAAGGATAATCTTTTTTAATCATATTTCAAATTCTTTAATTTTTTTTAATCTGATTGTTGAATATTTTAAACCTTAAACTACTTCAAAACATAGCTTAAATTATCTAAAGTTCTGTTGCATATAAAAAGTGTATTATCATGTAATGCCATATATAATCAAGTCAATGGAAATGTTTGAGACGGATAAAATTTGAGTATTTCCTTTAAGGTATATTTGGTTGCATGTTTATTAATAGAACAGATGAAATGTAAAATTATGTTTATAATAAAATAGAATGGAACAGAAGAGGAGAGTTTTATTATATCTCATTTTATCATAAACAGTAAAAACGAAAAACTTCCGATTTAGGAGATTTATGATATAATGTAAAATGATAAATAATTTACATTATATTATATTATAAACTCTTTATTCAAATAACATTTTGCTATATTATATTATAAACCCTTCCATCCCTCCTAACCAACAATTTTTTAATATTACATTTATTTACGTTTGATTATATTATAAACTATTTCATTTCATCTCATTTCATTCTATTAAAAACTTTGTGTCCAATCAAACATAACCTAAAAGTCAAGTTTGCTTGGCTTGTAGTTTAAGTTTTCCAACCATTCTTAATTTCATTGCTTGTTATTATTCTCTAGTTCAACAATACCGTTTATTTTAATGACTTTTTGTTCATAATGACTTGCATTATTTAATTTCTTAAGGCATATATGCAAATTGTACAGATATGACTATTCCATTTCGGTGACCTTGGCCATGGAGGTAAGATAAGTTTGTTTAAGAAATAACTTGGATAAGATAGCTTGAATATGGTCTATCTTGTTGAAAAAAAGATAGTCAATAAATAAATTGGATAAGGTCTTTGACTAAGGTGATCTAAAAATGCAAGGGGCAAAGTGATCTTTGGAATCGGACTATGTGTCTTCATATTATACATTATGAAGAAATTAATTGATTCATAAGAATTTATGCACAGGAGTGACGTAGTGAAGTAATGTTAGGGTAAGCAATGTAAATATTTACTAATTTAATAGAGTATTTTATTATTTCAAACTAAATAAATATTTGTAATAATAAATTTTTAAGAAAATAGTTTTTTAAAGCTTCCAACAAGTTATTTTAATATAGATTACTATATAAATAGTTATTATGTACGTTGTAGTATTATTATAAAACATAACATCTATTATAAAAGTCTAATAGTATACAACTTTATCTCTAACTGATAAAAAGACTCTTTTCAATTGACCCACTAGTAGAATTATTATAGTTATCGTAAATTTTAAATTAGCATAACCAAATTCTATTTTAATTCTCATGTCATGTAATAAAAAAATGTATACAAAAAAGATAACTAGGCATACAGTTATTCTTATTGTTATATGATATAGTTAGGTTAAACTTAGGTTAAATTTTAATATGATTAAGTTAGAATAATCATGTAAATATTATTGTGATAATTTTTTACAATAAAATATTTATATCTTTTACATTAAATTTATTACATTACTTTTAAGTAAACTGTTCCTTTATCATGTAAGCAATGATTAGAGGTTAAAACAGTTTGATATTAATTGGAAGTTAAATCAGTTAGGTAATATGTTTAAGGTTTCATCAGTATTAGTTCAGGATAAAATCAGTTAAATATCGAATAAAATTAAATAATTTAAAAAATAATTAAATAAAATTATCTTTATGATTATTAAATAAAAATTAATTAAATTATTTTAATTTAAAATTAATTAATTAATTAAAACTGAATGATTACTTAATAAATTGACTATTTTTAACAACAAAATTTATTTAAATAAATAAGTTAAATTCTTAATTAAAAAATTAGTTGATTTAAAATTTTTACTGTTAAATGAATTGAATCGACGCAGTCCATAAAATATTAGTTAAAACAGATTGAGCTGAATCTAAAATAGTTGAATTCAATATACTATATGGTTGGTGAAAGAAATAAAACTAATTACGTGAAGAAATGGAGGAATCAGATATATAAAATAATGGTCACCGTTAATGCACAAGTCAATTTGGAAACAACAAAACAAAGCCAGCTGTTGAGCATCAGGTCAAAATAAAAATCTCATAAAGCAAAGCAAAACCTTTTGTGACAGCAACAAGACCATAACTAGCGGACGAGAATGGTTTGTTTTGACAACATCATTTGAAGGAGAAGTTCGGTTGCTTTGCTTCCTGACAAAACCCACCACCTATTCCTGGTTTTGACAACGTTGTTTACATTTCTCAAGTTCTCCCTCCTTCGTGTCATCACATTACATTGCAACACTCAACATGCCTTGTCTTTTAAGGTAGTTGGAAAGCACAATTGTCTTAACATTTTTTCACTGAACACAATTATTTTATTACATTTTTTATTTATTTATAAGTATTTATTTATTTATTATCTTTTCTATATTTTTTTTGTCCATTTTTGTCTACAGCGACCAAAGAATAGAGCCAGCTAATGTTGAGTTCGGATTTTCTGTTCAATTTTATAGTGTCTTATTTTGTCCAATAAATCACAGCTATTTATTTATGTGAATTCTGCGTAGGTCCCGTATTAATAAACACAAGACTTACATATATAAATAGCTGAAATTTATTGAACAAAATAAAACACCATAAAATTAGATAAAAGATCTTTTCCTGCTAAAGTTACCTTCCAAGTTAGCTAACTTTCTGTTTAGCTAACTTTCTGTTATCTAGTCCATGCCAACGAAGCTCTGATTAGACCTTTTGGGCCTTTAGATGGTTTTCGCAATGCCTTCTTATTGCAATGTCGTTTCATTTCCTAGGTAGCAACAACACGCCGCTGCTCCGGGTCCTCTTGACAGCTTGGAAACCGTTGCACGCCTTTTGTCCTCCTACCAATATGTTAAGTCTCCAATACTTGCAGAATTGTCATAATATATAATAAGGATTGCCCTCATCCTTCGACAACACAGGCACTCATGTAAATGAATTTATAGAAACCTTCACGAGAACATCGAGTCCAGAGGGTAACATGGTTCAATTCAACCAGAAGATAATGTTCAACAGGGTTTTCGTACTTTATTGACTTTCAACTATTGGAAATATCAGATAGTACAAGATTACATTGTAAGCTAAAAGAGCACTCAAGGGTAGGTTGGTTATGTCAGAAACAAGAATCTTAATCTTAAGTAAGGGATTAAACTGCTGGTTACCCTAACACAACATCCTGTTCTCTAAGTGAGCTCAGCTTGTGAAAAAGGAAGAATGAAACAGAAGGCTCATTAACTCATAATTTCATCCTTTTGGATGGACCTTGATCGATAATTGGATCAACTGTAGGCAGTGGGTCTCCTTGTTGAGCATCTGGACCTTTTTCTGCTTCAGCAGCTGGAAGATAGCCTTCTGGAAATGGTGGTGGCGGAGGGGCGGGTGGTAACTGCAAGACACATATCCGAAACAGAAAGAGATCACTATCGCATATGAGACAAGATGGAAGGCGAAATGAAAAGTTAGAACAATAGCTAAACAAAATTTATTCCTCGATTTTTTGTACTGCTGACAATTGGCATCCTATCGAACTTTAAGTTGCTAAGGCTTTGTGGTTAGAGAACAACCAAAGGAAAATGCTCAGATAATCTTCAAGAAAAGAGAATATGGAGGATTTTTTTTAGATATATAAAAGTTACCTTTCTCTGCAAGGAAGCAAGAATATGATCTATCCTCTTAACTTCTTTGAAATCAACCATCTCCTTACCAGCCTTTGATTCAGAAGCTACACCGTCGTTATCAGTATCAACTGCAATAGAAATTTATATGAGACAACTTGATGGGATTGAAAAACAAAATAATATATGGGTCATTAGTTCAAATCTATGGCATATGCACTTGTGTTGCGACTACAAAGTAAGCAGTTCTTGTTTCA
The DNA here is from genome assembly GCA_025531925.1 of Erythroxylum plowmanianum. NCBI lineage: Eukaryota > Viridiplantae > Streptophyta > Magnoliopsida > Malpighiales > Erythroxylaceae > Erythroxylum > Erythroxylum plowmanianum. The sequence goes on from JANVCQ010000005.1 coordinate 3,677,070, forward strand.
CCTTCAAGAAATATCAAATATCGACTGTAAGGAGATGAGATGAAGGATGCAAAGGAAAATAAAATAAAAGGTGGTATTATCGTCCATAAAATTTCCTGTCAAATTAAGGAACTTCCTGTTTAGAAGGGAGATTATTTGAAATGATGCTAACAATCAATCCAAAAAGAAACTCCAGAACCATCCCAGAACTTCTCTCCATATCCTACTTGCATTCAACACAAGAATCACATCAACAAGGAAAAAGAGCAAAGTAGCAAATCAATACCATATCCAATCTTCTCTAACTTTGAGGCAGCAGTAGTAAATGCCTTTGAAATATAGTACAGTGCTCGTCCCTGCCATATGGATAACCAAAGATTACACTAGGATCATGCAACAATAGCAATGAACACAAGTATCTGCATCATATCACAGCCAGATCATAAATGCTTGATCTACTAAAACTTCAATTTAAGCTTCCATCATTTGTACCTCAACCTCAATCATAAATAATGACTCCTCACTCCATATTCTGACTGGGATTTTTCATCCTTTCTTTTCTCCAACTTTAAAAATGTGATTTAATACATGACAATCGAAATCCTCATACACAAAATATGTCATTTTTTTCTAAATAATGTTTAGTTCGTGCAATGCACCAAGCTTTGCCAACTACTCTGCCTCATGTCAGACAAGTTCATGTATATATGGTATCAAGAATACAGAAGTAAAGGTAAAGCTCACAATTCGAGCTGCAAAGACATTGGAAAGCTGTGGAGCTTGATATATGGAACCATCCAAGATATAATAAGTAAGCATTGGTGTGACTTTCTCAGGACTATCCCTCTTCTGCTTACGAACAACAAACAGATGAGGCTCCATCACTTCACTCAACACGTATTCTGTGCCTGTCATTTTTCTTAAAAAGAAGCAACACATAAGCCTTTCCTTCCAAATTCTTCAATCCAACTAAAAGAACTCATAGAGTACAGTAATGACACCTAAATCGTGACAATAAGGCTAAAACCTTGACACTATAATAACGCATACTATACAACATGTGACAAAACCCACATCAGTAAACAACAACTCAAAGACAAAAACTTTCTCAAAACCCAAAATGTTTCAATCTTCAAAATGCACACACATACAGAAAGGAACAATTTGCGTGGTTTTACTTACACGAGGTGTGAGGGGTCAAGTGGGTGTATAGATCGCAACCGAAGTTGTTCGTTGTTGCAAGTGAAGTCATAGAAAGGTGAAAGCGCAAAGTAATCGAACACAAAGTTCCGATCGAGAGGGTACGAGTTGAGCCATAGTTGGTCTCTGAAGCAAATACCCGTCATGTCGGTCCCCGGAGGCTGTGGCGCCGCTGGGGAGTTCCCGTCGAAGTTCACCGCCGGAGGCGTCGCCATTCTGATGGGTATAGGAAGTTAGCGAGAGCCCAAAGGAACCGGGACGAGTAGCGCTTGATTCCGTTTTTCTTAAACAGAAGAATCAAGAAATCGGGATGTTATAATTTAAAATTAATCGAATTTAATATTAAATTTAAGAATAAAAGATATAGACTTTTTCCGTAATTTAAGAAATTAAAAAAACCGGATCTTAAATTTCTCGATTTTTTTTCTATTTTTAAATTTTTTGAAAAATTCTTTATTTTAAACTCTAATTAAAAATAATAACTTAGTGTAAATATCAAACATAAAATAATCAAATATCACTAATACGATAACTAACCTTTAAAGATGACAATAAGTCGGGTCCAGTTTGACATGGCCCGACCTAGACAGAATTATTATTTTTTTAAAAAGCCAAAACAACAAAGGCAACCTAATCCAATTTTTACTTGTTAGACTGTGTCAACTTTTAAACTGCTAATACATATCCCAAGATTAATTTCTTGTCAGGAATTAGTCAAATACTGTATACATCTTTGTTTTATTATCTTGACTTTGATTTACAAATTGATTGGTTATCATTTGTTCACCA
>JANVCQ010000005.1:3687499-3701472 GCA_025531925.1 Erythroxylum plowmanianum
GAATAATTAAATCCATTATTTCCCTGCCAACTTCTGTTTAATTACAATCCGTTGATACTTAAAATTACTATAATCATCTACAAGTTGGCAAAGCTGTTACAGCAGCAGTTGAAGAAGTCCAGGTCAGAATCTATGACACACATTAACTTAAGTCTTCTGTTCATCTATCGGAAAAGAAACTGGTGAGCAGGAAGATGCTGCAACATTTACTTTTCATTTTTCTCTGTGTCTTAGCTCCTGCAGTTCCGGGGCATGCTCAGAATCAAACAGGTTCTTGTATCTCGATTTATGGTCAAGTTTCTGATTTGTTAACCATGAAACTAATCAGGACTTTCTCTATTCCTCGATCACAGGGTTCATTAGCATAGATTGTGGTTTACCTGCAAATGGAAGCTATACAGATTCGAAAACAGGCCTGGATTATATTTCTGACGAGACGTTCATTGACAGTGGCATAAGAGCGAGCATAGGACCTGATTTCAACAGAAATGGCACGGACACGCAGTTGTTATATCTAAGGAGCTTTCCTCAAGGTGGCAGGAATTGCTACAACATATCAGTTACAGAAGGCACTAAATATCTGATCAGGGCCAGATTCTTGTATGGAAACTATGACAACCTGAATAAACTACCAATATTCGATATGCACATAGGGCCTAACAAGTTGGTCAATGTCCAAATTCTCAATGCCTCGGTTCCTGTCAATACTGAAGTCATATATAACCCCTCGTCAAACTACATGTTTATGTGTCTGGTGAACGTTGGTTCTGGAATACCGTTTATATCAGCTTTAGAATTCAGGCCTTTGAACAGCACCGCATATCTTCAGTCTGGACCACAGGTATATGTACTGTTCTTACGGCTAGATGTTGGTTCCAGAACCAATAAACAGTTCAGGTTAGTCATTACATGCCTCCAAAACTTTGAGAATGCGATTTACTGATGTATAGTTCAAGCTTATTGATCCTGGAGAGTGAACCTGCAGGTTTCCTGACGATGTATATGACCGTATCTGGGATCCTTACCATTTAAGGAAATCAACCGATTTGAGCACAAATATGACTGTTGAACCTGATCCCCAGCACATTGAATGGCAACTACCATCAAATGTCATGAGAACTGCAGGATCACCAACAAACACCAGCGCACCAGTAAATTTCTCCATAAGTGTAGGCGCTAGTGGTTACAATTTCTATGTCTGCATGCACTTCGCTGAGATTGTGAAGCTAGGAGCCAACCAGTCTCGACAATTCGACATCAACATTCAATACCGTGTGGAACAGTTGAACACGAAGAACTGGATTTCATCTGTTGTTCCCCGCTACCTGTCTGCGACCACTTTCTGTAACCCGTCAACTGGAACATTCAGTACTTTTTTACTTGACAAAACTGAAGCTTCAACACTGCCACCTCTTCTCAATGCTTTGGAAATTTATCAAATAGTTGAATTCACACTGGCACCAACAGATCCCAGCGATGGTATGTGTTAATTTTCAAATCAGCATCTTCCTTGTTTTGGTAATGCATATCATAGCATACATAATCTGATCTAGAATTACTTAAAATATCGAGAAATTTACTAGTTGTCGCTATTTCGGAGATCAAGTCGATGTACAAGGTAACGAAAAATTGGCAAGGAGATCCATGTGCTCCTCAAGCCTATGTGTGGGATGGACTCAATTGCAGCTACAGTAATGCTCAACATACAATCACTTCCTTGTAAGTATATACATAATCAAATCTGATCAAGTTATTCCCTTTTCCTTTATATTTTTCTCCATCTTAGCAAGTATTGATTAACATTCTATCAGGAGTTTATCCTTTAGTGCACTGACAGGGGAGATAGCCCCAGAAATAGCTAATCTAAAATCACTTGAATCCCTGTGAGTATCCTTGTGCCTATTGGAAATATGCAGTATTAAAATGCTGATACAGACATTAATCTGTCTTACAATTGCTTTTATCATGTCAGGGACTTGTCAAACAATAATTTAAATGGCTCAATCCCTGACTTCCTGTCACAATTGTCTTCCTTGAAAGTCCTGTAAGCTACTTTCTATTAAGAATAAAATCAATTATAGTGTGAAAAGTTATCAGAACTGTAAAGTTTTCTGTGTCTCTGCAGAAACTTAGCAGGAAACAATCTGACAGGTGCAGTTCCAGTTGCCCTCATCCAAAGATCCCAACAGGGTTCTCTGCTTCTAAGGTCTTACTTCATTTACCAGATGTCTCCTAACAATTCTTGATTTCCCATTTCTTCTTTCTGTCGACATTTTGTAAAATCATTATGGGAACATCCAGTTCTCATCATATAAATGATAAGAACAAATTAGTGTTGGGTACTTATACTTACATGTCCTACTTTTGTTGTCACTTTTATCATCAATTCAAGTGTTGATGGAAATGCGAACCTCTGCACATCGATTTCATGCAACAACAAGAACAATAACAAAAATAACGTTGTCGCTCCTGTGGTTGCATCAGTTGCTGCCTTCTTTGTCATTGTATCATTAGCGACCATATTTTGGAGCCGAAAAAGAAGGCAACAAGGTATGAATTTCTCTAGAAACTAATCAAACTACAGAAACATAGATTTAAATCAACACTATGCGAAGCTTTGAACATAAAAATTGCGGTGTATTTTCTACTGAACAGTCTGAAACATTTAATTTTCTGCAGCCAAAAAGACAGAAGCTGAAAACAGCAAGACAAATGACCGTCTAGAGCTTAACCGGCGACAATTCAGTTACTCGGAAATTCTGATAATCACAAACAATTTTGAGAAAGTCCTTGGTAAGGGAGGATTTGGAACAGTTTACCATGGCTTTTTGGATGATACTCAAGTTGCTGTAAAGGTGCTCTCTCCATCCTCAAGGCAAGGGTATAAGCAGTTTGAGGCTGAGGTACCTAAAAACACTGCCTCCTGGAAGTATTTTGGTTCATTTGGCTTCATACAAATTTATGGTACATTGCATAAACTGTGATTTGCATTCATGATAACAGGTTAAACTTCTTCTGAGAGTTCATCACAGAAACTTAACTACCCTTGTTGGATACTGCTATGAAGATACCAACATGGCACTAATCTACGAGTTCATGGCTAATGGAAACTTAGAAGACCATCTCTCAGGTTTGTCTATGCAGCTGCACTATCCTTTTCAAGGAAACACAAAATACATGCCCACCAAATTAGTTTAGAGCCTTAGACAGGTTTTTCATCGATGCAGATAAGAACAAAGAAACCTTAAGTTGGGAGTTAAGGCTTCAAATAGCCCTCGATGCAGCTCAAGGTCAGTAGTCAGATACATCAGTGCTATACTTTCATTTTCATTTTCTTGGTCTTCACATTTTCTGCAATCTGAAATGGAGGATTGGAGTATCTCCACAATGGGTGTAAGCCTCCAATTGTGCACAGAGATGTGAAGACCACAAACATATTACTGGACGATAAGTTACGAGCCAAGCTATCCGATTTTGGACTGTCAAGATCTTTCCTAGTCGAAGATGACTCTCATGTTTCGACCACAGTTGCTGGAACTCCTGGCTACCTAGACCCTGAGTAAGCATTTTCTGCATAGAAGTTTTTCTTTCCCTAAACAGATAGAAGTTGATCAAGTTAGTTACGTCTTATTGGCAATGCAGGATTCATGGAACAAACTGGTTCACTGAAAAAACTGATGTGTACAGCTTCGGTGTTGTCCTCCTGAAGATAATCACAAACCAACCAGTGATTGCCAGGGCCTCTGACTCTGAGAACATCCACATAACACAATGTGTTACTCCCCTGATCACAAATGGCGATATTGAAACTATTGTCGATCACAGGTTATCAGGAGCCTATAGCGTAAACTCTGTGTGGAAATTCATGGAATTAGCAATGGATTGTGTATGCAGTAACGCTATGAGAAGGCCAAACTTGAGTCAGGTAGTGATTGAATTGGCAGAGTGTCTGGCAATGGAGAGGCATCGGATCATGGAGGGTCAAAGCTTTCAGACGGAAAATCCGAGTGAAATTTTCAGCATGAATCTGCATACAGGAGAATCTCCCCTGGCAAGGTAGTTCTTTTGATCTTCATCGAAATAAACTAATTAGTGTATAAAAAAATAAATATGCCTTAAAATGTTTTTGACTTCTTTGCACTGAACCTGTGTTGTATACCATGAACCAATCCCTGTACCTAGAAAAACAGAAATGGAAAGCTGTTTTCTTTTTTCCTTAAGAAGATTTCTCTCCAGGGTCGAATAAACCCTAAAAAATCACATATTTTTCTTAGTATTATAAGCATTACAAGAAAGGAACATAATTTTAGTTTGATTCGGTTCAAATTCAATAAATTAAGTATAGGTTGATTACATTTGAGCCGGACTCAAGTCAAATTGATCAATTATATTAAAATAATATTATTTTGAGATGCTCCGACAAATTTGAGCTATGCAACTTAAAGTTAGTGAATTTCAAGTCAGACTCAAACTATTGTAGAAGTTATCAGTTTGATCGGTTCAATTCATCTCTATTCCTAATTACATATAAAACATTGACTTGGCAAATTTCATTGTTTCCCTTAAGAATTAAAGTTGTAATTTTTAAAAAATTTTGTTAGAAATTAATAAAGATGAAAGGTTTTATTTTCAAAGTGATTAGGTCATTTTTTTTCTTTTTATGATGAAATAAATCAATAGAAAAAAGGGTATATATGTCAAAAACAATGGAGATATGGCTTCATCATCTTTGACTCTTTAACCCAAGAAAAGGAAGAAAGGAAAAAAGAAAAGGTCAACATTATGTGCCTGTCATCATTTGTGATTGTAGGCCAATAATCTAAGGACCCATTCCATTTTGCAAGTTGTAACTATATAATAATAATTTTCAAAAAAATATATAATAAAAAAAAGGAAAGTAAGACATCACCATATGAAAATATAATTCATTCGAAAATTTTAAAAATAATTAATCAAAGTATATTAAAATTTATAAATATCAATTCATTACTTAATTTTAAATTAATGATTTGTCAAAAAAATATTTAAAATATATAATAAGTTAATACTCATACAAAAACAATATTTATAGTTTTGATTAATAATAATAACAATATTAATAATAAAACAATCCATTAGTATTGGTCTCTTAATAATAGATAGCTTTATTGATGGCTTGGCCAATTGATTGAGCTAGCCACTAGTCTAGTTTCCTACTTGAAACCCTAGTTGGCCATTTCCAATACTTTATATACACTCATCAACCATACAATTAAAGTCAAAATTTTCCCACTTGGGGGAGGAGAGTACAACAAGACAAGAGTTTCCTTAGAGATTTCAACACACGCAAACGCAAATTGGTTATCTTGGGACCTTCCCCAATTGGCATTTCTTCAAACTTTGAGCAAGGAACATAAAAACAAAAGCCATACAAGGAGAGATCTAGGTTCTTTCCACAACAGAACTTGTCTAAATTTAGCATATTCCATACATCCCCAACCACAAAAAAAGAAAGCTTACTTTGAAGTTTGAACCAATCAAAGCCCTACTCTTATAGGACAAAATCAGAACTACCAAGCAAGTGTAGTACACATCAAAGTCTTGTGACACCATCCAAGCATCATCTCCTCCATCATCATCATAACTGTTACTAGTTGGATGTGTTTAGGGATTATTAGAAGAGTTCTTAAAAATATGAGAGGAGGTTATTATGAACATAGCAAATTAACTTAAGAACCCTGCCAAGAAAGAAGCATAAACATGTGCTATGCAATGAGATTGGGAGTGATTTTCGAGGGCACGCTTTGGATTGAATCAAGGAGACAGGACCACTGTCTGGGGCTCACTAATCGTAAGAGAATGTCTTTTGCATTGGTTAGCTAAACAAAATTATATATTAAAGACACTTGATAAAGATCTCATCTCCAAGAAAAGTGAGCTTTGAGTACATTGGACAGATTAAACAAAACCATGTAAACATGCTAAAATGATCATCACTTTCTAGCCCTTGATCTTAATCATAAGAGCTATAATTGTTATGCCTTTTTGCATGCAAAAGGCTGTAGTAAAACTTAACTATTTCCAACCCTTGTTTTCACTGCTTTCACCATACTTTCTCTTCCAGTATTCCATTAATTACAATCCATATAGAACTGGAAGCAGAAAAGGTAAAAAAATAATAATAAAGGAAATAGAAGTGCTCCGTACTTAACTCTCACTTTGATCTTGGAAGGTGGATGTCATGATGATGATGATAATAAGGAAAAGTATAATTAGTCAATGCTTTTAAACCAGGAACCATAGAAAAGCAATCATGAAGGTCATGGTACAACATCTTTGGATTAGCTTCTGTACTTTACTTTAAAGCTAGAATATTGGCTTTTTGGACTCTTAATCATTGGTGTGCAAATGATGATAAGTACCATGATTAAGGATCTAATTATTAGGGATATGTTGTGCTGGTTTTTTTTTTTCAACTCTAAGAGTGGTGAAGATGATTAGGGTTCTGAAGCGGAAATTGAGTCTGCATGGGAAAAGAGTGGTTGAATGGTAAAGAAGAGAAAGCAATGTTTGTTGGTTGTAGACCACTAACTGATGATGAGCCAAGCTTGTGGCCTAGGTTTTCTAGTGCCTTAACTTGTGACCTCAAGAACTTGAGGTAGTTTGCAGCCTCATCAAGCATTGATGCTGTGTCCATCTTGCAACCACCTGGGACCAGCCTCTGTAAAACTCTTATTCTCTCACTTATCCTCTCTCTTCTTTGCCTTGCAGCCACAGTTTGTGGATCAGTTGATATTCTCACATTCTTTCTCTTAGGCTTCTCCATCACTTCCAAGCCTAAGTTCACAGGCCTAAAAGCTGCTGCTCTATATATCATTTCTTTCATCTGAGCAATAGCTTCTGGATCAGGCTCCTGATCAACTATAGATGATGACATAGATGAACTTGGCTGCTGAAAGTTGATGTTTGAAGAGCTTGGACGCTTTTCTAATCTGGGTTTCTTTGCTCTCGAAGGATTATTATCAGAAATGAACCTTAAGCCACCTTCCTTTGTAGAAATATCAGCTGGGAGAAGATTGAAATAAGGATTCTTTGTAGCCTCAGTTTGATCATGGCTTCTCTTTGTTGAAACAGGCTTTGTTTGTGAACGCCTTCCCTGGTTACAAATCTGATCTGAAGAACTTTGAGAGACAGTTTCATCGAGCTCGCCGACCGGACAACGCATTTCGTTGTTTCTCACATTGCAAACTGTAGTGTTACCAGATTCTCCTGATGAAACAACACTGTTGGAACCGAAATTCCACAAGTTCCTGCAATCTGGGATGATCATTGAAACTCCATCGTCTTCCACAGATGTCTCAGTGTTGCTGTTAGTTGCTGATAGCAAGCAATCTAGAGACTCTAGTGAGCCTGTTGAAACACCAGTCTTTGCCTCTGGTAAGCCATTGATAACTTGAAATGGATCTCCTATGTCCAAAACAGCTGCAGAACAATGTTTATTAATTAAAGGAGATGAGTACATTTTTATAGTTGAAGTAACATCTCGCCAACTTGGTCCAACTCCTGATTTTGCAGCCACTACTGTGTTAACCATTGATCTTTCTGCCTCTTGGTACTGCTGCTGCAACAAAGATCCAAATTTCATCAGTGGACATTCAACCTAAGATCAAACTAGTCATTGAATAGCTTCTCACTTACTGTATCAGAATCTGGATTAAGTTGTGATGTTTGAGTCTTTTGAAATGCTTGAAACTCATTGAAGAAATCTTCGGTTATAAGATCCATCTTGCCACCGAACACACAAGAATTTGAGTTGGGCATGATCAAGGTCCCTTCAGTGTTGCCATGCTCATGATTGCTCCACAGGGATGATGTGTCTGTGAGAACTTGTGATTCGTCCCATCCCAAACTCTCCATTGATCGAAGAACAGAATAATTTTCTTATTCCTATATCCAGAAACAGGAGAGGATTGATACCAGAGATACAGTAAAAAGAGAGGAAGAAGAAATATTGGTAGTATATTAATAGAAAGAACGTCTGAGTAACATATAGACATACCAATTACAGATCAGCTGCAACCAAAATATAAACTTGAACAGACTTCTTGTTGCGTACAACGGAACTAAAACTCAACTTTTGTGCTCTACTTTCTGTACAATCTGCTGGTACTGGCAATAACGGCCCTCTTTAATTCTATATCACGGAAACTGTGATCATGAACAAAACAAAACCAATTGCTAACGTCAGTTCTGGCAATTGATGTTTGTCCTCCAGTACACAGTAATAAAGACAAAAGATCAAATAAATCTCAGGAACTTGTTGTAAGGATTCATGCATTCAGTACATCAGATATAAAGGCAGTCTCAGGAAAAAATTAAGTGAAGCAAGAGAAAAACAAGGTCAATTCACAAAGGAAGTAAATTAACAGACAGTTTCCTTTCTACGTTGAGCTACTCTACCATGGATGAACAAGTGCACTGTTTTGTTAAAAGGGCCATGCTTATATAGATACAAAGAACATATGTCTAAATATAATAATAATAATCCCTAATTGTACTTGAAAACATGCAAAACATTGGAAGTAGGATTGCTGAATAAAATATAGTCTCAAAGGAGGAATAATGGGTTTGAAAAAGATAAGGCTTTTTGGTCAGTTTGGTGGGGTTGTAAGAGTATATTTTTTTGCAGATGGGAAGCATGAGATTTTCAGGCAAAGCATATTGAATCTGTTAACTCCTAAATTATTATTTTATTGCTTTCATCACTTCATTATATGTGTATGTACTACTTTCTTTAATGTTTTTAGTGGGGAAAGCTAAGCTACATGACCTTCTTTTGATTATTCATTGCCATTCCATGCGCACTGTAAAGGTACAGTAAAAACTGCAGCATTGTTCAGAGAATAAATCAGCATCTCTTTTCACTGAGAATCACTTTCTCCATAAAGTTTTCCATTAATCATAGTTTTAATCATGACTTAATTTTACCAGTTCTCACTTTTTTTCACTACACTAGTTTCAGTTATTACTTTTCGTGAACATTCTGATGCATACCCTTTAATGATGGTCCTACCACATCTATGTTCTTTACCACACTCCTGCTTAGTCAAATGGGGGTTCAGATTAGATGTAAAACCAGAATACCATTTTAAGTAATTAATGGATTCTACAGTTCAGAAACAGTAAATATGAAGATGGTCATTTCAATATACAACTGTAAGATGTGGGGTGTTATGTCTACCAAATTCAGAAAATGAGAGAGTAGAAGATGACAGATACAGTACAAGTACACAAGGTTTAAAGGAAAAACCATGGGACCTGAAAAGAATCTGCAGGTGCATTTTCTCTTAGGATTTGCCAACTTGAAGATAGTTAATAGTCAGACAGAGGAGAGGAGAGGATAGAGCACAAAGAAGCAAGTTGGTCATCAGAATTTTGTCTCTCTTTAAAATCCTAGTTCCTTCCTTTTTGTTTGAGTGCAGTATTAAAATATAGTTACAGTTATGAAAGAGAGAGACCACATGCACCCCATCATTACAGCTCAGTGAATGGGTTCCCATGGCTTCTGCTTCTTTTTTTCTTCTACTCTTAACTAAAAATGCTCTCTTATTGTCAACTCTCAATTTCATACTTGATGATCAGAGTATAACTACAGAAGATCAATCAGGTAACATCAAGATATTCTTCTGAATAACAAAACATTTTATGAACAGAGACTCTCTCTTAAATTTTCATAAATAATTTAAAAATATTACCTGTTAAATATTTCAGAAATAACTTCTTTATTAATTAAAAATAAGATTATATACTATTAAACTTCCTCAAATTTTATGTTTAAATGAAATTTTTACCTAATTATTATTGCTGCATCCTCAAATATGAGTTACATAAAATAATTTTCACTTCCCAAATCTTACATTTTAACAAGATTTTTACTACTCTTTTTATTTTAAAAACTTATATACTATCAGACCCTTCAAACTTTGCTATATTGCGAAATTTTAGATTGAGTATGATGATGATATTATCTTTTAGTAAATGACATGTAACACATGCTTTTATCTTATCATGATAACTACATGTAACACATGTTAGATTTAACAAACAACATACATTTGTAGTTGTCTTTGAATTCTGTTTCTTTGATACATTAACATCTTTAAATTAAGATTGTCTTATATCAACTTCTTGCTATGCTTATCTTTTTTTTTTTTTCTAAAAAAATGTGTAAACAGTAAACCGTTTACTTCAATCTTGACCGTTCATTACAGTCCAAATCAAAAGAAACCCCGTCGGATCCGACGGCCGAGAATCCACTGGTCCCCACTCCACAAGTCAAAATCAATCTCCATTAATGCCCCTTCTGGTCTCTTCTTCCCTCCCGCGTTATTTCTGCAGATGATCGGCTCTAACCGTTTGAGCCGTGTATCGAGTAATGTTTGTGCACGGTGGTCCCCACGACAAGCAATGTAGGGCCCCCCACACAGAGCGCTCTCTTCTATTATTGTTACTCGCTGACACGTGAACGCAACGCTCATATTCACGCGTGGCGGTGCGTTATTGGACGGTCACCTGGTGAGATAGCCGTCCCCCACATGGGAGGAAACATCAAATCAAAACGGAGTCCCTAGAATGGGACCATCTCAATATTGAAAACCCTCCTTTATTAATTTTCTAACATTATCTCATTTTCTTTTGATGTTGATGTCTCCACCTAAATTTGTTCTCTTTCTTTTACAACAAATCCAAGATTGGGCTAAAATTTCAAATTTTCTATAAAATAATTTATATATTTAATATATTATTTTAAAGTCAAATTGATCATTTAATAATAAAAATTATAATATCTACACCAGAAAATTATTCTCGTGTAAATTAAAAGATTATTACTAAATTTTAAGTTTAATTTCACACTAAATAATATGTTTCATACTCTTATATCAAACTTTTTGATTAACATAAGTTAGTTTTGTCTTTTTTACTCTTAAATTTACTGAAATTAATTTTTATATTATAAATATATATTTTAATTTTGAAAAATAGTTTCTATTCAGGGAAATGAAATAATTTTGCAATAGTTTCAAGGAATGTCTGTTTTCATTTTTGTTTTTAGTTTTTAGATTTTGTTTTCAAAATCAATAAAAAAATCTGTTTGTTTAAGTTTTAGTTTATGTTTTTAGTTTTAGTTTTTTCCGATTTTCAAAAATTATGAAAATCATAAAAATTAGTTTTTGTTTTCAGTTTTTGTTTTTTTCATAATCTAATTTACTATCATTTAAATATATATTATTTAATTATTAATAAAAATTATAAAAAATTTAATTCAAAATTATATATTTAATAAATTAAAAATAATTATCAATAAAAGTTATGAATATTTTTATTTTATTTAAGTTTTATAATTAAATTATATGTAATTAAGCTTTAATAATTATTAATGAATATAATTAAATTTAAAATATATAAATATTCAAATAAAATTTGATTTAATAAATAAAATATATTTCAAAGAAAAATAGAAATAGACAACTAAAAACGAAAATTAAAAACTACAATAGAAAAATAGAATTTTTATTAATGTAAAATCACAAGAAATGTCTCACACAATGGTTAAAGTTTCTTAATTCACATGTTACATTTGATGACTAAATATAAAAATCACTAATTAAATAGAAGGAAAGTTAAAAATTAAAGATTATGAGAATTTATTTTCATAATAATTAAATTTCCTGATGATTAATTATATCAATTAATTAATTAATAATTAAAGCACTGAAACCAATAATTCTTCTTTAAAAATATTTTATTGATTTAATAAAAAAATAAAATGGAGATAAAAAAGCACAAAGGTTGGGGTCCTCCAAGAGAAATGGTCCATAAAATCATGAACAAGCATGGCCCAAAAACCTAAAAACAATGTACAGAGTCAGAAGTCTCACAGACAGCTTCAATGGTAAACGGGTCTCAGCCCAGCCCCACCACTTCTGGTTCATGGTATGTATGACGTACCCGAAAACCGCATGTCGGCACAGCGGCTGAGATGGGAAAAGAATTGCGGCGCACGGACCTCCGCCGCTGTAAGAACCGCCCAATTCACGGGGGAGGAATATCAAAGCCTGAGGTCAACATTTTTGAAAATATTAATCCTCAGGCTCTGTCAACCCGACCTGACCTGTTGATTTTAAGAAGAGTCAGGTGAGCTTGGATCCTATTTACTTCCCTACCTAATGCATTTGCATTTACACAAAGTGATAGATAGAGAGGTAAGAGAGTTTCGTCGCATTGAATGGCCTTTACTTTGAACAGCTCAAGTAGGGACAACGGACAAGAACTAGAAGAAGCCATAGCCATGGCCATGGCCATGGAGGTCTCGTTAGATCAATGGGCCCTTTTTATCTCCTTACAAAGCAAAGACTTTGCCATCCTAGAATTCTCCAAGCTGGCTTGTCCCCGTCGTCTTTGACATTGACCCTCACGTGAATTGGGAACTAGATTAACGTATTCATGTGTCATCTCCTAACCTTAAGCTCGTTCGCTATTAATACAGGGTAAGCTTGGCTTCATACACCTGGCTTATCAACATCAACTAGAGCTCGTTCCATAAATAAAACTCAAGTCGGTATCATACAAATCTAGCTTCATAATATACATCCAAGATGAAGCACCCGTTTGGTTTTTGGAGAGTAGTTTTTTTTTTTTTTCACCGCAAAAATTATTTTTTTAAAAAATGAATGCTTGATTGTAAAATCTAAAAACGCTTTTTAAATAAAAATGATTTTTTAAAAAAATAAAATACAGCTTTTTGATAAACGTAAATGTGGAGTTTTTCAAAAAATGTCCCTCAGTTTAACTTTTTTGGGTAGACTTTAACATTTATAATTTGCGTTGTTTACATTTATAACATCCGACGTTTAAAAAAATTTTCTCTTCTCTCTGTCTCTGCTCTACGATCTAGTCCATTCTCTCTTCTCTTTGCCTCTGCTCTGCGATTTGCACTCATGTGCCTTAACAAATAGGTTCCACTTCTCATTCACGTTTGTACTTTATTCTTTTATATATGTTATTACGAGTTCTTGCTTTTGGGTGTCTATAATTTACGAGTTCTTTGATTATGCTTTGATTTTGTGATGGTATTTTATGTCTTGGTAGACTGCATGATTGGGTATGCATGTTTTCTATGGCTGGTTATCAAATTCAGGTTTTCGATTTGATCAACGAAAAACACTTTATGGGTACAGGATGGGCAGTTAAGGGTTTTATCAAATCTAACTCGAATAAGATCTTCATTCAACTTCTTCAGTTTCTTTTCAAGCTTTCTTTTTTCTTCATCAAGCTTTTGTTTTTCTTCGTCAAGATCCATAAGTTCCCCATCTTTTGTAGTTCCAGTGCTGTCTTTCGCATGGGTTGAAGCTACGTGGGGATTCAAGTCAACACCCATAGAAATTCCGAGAGGTTTTGCTTTGTAAAGATCCCACATGTTCCCTGTGTTTACTAGTTCCAACGTCCTCTTCCCTATGGGTTGAAGCTATGTGGGGAGTCAACACTTCCATACAAAACTACCCATAGAAATTCCATCTTCACCTAGTTAAGCATGTTGCATGACATTGTCCATTTGTTATTCAATGAAGAATAGAACACAAATTTCAACTTTTCAGTCATTTTATTCATTTTTTGATCAAAACCTATCATCCTTTTCAATGAATTTTTTGGACTATTAATAGTGTTGACGTAACCAATAAGAACGTCAAGAGCATAAACAAAATGAAGTGCAAAGAAAAACTAATTGTTTGTCAGCCCCATCCGCCAATTGCTTCTTCATGACATCAACAGGGTCACGGTTTTGTTCTGTTAATGATGATAACTTTGAATCTCAAAATTCAAATAAGTGAAGTTTTATTTTGTTAAGCTTGACCACCTATAGGAACTTTCTTATAATATTTATTTAAGTTATTATCCCAAGCTACATACCTACCTCTAACTTGTATCTCTGTTCC
>JANVCQ010000005.1:3719543-3732650 GCA_025531925.1 Erythroxylum plowmanianum
TTTTGTTGTTATATATATATTATATATAATTACAAAAATAATAATTACAAAATATGTATAATAATATATACATTAGTAGAAAAGCATTAAATGATTTATTTAAATCAAATATTTGTGTATTCGTTTAAAGGATTAGAAAAGCTTTTCAGAAGCATTAAATGGTTTGTGAAAATGTTTGACATTCTGTTAGCATTAAATGAATTGATAAGCATTGAATGCTTTATGAAAAAGGAAGACTTGACATTTTTGAGCGAGAATTGGAGGAATAGGGATTGAGATTTAAGTAATTAAGTAGATTTTCTAAAGGATCAATCCAAGGAAAAAAAAAGATCCTTCCCAGCAATCCTGCTCTGTGTGGTATAAAATCTTCAGCTTCTCATATTCTCCTTTTAGTTCGATTAATATCTTCCTCAACATCTGCAAATAAGGGCGACGTGTCCGCAAAACTTGGAAACTGATCTCTACAATCACGTGTGACTTGATCAATGTCTTGTAACAAAAAGCAATCTTTGTTTATTGAACAAGATTACTCACGCGCCCAATCGTTCATTGAAAGCCACAACCTGATTACATCCAAACAGCTGATGCTAAAACGCTCCACGATTGGACTGTGACTGCACGGACATAGAAACAGAAAATGGTTAGAACTCCCCAAAAACATAAGACACGAGTCGCTGACTCTGATCTTTAACGGATTTTTATTTAAAAGATTGGCCAAACTTCTGAGAGAAAAAATCAACGTGTGGTTATAATGCTCAGGTTAGCTCGCTAATTGCTCACACGTGAGTTTAGACCCAGTCTTCCGTACAATTGTCAAAGTGGTTTCAGACAATTTTCTTATTACCCATTTTTACAGGCTGAGACTAAAAGGAACATGGCAGAGTTACTTATAATTAGCATACGGATCGGGCACTCCTGTGGAATTGTTAATGAGAGTGACTTTCTTCGTAAAGTTTGGAACTTTTCTGGGTCGTGTTTTCTTTAGAAGGAAATGAGTTTTAAAGTGAAAAGGTGCGATCTTTAGCAGTTTAGTCCAAATGGGTATTGATCTTTGGCGATCGAGTTTGAGACCATTGTATAGTAGATATTGTGGGTCCCGTTCTGAAGTGGCAGGATCTAACTTGTTGGAACTGGAAAAAGTAAAAAGCTTGTGTAATTAAAAAACTCGTCAGGAAATTTTTGTGTTCTGTCCACTTGGGACCCACATAGGCCACACCTCGCTTGCTGTCGTTTTCTTGGTTTTGCATAGCTTTTTGGGTGAGATCCTTTCTTATGGAATTCGAAGGCAACCCTCTTCTCTAGCCGAATCTACCTTTTGCCACATGTTACCTGTTGATTCTATCTCCACTTACTTTCTCCTCTGTTCCTCTCATCTTTGTTTCTCGTTTTCTTTTCACTACCATTTCCCAATCCTTATTAACACGTTCATATGTTATTTCCAGTAATGTCATGTTTTCTTCTTCTTGGCTTGTGAATTTCAGCTTCAAGTTTGGATTTTTCGACGTTGGTTAGTTCTGGGTTGTTGTAAAGTTGGGTTATAATCAACTTGGTCGATCATCTTTAGTCTGAGGAATTGGTTTTCCCAAGTGGGTTGCTGTAAAATTCATATTCTTGCCAATTTCCTTTCACCCTCTGTTGATTCTATATGCTTATCCACAAGGAGGTTTGGCTTTTTGAGGTGGGGATAATTTGAGTAACTATAAAAATCCACATCTACATCAAGTGGCTACTTTCTGTTCTTCATGGTTGGATTTATTCAAAAAGCTTCTTTATTGAAGGAGGCTGATCTAGAGTACTTCTGGAATGAGTGAATTCTGAACAAAGTAACTATTTTGCTACCCGGTATACAAAGATCTTTTGGTTTTGCACTTAAGATTTCAATCTGAATTGATCATCGGGTAGGGCAATCCTTTTTTCTGATGTAAAACTTTTGCTTTAGAGGGATGGTGTTTGGATCTTGCCGTGAATTCGACAAAAAGCAAGTTTCTGTGAGTCGAGTTTGGGGTGAAACGGAGAGGTTAGCAAGATGAGAGGTACAAAAGATGAGGAAAAGATGCTAAGCCCTATGTTTCCAAGGCTTCATGTGAATGATACAGAGAAAGGAGGACCAAAGGCACCTCCAAGGAATAAGATGGCTCTTTATGAACAACTCAGTATCCCTTCACAAAAGCTGAGCTCTGGATCACCGTGTATGTTGCCTCTTCATCCTAACAATGGGAACAATTTGGTTCCTTCAATGTCCACAAGCCATGTGAGTTATCACCTTCTTGCTCTATGCAGCTTACTTTTATTACCAATTGAGTAATTTAATTTCTGCCTTATCTACTTGCTATCGTCTCTGATTGGTTCCTCAAATGATTAACTTTGCTAGGTTTTTTCCACTCTTTAGGAATTGGAATGATGTTAGGATGCCACTGACTCAGTATTTTGATGCACTTGTTTCCTCATTTACTTGTGGGTATATTATCAGTGTTCCTATACTGTAAACAAGCAGTTCCTCTGGTTTTTCACAATCATAGAAGTTCATCTGTGTTTTTCTTTGGGATATTTCAAGTATTATGGCAATTTTTATCTTATTTTACTACACTGAAGAGTTGGCTTCATGATCTTGAACTTCGATTTTCTGCTACGAAGGGCTGTGCCTATGAGAGAAGTGCTTTTATCCCGTTCTGCAACTCTCCTGCAAATTCACATGTTGCTGAAAAGCTCTTTTCTTATTGTTCTGGTGGAGGCAAAATAAATGGTGATATGGCAAGTCAAAATAAAAAATCTATGAATGGCACAAATGATCAAAGTGTGAATATCACTGGCAAAAATGATCAAAGTGTGAATATCAGTGGCACAATTGACGAAAGTGTGAGTATCACACTGACTTCGGGTACAACTCCGAAATTTAACTTATTCCAATCACCAGCTTTCTCCAATCTTAAAAGTGTTTCATGTAATGAACCTGGAGATGAGAAAGATTTAAGAGTTCCTACTCAATCAGTAGCTGCTCTAACTTGTAGCAGAAGCTGGCATCAAATAAATCAAGAAAATCTACCTCATTTGAACTTGAGCTTCTCAATGCCATTGCAGAATGTTTCTGATAGGCATAAGAAAGGAACTGAGATCACAGTTCTAAAAGAAAAAGATTATCTGAAGAACCAAAATCAAGATAATGCAAAAGCATCTCGAATTCCCGATTCTCTGGAAAGAGCTGCTCCTGTACCATCAGTCAAAGGCAAGACCGTCGCCGATACCCTTTCCATGGCTGATACCCTTTCCAGCCCATCAAGCAGAGTGTCATTGAAGGAAACACATTCATTATCAGATCGAGAATATATAAGCATTGCAGCAGGAGTGCTGAAAAGTTTAAACGGTACAAGTTCACAAAAAAACCAAGAGTCTGTCGCAACACAAGAGAAAACAATTCTCAGAGATGTGGAGTGCACAGGCAGCAGAGGCAAAGAAAATGCTTCCAAGTTGCAAGATGAACCATATTCAAGGCATTCATTTGGTGATGATAAAAGAAGTCCTAACGAAATTCAGAATGTTATTGAGTCCTCTGAGGAAAGGAAACATGGTTCTTCACAAATTGGACATGCTGAAAGATGTGATGATGTTTCAGAGACTTCCATGGTGGATTCCATGGTAGCTTTTACTATAACACCTGATGATGTTGTAGGAGTAATAGGGGAGAAGCAATTCTGGAAAGCAAGAAGGGCTATTATAAAGTGAGTAACTCAATCTTACAGTTGCCATTTTCATAAGATGCAGCTAATATCATCCAGATTATGATGTTCATGGCACTTTCAGTTCTGTCAAAAAGAACTGATGATTTGCACCAGATTGTCAGATTCTGATATAATTCTTTATCTCTTCTTTTCAGCCAACAAAGAGTATTTTCTATACAAGTGTTTGAGTTGCATAGACTCATAAAGGTAAGCAGTTGGATACGGTATTTATTCTCTTGATTCCATTGGTATAACTTTGAAGAAAGCAGTCCTTAACATTAATTCGCTACAGGTACAAAAGACAATTGCTGGTTCCCCCCATCTCTTGCATGAGGATAGCCTTCATGTGGGGAAAGCTTCATTAAAGTCATCCCCAGTGAAGAAGTTACCATCTGAGTATGCCATAGAGCCAACACCTGAAATTGTTAAACCAAAAGAGCAATCTCTTAAACCACAATCGAATACTGAATTTGCTGATGAAAATGCTGTTGGAGGACCTCCTCTTCCTTCTGCTAACCTTGAACTTAATAAACCAGTTCTTGCCCCTCGATCAAATTACGAGCCACATTCAGGAAATTCACTGCCAGTTCCTATGGCTGCAACAAATACCAAACCCACTCCATGGTGTTTCCCAGCACCTGGAAATCAGTGGTTAGTTCCTGTGATGTCCCCATCTGAGGGACTTGTCTACAAGCCTTATTCGGGACCATGTCCTCCAACGCCTGGATTCATGACACCAGTTTATGGCAGCTGTGGTCCGATGAGCCTAACACCAGGTAATGGCGACTTCCTGAATGCGGCTTATGGTGTTCCAGCTAGCACCCCTCCTTTGGGGCAGACCTATTTTCCACCTTATGGCATGCCAATCCTGAACCAGTCAATTTCTGGCTCATCTATGGAGCAAATGAGTCCATTCACTGGACCTCAGTCAAAGGACAACCAGGTATCAGTTGGAAACATGAACTTAGTGTTCCCCCACCGAAGTTCTTCTAACATGGCAAGCCAGACAAGTAGAGTGATTCCCCGTTGTGGTGGGAAGTTTCAAGCATCAAAGGAAAGTGATGTACAAGGAAGTACTGCAACCAGTCCAGCGGAGAGGGTTAAAGGGAATGCTCTGCCACTTTTTCCAACAGAACCAACAGTTCAGGCATCTGATCAAAGTGCTCAAACTAACAAGGAACAGACACGGGTGATTAAGGTTGTCCCTCATAACCCAAGATCAGCAACTGAATCAGCAGCCTGGATTTTCCGGTCCATACAAGAAGAGAGAAAATATTATGACTAATTTGTGGGAATTGTATTCATTATCAGTAAGTTATTACAAGGGAAAGGTAAGTATTCTTAATAGTTGCTATTATCTATGTTTACAACAAGTACATATTTAATGTGATTAACAAGATGTTAACTAGAGTCAGAATGCTATTTTGGAAGATTGCCTGGTCCTTGCTGTTTACTAAGCATTCCAAATTTGATTTTGGAATGCATGTATGAATTGAAATTCCAAAATTTTCAACTGGTTTGCTGCAACTCTTAATTCACTTTCAACTCCTTCGACAAGATTAGTTTAAACAAGGCTTTAAACTGTTAGCGGACAAGAAACTTATCATCCACCCTGTTGGTATGATATTATTCCAGTCTTTTTCGACTCCGGAAATATTTTAGCTGGACTATAGTTCCCCTTTTTCTTGGTTTTGGAATCGTTCTTGGCGGTAATACATGAACTTGGTCCCATTTCATTATCATCTGTCAAATTTGCCTGGAACTTGTTTGGAGTTTTGGCTTTGAAGTTCAAACGGGAAAGAAATAGTTTTTGGTTGGTAACAAGGTAGAGTTATGTTAGTAGAGTTCTCTTGCAATTTTAGCAGGATGTACTGCCAAACCTTTCCTCCAGTAAGCAAATTCAATTCAAACTTATTGAATACCAACTTTATAATATATTGAGAAACCAATCACAAATAAGATGCCAATTCAGGACATGTTCCTGCAACCATATCCATTAGACCAGTATTCTGACGTAACTTTAACAACTAATGTTTTTCATTTTTGGTCCTTTATTAGCTTTAGAAATGTTTCAAAATTCACCAAGCTTCAACTAAGACCACCTACAGTTGTCTATGGACATTGGTCAGAATATCCAGGACCTCCAAAATACAAGTGAACTCCTTCGGTACTCACTTCATCTTTTAGCATCGTTATATAGTAGCAGGGTGTCCTGGTAATGAATGGTAGAAGAGGATATGCAATTCTGAGAACATTAGAAGAATCAACATATTGAAGATGCCCTATGTAAGCAGCTTTACCAAACCCTTCAATGGGATAATGACCACTACCCATCTCAGTGGTGGTATGGTGACCTCCATATTGATTGTTGATTACCTGTCCACCGAAAATTATTAGGCTTGCACTATCTGCTAATGATGTGAAGACGTCTCCAGGCCAATATCCTAAATCCTGACCCTGAAACGTTAGCCACCAATTTCCACTTGAATTGTCCTGAAATATTGAACAACAGACTAGTTAAAGAATCTATGGAAAATTAATTCTCCGCTTATGATGAAAAAATATGGAAATCCAACTCAGGAATTTCATGCTCGTTTCAGGATCAGGTTTAGTTATCTAGAGTCGTAAAAATTTACCTTGTGAATGATGACCGTCATTTCATATTGGTCTCCGCCATAGATGGATGTTGGCTGTAGAGAAAAACCAAGAACATACTCAGGATTTACTTGTACAAAACCAGGACATTCGAGATTGTAGCAACCGGTGCTTCGATAAGCATCTCTCTGGAGGACCACACAGAAAATATATCAGATACTGAAGAAATTGTTAAAAGAAGAACTATAACATTATTTACTGGGACGATCTACATTGGTTTGCATGGAGAGGATCGAATAAACTTACGGTCCAAAAGGAAAAGAATCTTGTTACATTGCTGCCAGATTGAACCTGTAACGATTCAATAGAAAGTAAAAACCTTGGTGCTATGTTCTTAGACCATAGTATTGTTATTAGTTTCTAGTTGCAAATCATATATGTTAGACTATCTCATATTGACTAAATATGAAAATGTTAAAGGGTTTATAAATAGCAAGAATCAACTATTCAAATGACTAGTTCTAGTCATTTTGATCCAAGCCTAATTATTTATGAAAGGGTCAATTGTTGTCAGTATTGTTAAAAGATTCTAATAATATATTCTTTTTCTTTTCTGTCTTCCATGTCAGGAGAATGTAGAAGATTATGGGATGCAAGTTAGTGACAAAAACCTGCCACCCAACTTCAATGCTGTTCAAGTTCTCTCCATCCCCTGATACAATCCACATCTGAGCAGTACTCACTTCTCCAGGATCAACTACTTTTGGAACCCATACATTGAATGTTGCACAAGCTCCATAGTAAGTGCCACCAGTAAGGGAAACCTGAGCATACTAATATATACACAAGGCAATCATCATGCAGAAGATCTGATGAAATGGAATGATTATGATGCATAAAAGGTTTTAATTTGCAGTCTTTGCAATAGATTTCGACCTTAATATTGCGCTTACACTCTTGTTATCTACAATTTCAGTTAACAGTACAATCCTCAATCCACAATTTAGAACTTGTAGAGCATAATCACATAAGATGTTTTTCAAAATTGTACCTCATAAGTAGCCGAAGGAGTGAATTCGGATATGTCTGCCCTCTTTGGAATTGGTGGACTAACTGGACGATGAGTAAATGCTCTTGTTCTTAGAATTGGGACTGTTCCTTCAGGACACTTAATTTTATCGAACCAGCTTTGGAAGATCTTAGAAGAATTTGTTGCTTGCACTCCATTGCCACTGGGAAACGAACTTGGTTTCATCTGAAAGTGCAAAAAATGGATTGTAGTAAATGATATTATGACTTTTTATATATAATATAGGATTTAATTCAACTGTGGAATCAAATTGAAAATAATCATATTTACATAAGTGGAAACAGACCTGTATAGTATGGTTCTTGAGAAGTGGATGATTAAGAGCAGGTTGCTTGTAGATTTCAACACAATCAATTGCATCACCATCATTCTAGGAAGAAAAAGAAAAAGAAATCAATCATTTCAAAACGTGTTTATTTTTTAATTTGAAGTTAGATTGTGGGTTGAAATTTATGCATTTTCATGAAATCCTTTTTTCTCAATACATCTAATTTAACATACATATAAACAAAAACATAATTTCTTACACGATCGTGTTAAAAATTAATTATGTACTCTTCTGTAAAATCTAGAATTAAGTACATATCATGTCAAGATACCTTAATGGTTTTCTCGGCTGAAATCCTACTTCCATCGCCTAATCCATAGCTCCAAATTTGAGCAAAAGCTATAAAGAAAAATATGCAACTCCCAATGTTTTTTCGACGACATTTAGGAGCCATTGTACCTTGAACTATTAGGTGTTCTTCACTCTTTCTACTCATTTTAGTTCTGAAGTTTACATCTTTGAGTGCTATTTACATATATATAGGTCAAAATCTTGAATGAACTCATCATTAACTTTCCCATTTTAGATGAATAGATACTGCATGCCTTTTTAATGTTACTAAATAGTAAATTATACTAAAAATGAATTGCCACCAAAGTAGGTTTTTAATATGGCTTACGTGCATGTATAACTTTCTTCTTTGTAATTAGAATCATAATAATTATAGTCTACTTTTATTCACAAGAATTTGCATTATTGGAGATAATTGTTGCCAAGGCTCCAAATGGGGCATGTAACAAATTTCTGTTTTATGGGGATACCATTATTTTTTTCTCCTTGTTTAAATATATATTTATATATTTTAATTTATTCAAAAATATCTAATCAAATAATATCAATTTCATATCACATCTAAGGGATTTTTTTGGTTCAAGACTGATAAATCAATGTCACTTTATTATTATTATTATCAAATGCAACATTTTCTCTAATTTGTGGATATAATTTTGAAAATTTGTGGTCTTCAAAATGCTTATTAAAATATAAGCAAAAATAACTAATAAAGAGAATAAAGAAAAAAAGAAGATAATGAATTTACATAATTCTGCCTTTAAGTTTAAGCATGAACACGAGTTTAAACAAATCTAGATATTTGATCTCAAATTTGAGATTGATTAAAATTGTTTAATTGATTTTTAACTGATTTAGACCTAAGTTAAATTGTAATGATTAATTAAATTGAAAAATTTTCAAACTTAAATATAACTTAATTAATTTTTAATATTCGTTGAATTAAACTTAATTTATTAATTTTAAATTGAATCAAACGATATCCGAACTAATTTATCATCTTTAATTTCATGTAAGTATTTATAACAAGTTTCTTTATTTGACAATGTTATTTATGGGCACATTTTTAGTTTTCTTACTCGATAAATCTTTAATTACGTAATTTTTAATTTGTTAAGCCCTTTCCCAAAACATGTTGCAATAAATTACAGGACATCAGATTTAGCCACCTGATTTGCTTAATTTTTTTAAAAATCTACTCTTAAGAGTCTATTTGCACTGGTCTGAAAATCCAGGACCACCATAAAAAACATGAACTCCTTTGATCAATGCTTGGATCCTCTTTCCCCACAGTAAGATCATGGCACTCTGGTCTTGTAACACCTTGTTTAAGATCAGCTGCGTCTCTGAGAACACCGGAAGAGTCCACAAACGAGAGATGGCCTATGTAAGCTTGCTTTACCAAACCCTTCACCTGGTAATCCTCCACTTCCCATCTGAGTGGTGGTGGGGTGACATTGAGCTTGTTTGTTCATAACATGTCCACCAAAGTTTATGAGGCTTGAACCATCCGCTAATGATGAGAAGATGTTTCCAGGCCAGCATCCTACCTTCAGATTCTGAATGTTCAGCCACCAATGTCCACTAAATGTATCCTAGAACATTAAATTAATAAATAACTTAATTAGATGGTAAAAAAATGACAAATATTTATTTTTTATTCTTATAATTGATAAATTTAGACAAGGCATTATGATATTAAAAATTTTAAGTTAAAAGAGTAATATAATTTTGAAATATTTTTATTTTAATTCTAAATAATAAAATATGATGGAGGAGATTATGTGATAATTAAAAATATTGTTAAAAGTGTAAATGATAGTTATCAAAATATGAGAGTCAAAATTAAAAAAATCAAATAACAGGAAAATTTAATGTAATTAAGTCGTAAAAGAATTTTTGTTATTTTAATTTTGAAATAAAAATAGAATATTTAAGAGTTACAAAAATAAACACTAAAAACTGAATTATTAATATAAAATATATTAACAAATATTAAATTTTGATATATTAAAAGAGAATTTATGATGAACTCGAATGATTAAAAGATTTGGAAAATTTTAACTCACAAAAGTTTAAGGATTTGGTACAGTCCAGGAAACCTTCAAATATCTGACATGTGGATCCATACATTTACCTTGTGAATGACGACATCTATTTCAAATTGGTTTCCTCCAATTATGGATACTTGTTCCAGGGCATAACCAAGAGCGAACATACGGTTTACTTGCACAAAACCAGGGCAGTCAAGATTGAAACAACCCGTGGTTTTGGAACCATCTTTCTGCAGGAGATCACACACAAAAAAGGAAAAGAGTTTGTAAATGGATACTGAAGAAGAACATAGCGTGATTATGCATGCAAATCAGCAAAAAACTTACGATCCAATGGATGAAGAATCTTGTCTCATTGAAGCCTTCCTCAACCTAAATTCATTTAATGAAAGTTTAGAGAATATAGACCATAGATAGTTTTGATACCAGATTCTGATAACACTTCCTTCTGTCAAAAAAGAAGAGGTTACAAGTTTTGCCTTTAATGAAACAAACATCCCATCTAGATTCCATGGACTCCTCTCCTTCCTCTGATAAAATCCACATCTGAGCAACACTGATTCTCCGGGAGCTACTATGGGGTTCCATACATTAAATGCTGCACGAGCTCCAAGGTAAATATCGCCTAGAGATAGAAACCTGGGAAAACAGATGAATGCAGATGGCAATCATTTGTACACAGTTCATACATTAGTTTGAACTATATCAGATAAATGATATATATCATGTCTGGCGAAAAACAGCGCATAGGAATGACAATGGACACTGCTGGATTGAACCTAATTTCATTCTAAGTCCGATCTACTCACAGCCTATGCAGGTATTAAGAAAGCATAGTTGAGTTTGAACTTATTAAATAAGAACTCGAAATAGATCAAACTGAGTATTCTTAATCTAAAAATTTCAAGTCCAAATTTAAATCTAATTAAATTGAATGTTATCAACTTTATGCCGATACCCTTGACCTTTTTGCCAAGCTTAACAATGCACACTTATGATTTTATGCTGTCTATGTGTCTCTTTGAAATTGTACCTCATGACTGGGTGGAGGAGGACGGCAATCTTCGAGCCCTGTCTTATTGGCTATGATTGGCATAACTGGAAGATGATTGAACGCTTTTGTTCTTAAGATTGGGATTGTTCCTGTTAGGATATATGTTACATATTTAAGTAATTAATTTTAACATTACATATAAGATATTAATTGGATAATGACTTGAATTCGAAAACTGTTGAGATATTACTGCTTTACTGCTATTCTTTTAAAACAAGACTGATAAAGAATATTAATTGTGCAGATAAACTAAAGTGCAGAAATGTAAAGATCACATACGATTTTTACTTGGTTCGATAGTTTTCAATGCTATTTACATCCAAGGTTTTTATTGATGTGATTTCCACTATTTTGATGAAGAAGATGATGAGAAATAGTACAGAGATTGAGTGTTTTGCAACACTTGCAAAGAGCTCTCTTAACTCTCCTAGTACCTACAGGTGTGTACTCTAACACTTTCTAATATTTTCTTACTCTATTTTTACACTCTCAAAATCACTGAATATAACGTAAATTGAATGAAGAAGTTTATGTGTTTTTCTCTTCTTTGTTTGATGCTTGAGTAGTGTTGTATGCTGAAGCTTTCGGTTGAGACTTGCATGTATCAGACATGTGGCGTGAGCCCACCATACGAATGCCATTTGCCCACTAGACAAATGCCTTTTTCCCACCAGACGATCCCAAACGAATAACCACGTGTCTCCCACGTGACTCATTAATGAATCACCTTCTGTTATGCGTATTTGTATATCATCTGATATATGTAATACGATTGTGCTTTCAGTTGTAAAGCTTTTGACTTGAATTTTAGTCACGTGGGTGTGTCTTGAACTTAGTCATTTTTGTCTTTGCCTGATAGAACCATCGTCTGAAGCTGACTTATTATATCTCTATCTGATAGAACCATTGAGAGCCTCTCTTTCTTTCTCTCTTCGTCTCCTTCAGACATTTCCTTTTCTTTTGTTGGTTATGCTTATAGATTAATGGAGAATAACGTGATTATCATCACATTTATTTCCTCCTCCATTTATCTTTACTCAGAACACAGATCTGTGAGTGATTTAGAATTTGAAAAAACCTTAGTTTTCGCCACACCAGTGAGATCTGATTGATCTACCTTCAGAGTCAAGGGATTTCATTTATCTGTAAGTATTCCCTACCAAAAATGAATTTCTTTTGAGTTAAAACCTTTATCCCAAAGTCCGAAGGATTTTGTTTACCTTTGATTTTCTACAGGTTGAAGAAGCCTTGTGCTATTTTATCCCTCACAAAGTGGAGTCGAACATCAACATGCTTGGACCTCTCATGCAAGACCGGGTCTTTACTCAGGTACAATGCCCTTTAACTGTCGGTGTATATTATTGCTGTAGATAGGTTAGCTTTAATTTCTCTTAGGATACCTGATAGCCATATTAATTCTTTTACCCCTTCTGTAATTGCATAAAACTCTGTTCTGTAGTTGAGAGTGATACAATTAACTATTGTTGTACTTTCCAACTATTTGTGTTTCCTACTAGTGTAAAGTAGTATGCAGATATTGATTTTCTTGTGTGTTTATCCGCTGCGTAGTCTGCATTCTAAATATCTCTGTAGACTTAGACTGTTGATTTTAACTAGCTTTGCCTTA
Organism: Erythroxylum plowmanianum; assembly: GCA_025531925.1. Classification (NCBI taxonomy): domain Eukaryota; kingdom Viridiplantae; phylum Streptophyta; class Magnoliopsida; order Malpighiales; family Erythroxylaceae; genus Erythroxylum; species Erythroxylum plowmanianum. The sequence goes on from JANVCQ010000005.1 coordinate 3,732,299, forward strand.
GTGAAACACAATCCATAGCTTAGGGTTCCAACAAGGTATTTGAAGACATTCTTCAGTCCTTGCCAGTGCTCAAAGCCAATATTGGACATGAACTTGCTTAGAATGCTAATAGCATGAGCAAGATCAGGTCTGGTACAGAGCATCACATACATGATGCTACCTATTCCAACATCATAGGGGGTTAAACATCATAGGGGTATTTTAATGTAACATCCCGTTACTGTATACAGGGTATTTTGGTAATTGGGACAGACTGATAGGATTGCACTGCATTTACTGACTGAGCATGTTACTGGCCTCTAATTATAGAGGAACAGGTCTATTGCATATGCATTTATTCATAGGTACATGC
>JANVCQ010000005.1:3768236-3790372 GCA_025531925.1 Erythroxylum plowmanianum
GAAACAATCCACTGTTTCTCGGTCTTCTGCGGAGGCTGAGTATCGGAGTCTCTCCACTACGGTTTGTGAATTGCAATAGATTTCTTATTTGCTGGCTGATTTTCGGGTGTCTGTTTCTTTTCCCATTCCTTTGTGGTGTGACAACCTAGCTGCTGTCCATATTACTGCTAATCCTATTTTTCATGAAAGGACTAAGCATTTAGAAATTGATTGTCATCTGGTTCGCGATAAGTATAAAGAAGGCTTCGTTCTTCCTCAACATATTCCATCCAAGCTTCAATTGGCGGATATGTTTACTAAGGCTTTGTCTGCTCCCATTTTTTCTTTTTTGCTGTCCAAGTTGGGCTTGTGTGATTGGCACCAAGCGCCACCTTGAGGGGGGGCTGTAGAATATCTTTTGTAATTCTTGTATTTATTGTGTATTGTCTTCTTGTATAGGTTACTGATAGTTGTATATACTTGTATAGGCTTTTAAGTGGTTTTGCGTTTTATGTAATATTTTTAGTCGTTTTAGTTTGTTCAGAAACTAATGGTATAAATACCATTTTTTCTCATTCGTGAAATAGAGCTAACCATTTTACAGTGGTTACTTTACCAAAATCACAATCCCTAGATTACAGATTCTTCACCTCCATTTATAAGCTATAAGGTAGGTTAAAGCATCCCATACTCCAGACATTAGCGATAAAGGCCTTACCTGACTTGAAATTTGAGTATTGTAAGAAAACGAAATCATTTCATTTTCTTTTTTAATTTAAAAAACAAAATAGACTGTACTAAATTTTAAGCTGTCTAAATTCGATTAAACTTAATAAAAAATTTTAAGTTAGGCTCAAAATTGGACAGCTCTAACCTAGCCCAGCTGATTATCACTCTTAACTAAACCTAATAATGCCCGAACCCTAAAGTTAGTCATCGTAGGTTCAAGCTTTGCAAGAAGCTCAATTGAGCCTAAAAAGCAAGTCCAGGTCTCATCAGGCCTTGGCTCAATCTGACACGTTCAAACCCATCTGACAAAAAGAGGGATAAAAAGCTTTTTGAGTTCCAAGTACATTGGGTAAGTTTGGATCAAATTTAGCCCAAACTCAAACTTCATTTTGTTCAAATCAGACATTGTTCGATGATTGAGAACCAAAGTCAAACCTTTTGGTCAAGTTTGATTCCAACAAACCAAAAAAGGAAGACGTAAAATCAAGTCAAGTTTAAAGACCAAAGTACAAAGACATGGCCTAGAAAATATTGGCCAAGTTTCATTTCCTCACAGATGTCCCGTCATGAGAAAAGTGAGGCAATTCAGTGGTGGCCTAAGATGGGAAATCAAGACTTGTATCTAAACAACATCAACCGCAGAACTGACTGCTTATGACTCAAGAATGAACACAATACGAAGAATAAGTTGCTAGGTTATTCATATCACCACTGAGCTGTTATCTTTCCTGGTTTCAGGAATCTATGGTACACAATTAACTTCTTCAAATAATGTAAGCAGCAAAAGCAGCTATCAGACCCCTGACTGGGAATTTCAAAGCTCCTACCAGTGACCAATTTCATCAGCATCAGACCTGGCAGACCTGAGCAAGTCTCAAAAGAAGATTCAGCAAAGCTCTAATTGGCAAATACACTCAATATGAGGTGTGTGGGGGAACATGTCCACCGGTTGTATGCTTTTGAGTTCATAACACCCTTTTATATTTTGCTCTTTCTGCACAAGAACTCGGAAAATTAGACAATTAGACAGCTTAAGAAAACACAGAGCCCAGGGAAGAGTGGATCATTCTCACAATGCCATGGCAAAGGTAATCGAGATCACGTGCACACGTAGCAGGATTACAAGATACATAAACGATGCGAGGGGCCTTCAACTTCAGCAGAAATTTAATCAGCTTCAGATGCATACCAGGACGGTTTGGATCTGCAGAGTTTCCAACATCAAAATAAATCCAATGACTTTTTTCAAGAAAACATTGTCCATAATAATGGTTATCTGATCCTTTTCCCAAATATTTTCCCTTTTCATCAAATACTGAGCTATCAATAAACCTTGCTGATCACCAACCCTCTATGGATTTTCCAAAATCTGTATGCTTTGAACCAAATTTCCGAGTTAAACATAAAGTGCTTCAGAACATAGATAAGTGTGCTGCTTGCATATGTTCTAATTCCCACTATGATGGTTCTACAAACATCTGGTGTAAATGTTTCATATTACTCATATTCCAATTCAGATTCAGAGATGATTCAAAAAGTTCAAGCTTAGGAACTGATATTAAAGTAATTCCAGAGAGAACAACCATTTCTGACAATCCAGCAACAAATTCCAAGGAATATGAAACATTAGCACAGTTTGTCACAAAAGCTCAACCCAATCCAAGGAAGCCCTCTATAAATGAAAATCGCACGGAAAGAAAGAGCAGGGTCATCAGGTCAACTGATGTCCAGAAGTTAGAAGCTAATGTTATGTCCTCCTTACCAGTGTGACCTAATATGCATGCAGAACAAACAAACTTCAACAAGTAGGAATATTTTACTACCTGAGATAACAATGTCAGGCTTCGGAAAATCACTTCCAAAAGTGTCACTTATTTTGTTGAGATCTCCTTGGATAAATGTAGCATTGCTAATACCATTCAGCTTAGCATTTTGTTGAGCATCTGATATTGCCTGGGGGACAACTTCATAGCCATACACATGTTTAACCCTAAGAAGTAAAAGAGAACGAAGAAAAATTTTGATATCATGTCGTTAGTACTCCAGTCCTGTAACCAACCTGAAAGCAGAGCTATACCTCTTGGCAAGTGTCAGACCAATAGTGCCTGTCCCACAAAATAGATCAAGAACAATTTCCGAGCCATCCCCTCTAAGGCCAGCACAATCTTCAACAAGTTTATACAGAACATCTGCCTAAGATGCAAAAAGAAACTGAGAAGGTGAAGCAACAGAGAATAAATTGAGTAAAAAAAAATGGCATAAGAATAATGTTTAATTTGTGTCAAGTAAATTACCTGACCAGTATTTGTCTGGAAGAAAGAGTTTGCCGAAATTTTAAAAATTAGTCCTCTTAACATCTCCGTGATGGAGGACTTGCCGTACAAAGTGTATTCCTCTTCTCCAACAGATGTATTACCGACAGAAGTATTTACATTATTCATAATGCTAACCTACCAGTCACCAACAAATGAAATGAAAATATGTAAGTAAGAATTCTATATGAGAATTTCTCCATTTATAATGCAAGGGGATACAATCACCAAAACGTCTAAACTATATTTTGATCCCACTGAGGACACATGCCTAGAACTAAAAATAGAAAAACAGGATTTGATGGAGGAGTGGCTAGACCGCAAGGAAACACAAAAGTAACATCTAGAGATCAAAGAGTTCTGGTACGAACCACTTCTGGAATTACTGAAACCTTTTCAACCAAGGGTTTCAGCAAATCTGGCTCATATGATGAGGTCACAAAATTAACCATAAGCTCAAGCAAACCAGTGTCGGGATTCCTGAAATTACATTAATGAAATTTGGATGGACGAGAATTAGAACAATTAATTGGGACACAAAATCGAAAACCAAAAATGAAGCACTACACCAAGATCCGCAAGACATTCCTAGATAGAAACTGCATGCTTGGTTGTGGGCAAGATTTATAGCAAACCAAGATATGTTAAGCTATGCCAAGAGAATAATGAGACATAATTCACAGTAGATAACCACCAATATCTTTTATTCCATTAATGACCTTGAATTGATGAATTTTAAGGTCCTCATGCACTTTAGAGGGCATCCCAATGCTTTAAGATTCAGCTCTGGCATATGACTACAAATAGTTGTACTGAAAGTTCTTTGAAACCAACCTAGCATTGACAGATGCCAATGCACGGTCTTGAAACAAAACTTAATAGTAAAATATGCATTGTGTGCTTAAGAGTGATTACGTAATTTTCCGATGAAAGGAAAAGAATGCAACTTAAAAACATAAGCAGAAATGCCAAAGAACTGATGATCTACCATGTAATAAGCATAGGTAAGAAGTAAACCTGAGTTATATAGACACAAATAATGAGGATCTAACATAATCAAAGAATTACCTTCCAGTCCTCAGCATTAGATGCTTAAGAAATCCAGTATGACAGCGAGTGTCATAAGGAGTTAAACCAAAATTTGGATGTCTCCAACATTCTTGGATGGCTTCAAGAACCTATATAGTAGAACATAAATCAAGAATTGCAAGCAAGCTATAATACCATTACATATGGAATAAATAGATATCCCTATCCATGCAAACTGTCCTGCCACTTCAAGTCAATGGTAGCATACTTGGCTATGTGCAATTATGCTGACTAAAATTTCAAAAAAGGAAAGCAAAACATGCAAGAAATCTAGAACATCTTCAGATAAGGTGACTTAAGGAAAAGAACTTCGCAAATTTCCACGCTCTTCAGTAATAGATGCTATAGAAGTCATACCATGTTGGCAGGCTTGCTTTGCAATAAACACTTGTTGACATTTAGGACCATATCAAAAAAGCCAGGAGCATGCAATCCCAGTGCATATGTTTGACCATCTTCTTGTTTGTCATCCAGTAAATTTTTGGGCAACCATTTTTGAGAACCAAACGAGAACTCCATCTGCAGCAAGAGTAAAATAGTTGCTAAATAAATTACTTATTAATCCTATTTCATGCTTGTACAGAATACACAAGCCTATAGTACCTAAAATCCTTAAGTTAAACACATAAAATCAAATATGAAAAAAAAAACATCTATATTCTAAATGTTAAATTTTGATAATCTGTAAGATTTTGACATCAAATGTTAGCCAGTCATCCAATAACTAAAGAAATATAAAGATAAAATGGTAGTTAAACGCTGATGCCAAGTACAGTCAATTCCTTTAAGGTTTTAACCATGCACTAACCTTGTTTCTGTAATGGAATTGTTCATCGCAAGGTACAATTGCCTTCATAGTGCTTAAGAATTCTGGAGCTTTATCAGAGAATCTCCCAACATGTACCATCAATTCACGTACTTGCTGCTCCTTAGCTCTGAGTTGAGCTTCGTAAGAAAGGTTCTGCGTCTTACAGCCTCCACAGTATGAAGCATACTCACAAGGAGCATCTACAATGTCCCAATGAGGAGATATGGTCTTCAACTTGGTAACCTCAACATTTGAAAATACATAATCAGTAAGGATTTACACCAGTCAATCATTTGTCCAAAATGTGAACCTTCAACGAGAAACAAGACAACCTAAAAATTTCTTCATAAATCCCATATCATCTATCTTCATTTCGAGCTCAATCTCTATTGCCTATAACATTGAGTTCTTGAAGTAAGGAATTGTAAATCACACTCAGAAGAAAAAAAACGTTGATTGGACTTTATTACAACTATGCTGGGAAAAAAAAATCTATAGTTTCTTTCCTCCATGTTCGCATGTTTCCCTCCCAAACAAGAACAACCCACACGAACAATGTTGATGACCAATCTCAAAAGCTAAACTTTACCTCAGCGTAACTTCCCTTTCTGCGAGTAACGCGCCCAAGGAACCTTTCACCAGGCAAAGCACGATCACACATAAGAACAAACCCAGAATCCTCCACTTTACACACACCCTTCCCTTTAAAAGCCAAAGACTCGCACACCAACTCCAAATTTTGGCCTCTCTTGGGAAAAAAAGAAGACTTCCCCTTGGCGTCCCTGTTGTTCTCACTACTTTTGTTGACATTATCCAGTTGAGTGGGCTTGCTTTGTTGTTCTCGGTTATGTAAGAGGCAAGCCAAAGACTGAAACTTTTCAACTCGGTGAAGAAAATAGAGTTTTGGGTTGGTGGTGATTATGTGTTTCACGTAGTATGTAGGCATGGTGGCCATGGATTCCGGTCTAAGAGACGATTGCTAAGAGTTGGTCATGAATTGTCCAAGTCCTTCCTGGGCTTGGAAATAAAAGATCGAGTTTTGTTATCTATAAATATGGCACGATTTATCATATACACTAAACACTAATTTTAGATACGAGTTAACAGAATCCCACTAATAAAAATAATAAATTTTATGCATGTATACTTTTAAACTTTTGCTTTTATGCTTCGCCTTCTTAACTTAGGACTGCCTCCTGGCTGCTGCACTATGTATTCATCCTCGGGAGCAAGCTCTGATCTTTCTGTAGGGAAAATATGAAAGTTGCCTTAGCATATAGTATAAATTAGCATTGTACTAGATCGGGCTCCGGTTTCAGACTTTTTTAGTTAAGTCAATTTGAAATTAGACTTAGTGCTTGTTTCCGTTACTTTTGAAAGGTCAATAAATACCTTTCTCCCTTACAAAAGTTATTTAAAAAAAATAAGTGCTTAGTTATAAAATAAAAAAATACTTCTTTTTTTTACAGTTAAAATATAATTTTTTAAGAAGCTTTAAATTTGAAGTTTCTTAAAAAAGTACTTTTTTAGGTAAATTTTTCAGATCAATTAATGAGTCTATTTTTTAATCTTTTTTATCCTTATGTTTTACACATAATTCTCGCAATATCCACAAACTCATTTTCATATATATTTTGGAAGTTATATAATATCAGTTAGCTTTTTTATATGTTTTAATATTTATTTTTAATATTAGTTTTACTTATGTTATAATTCATATAAAATATTTGGTTAGATATATTTTCATTTATATTTCATATAGTTTAAAATTATATAATAATTAATATATTGTGCCTTGCATATTGTTTAATATAATTTAAATAATTTTATATGCATAAATAATTTTATTATAAAATAAAATATAGTTAAAATTAAAATTACTTTTTTATTTTTATGTTGTCAAACAATCTACTGTATAAAGTTCTTTCAAAAAAATTCTTTTAAATGGCAGTCAAACAACCAACTATCTTCTTAGAAAAATTCTTCTCAAAAAAGCTTTACAGAACAAAAATTCTACTAATAAAAGCTCTACTATTATAAGCCCAACTAAACAGAGACTAATGGCTTGGTTGAGGAACCCATCGGAGAAGTTGTAGGAAAAGCGAGTCTTTACGGGACAATTTTCACTTATGAACTCAAATTTGGGTTATTTCTCTAAAACGAGGAAAAAACTTTAGGTGAAGCTAAGTGGAAATCCGAACCAACTAATGTTAAAGAATTAACATATGAGTTGTGATTATGGGTGAAATATTACCCAAATTCAAAGCTGACTGGTTCTCCTTGAACTTTTTTTAAATTACAAGTTTTTTCCTTTTTTCTTGAATTTTGAGTTAAATCCATTTTGAAATATCAACTCTATTAAAAATAATTGTCGATATGCTTATTGCTAAACAAAATTATATACAATTCTATTAAGATTAGTCTTTATTATAATAATTAGAAAAATAATCTCTATTGATATAATTATTTATTTTAGTCATTTAAGAATATTGTTAGGCATTTGAGATTTTTAAAGTACTTAGAAATCGAATTTAGATTTAGATTTATAAAATTTGAAGTTTAATGTTTAATATCATACAAAATTAGAATCTTAATGCTCACTCAACTTTACATGATTTAAGAATGTATGCCAATTCAAACTTTTAGGTTATGAATAAATTATTTTAAAATTGAAAAACTTTATTAACACTAGGGATATAAATGAGCCGAATTGGTCAGCCCGTGACCCTAACCCTACTCAACTATATATTTTTAAAAACGTAAAAAACGATGTCAAGTTTGACAAAACGACATCTTTTTTGAAGTTATAGGTGGGTCACGACTAGGCCGTGTCGGTCCGTGCTCAACTTGACCTTGGCCTATGACCCAATCGGGCCGACCACTTTTAACCCGGGTTGGTGGGTCAAAATTAACGTCCCTAATTAACACTAATTGGTTTATAATTGAAAATTGAATATTCTTCAAAATTCTAAGAAATTGCCAAATAATTTAAGATATCAACTTGCCAATGGACAACTTTTTTCAAGGCTGTGATATCTAATTCTGGAAATTGGATGGAACATTTAGAACCATTGACCAAGTACATTAATAAATACACATTCAAGAGTCTGTTATTAGCTGTTTCCCCTAACTTGTGAAGTTTGGCATTTTGATGTTATAAAGAGGACCAGCTTCCAACTTTGGATCTTTACCAAAAATGTGAAAAAAGAAGAATTTTGAGGACATGGTCGTCAGAATCTGATTATGCTCCAAATTGATGAATCAAATTTAGTTTAAATAAGATCAAGTTTTCAAAATTACTAGATTTTAGCTTCTAATTTAATAATTTTTCAAAATTGATTAATTATATATTTTTCAGATTTTATACTAAATTGACCCGAGATCAACAAATCAAATTATATTTTTAATTAATCGACAAATCAAATTATATTTTAGCGGATTCGCGCTTCAACTAAGTTCAAATTTAAACTGTTATTAAGCCAAATTGTGTCCGTCCTTTTATTACTAATATCAAAATTTTTAAGCCATTTTTCATAAATTAAATGTTATTAGTTGTCGCATTTGATTGGACTTATGATTTATACAGCTTATTTACAAGAATTTCCATACACTTTTTTTTATATATAAGAAGGAAAGTAACAAGACAAATTACATGTTAGGTCGTGGGTGACTGACCCCTGACTCATCCTCTACTAAGAGAAATAGGCAATCCCTCGGAGGGTGCTCAAAACTAGTGATCCCTAGGGAGAATTGTCCTGCAAATTTTGCAAACCAGTTCGCACTCCTTTACCCTCACGATAAATATGTCTGATTATGACAACCCAGTTACGGGAAAGCAGCTCGTGAATGCCCAACACAAATGGGTTGGAAGAAGTAGCCCGCGACTGTGGAGAAGAGAGCAGATCCGTCACAGTGCACGAGTCCACCTCTAGCACGAGATGGCGGTACCCCAAGGCCCAAGCGAGCTGAAAACCAGAAAGGACCTCCCAAAATTTCGCAACCAACCGGGAACACCCTCCAATGTTCTGGACAAAGCCGTTCAATCAAGTGCCGGTGCTGTCGCGCAGTAACCCACCTACGGTAGCAGAGTTGCTGGATCCTGTGAATGTACCATCATTATTGAGCTTCACCCAGCCATGTACTGGTGGGTGTCAGCCTATATGCAGGTCACGACATCTAGCAGGTGTCAGCCGAGTCCGATCTTGTGAGATTCCAATGGTATAGAAATTGTACTTCCAATTATGTTATTTAGTTATGTTAAAAGGAAATCAAACTAATCCTTCACAATCCAACTAAGGACAATGGAAGAATTTATGTTTAGAAATGAAGACTTTTAGTCCAACTCAATTAAATAAAAACTTAATATTTTCTAAATAAAACATAATACAAAGTATAAAAAGACTTTATTATCGTTCGAAAATATAACAAATTTTGATTATCCATATTAACAAGAAATTGAAATTTATTTGTAAGAGATAAATGTATTATGTCTATTTATCAATTAGAAGAAAAGTTGTGTACTACTAGACCTTTTTAAAATTTAAACCTCAACAAAATTTCTACTGAATGTTGTTATATAATTGTGTTACGTCAAATAGTAATTATTTTATTAATTCTTATTAATCAAGTAAGGAAGACAAATTAAGTAAAGTCAATAAATAAAAATTCGATTTTAATAATATTATAATTGAATTTGTGGGTAAATATATATAATTAAATTAATTAGAGTAAGAAATTAAAATACTATTATTTTAATTTCATATTTAATTAAAAGATCAAATAGAGGATTTTCAAATTTAATATGTGCGTGATAAAGAAGGGAAGAAAAGAGAGGGCAAAAGTGGGGCCCACATGAGTCTAAAATTCCAAAGCAACACACAAAATGCCACAAGACATAGATCATAGGTTTTCCCCGTCTCACAGGGTGGTGTGTGACACTCTCAATTCACTTTGGATTCATCAATCAACGCCCTTTCACCACCCTACCCCAGCGTCAAATCAGAGGTTTCTAGCTCAAAACCACACCTTTCAGCAATCGACAGGTGAAAGGGGTGATCTTTTTAAACACCATCTCTGCAGCTCTGTTCTTTGCAAATCCAAAGAGCTTCGAGCCAAAAAAAAAAAAGGTTTGAACTTTTCCACACATACCTTGTTGCTTAGACGTTTTTGCGTAATTCCTCCATGTTGATGATATAAGCATACATCCCACATGGTAATTAACACTTTTTCTTACTTGCTTTATGTCCCTTCTTAATATTAATCATGTTACATGTTGTTTCGCAGTTGCCAAATTTGTTGGAACGAACGTGTTGATCGAATTTATGCTTTTGGGGTGCTTTAAATTCCCTTTTCGGAGCAGAAGCATTTGGTAAAGATTTGATCTTGTTTTGGCGATCTGGCCTCTACCGCCGCTTGATTTGTATCTGTGTATCTTGCTTGTGAGATCATAACCCTTTTAGCAATAGCCCAAGTTGGTTCTTAGTCATCTTTAAGAGGTTCTTTACGCGACAGTGATTTTGCTTTTTGATTACCGAAAGTTTTGTTACTTATGGTGTTTTAGACTTCGATTGTCTAGACCGCTCGGTGCCAGAAGTTTATTGGATAGGGAATTGTGATTAAGATGGCTCTGGAGGATGGCAAGGACCCTTTAGTTAATCTCAGGTTCAACCATAATAGGCCCTTGCCTTTGAGACTCCTCCAGTTCTTCTTGTTGTTTTTGGTCCTAGGTCTTGGTGTTTCGATTGTTAGCATGTATATGGTTCGATATTTTGGAGTCCAAAATGTTACTGGAGTAAAAAGGTCCAATATCATCGTACCATGCTTTCAGGAACCTGATAATTCGCAGAATTGGTTTAAGCCTCCTTCAAACTTGTTCCATAAAATGAATGATACACAACTGTTTTGGCGTGCTTCATTTGTTCCTCAGATCAAGGAATATCCCTTTAAGAGAGTTCCAAAAGTTGCCTTTATGTTCTTGGCTAAGGGGCCATTGCCACTGGCACCTCTGTGGGAGAGGTTTTTCAAGGGTCACCAGGGGCTTTATTCAATCTATGTTCATACAACACCATCTTATGAATCAAACTTTACGTCATCATCAGTATTCTACAAGAGACAAATCCCAAGTCAGGTATTTTTCGTAAATTTCTTGTTTAGAGATTGCATGATTTAATGCATTATATATATGTTCTATGGGAGCGATATTGTTGTTTCACTTTTAGCTTTGATTGGTTGTTTCCATTTCCTTTTATAAGTGTCATCTTTTTTTCCAAATAAATCTTACATAATCTCCATCATTTCAGTATTTAACTTGTATATTGGATAATGTTTGATTACTCAATTTAGAAGGAAAAATCAAGCCATTTTCTATTGACAGCCTTTCAGAACTGGAGAGATCTCAATTAGTTGATTCTGTATTCTGTTGCGCCTTGTCTGCATTCCTGTTATTTCTGATACCATCAAAAAATTGTCAAGTGTGATATGAAATTTGTGAATCTTATGTGTTGATTTATTTGGTGTCTGTCCACAAGGAGATGGAAAGGGCAACCAGATTTCTCAACCTTGCCACATAAATTCAAGAAGGAATTACCGAATTGCTTGAAATTGCATGTGTTGAAATACTTGAAGGTTGTACAATGAATCCCAATCATGCTAAATTATCACAGAACTTATTTTTCATCCCTCAACTGCCCCATCTTTTTTTCCCTATTACTCATTTTTGGCTTATTAATGGCCTTCGTTGATTAGCAACTTGTGGAGTTCTTTGTTTGTAAGAAATTTCACCCTACCCTCCAAGTATGTACTCCACCTTTTATCTTACAGGTCTATAATTTATTATGCCTATTTGAACTAGTTACTATTTGGTTTCTTGTCTTGAGATAGTCTTCTCTCTTTTCTGTTGGGTTCCAAAACTGTGTTTACTTGTTTATGAGACTTGAATGAGCCTTGTTCTTTTGTAAGACATGAGACATCAATTGAAGATACTTTGTTCTTGTAATTTTGTTTCAAATGAGTATTTAAGACGGTTTAAAAGTTTTTATTAGATTCAGAGTATGTCATTGTGTGCACAACTTTCTGATCAACACGATTTCTTTGTATTCTTGCAATTTAGTCTTCGGTTTGCTTGCTTGGAGCTTCTCCACAACCGCATCAATGTATCATTATTATTGTGCATGCGTCATTTAGTTCAGTTCCATGCAGGTTGCAGAATGGGGAATGATGAGTATGTGTGATGCTGAAAGGAGACTCCTGGCTAATGCATTGCTTGATATCTCCAATGAATGGTTCGTCCTGGTGTCCGAGTCCTGCATTCCTCTCCACAATTTCAGTATTATCTACCGCTACATATCAAGATCAAGATACAGCTTTATGGGTTCATTCGATGAACCTGGTCCGTATGGGAGGGGGCGCTACAATTGGAATATGCTACCAGAGGTCGCACTTGAAGATTGGCGTAAGGGGTCTCAGTGGTTTGAAATCGATCGTAGACTGGCAATTGACATAGTTAAGGACACCACTTACTATCCCAAGTTCAAAGCATTTTGTCGACCAGCATGTTATGTGGATGAGCACTACTTCCAGACAATGTTAAGTATCAAATCTCCACATCTCTTGGCAAACAGAACACTGACATGGACAGATTGGTCAAGGGGTGGAGCGCATCCAGCAACCTTTGGTAAGGGCGACATTAAACAGGAGTTCTTCAAGAGGATTTTTGAGGGACATGCCTGTATTTACAATAACCAGCCAACGAATGTTTGTTTTCTTTTCGCCCGGAAGTTCGCTCCAAGCGCTTTAGATCCTCTATTAGGCTTAGCATCCAAAGTTTTGGGGTACTGAACGTAGATCTGACTACACGTTTATGTGAAAACACCAACTTGAGCATGTGAGTTTAGGTATCCGGAAAATCTTTGCTATGACTTGTTGGTCTATTTGTAATGAGCATATAGGCATTTACAAACCTCAATGTCAAAGCGTGTTAGATATAAACAGTTCTCAAGTTTTTGGACAACTTCAATATATAAATTCTATCCCTTTCTTTTGGCTTATTATCATGTATTGAAGTGATCTCATTCTGGTACTTTATCATCATCTTCCAACTTTGATTGTGCTTTCCATTCTCCCTCTGATATAAATAATCTTTGGACATAAAAACATATTAAAAATAATGTTCAAGTTAGGTCTTCTTTCTGTTAAATTAAGTACAACTTTTTGCTAATTTAAACATGGTATTCTTTAAAAGAACTGCACACAGCACGTTAACATAGAACTTAGTAATAAAGACAGGCCTTTTCCTATGTTCGATTTGTGGAATTTTATGTTAAATAATCGGAACATCCCATCTTCCTTCGACTTCCCTGATTATGATGATTTAACACATGGGTCCTAGTGTTTCATTAACACTTGATAATCCTGTCAGAACACATCTTCACAGACAGATCAATAATCACTAACTTGTGACGTTCGAAATCTTGAAAACATTGTCTGAAGCTGAATAGGACCTGACTCCATCCTGATTAGGATAATGGAAAAGGGCACAAGACCCCAATGAGACAAGGACATAAGGCCCCCATGAGACACACTACGAGATAATATGGGCAGTGCCCCTCATCTGGTGTAACGTTGCAGCTAGAGAAGGTGGCCTTGCATGATGCAGATCAGATTCTAGTAAAGTGGGTTGCACACAAGTGTCTGGTCTAGTAGTTCACCATCATCCTCAAAGTTCCATCTGCAACTGAAAAAACATTAGAGACAGAGAAGCATAGCTTGTGTATGCTCAGAGTAAACATCGTTAAATGGAGTTTTGAAGTTTCAGCTGTAATACAGGACTCTTTAACTTCCTCTGCATCTTTTGCATAAGTTGTAAGACCCTTAATTACAGAAAGAAATGTCTTCTTCACAAGACTGTAGAGCAGAAGATGCAAATTACTTTATTTATGGACACGCTATTCATAGCCGATGAAAGTCAGAGCATGGTAAATACGAAACTAATGCTCCACCAAAATCAGATTCCACAATCTATAAATAAAAAATAGCAGAATAGCCCTCATTTGATGGATCTGTTGCAAGCTTATATAGACTTCCAATTAGAATAACAAGCCATTTAAACAATATCCGAGCACTAGACACCATCTTGGAACATCTTTTGACGTTCCAAGTCTAAAAGAATTTATGTTATGCTACGATTAAAGGGCAATAAGTGGTTCATAGTTCATCATGACCGTCTGATTTATGCTCCAATTCGTGAAGACGCCCTGCAGCCAATGAGGCATGGAGAGCAGCACCGTAAGGAAGTGCGTTCTCATTGACTTCAAAATAGGGGGAATGGGGAAATTCAAGCTGTGTCTCGTTCTGCATTCCAAGAAAGAATATGTACCCAGGCATAACCTCCTGGTAAAAGGAAAAATCCTCAGATCCCATCACTGGTTGCATGTCCTTAACTTTATCAAAGCCTAGCATATCTCCAGCAACTTTTCTGAAGTACTCATGCAATTCTTTATCATTTATGCAAGGAGGGAAAAAGGGTTTATCTTCGTCATTGAACTTCACAATTGCCTTACATCTCTGCACAGCTGCCTGCCCTGTGATAACCTGTTATGCGTGCAAAATGGTCAAGGTAACTAAGCAATAAATACATTTCTAGCATCAAAACATGCAGTTTAAGAGTTCAGAGCACAAACATGTGAATTATATTTGCTATAGACATTGGTAGCAACATAAGGATAATGAGGAAAAAAATTTGAAACAGGGAAAGTAAACAAAAGCAAGCTGAGATCCCAGTTATGATCACAAAAAGTTAGCTTGGTCGCATTGCTCTGAAGAAGAATGGTACTTATAATCTATGAAGTTGCTATAGCATAGTTATTATAACACAAGGGAGAGAAACACAATACCTCTTCAATTCTCTGCCTAAGTTGATGGAAGCTTTCTTTTGAAAAGGCTCTGAAGGTTCCCCCAATCGTAACAGAATCAGGTATGACATTAAATGCACCACCTCCTTGAAACTTTGCAACTGTCACCACCTGCAAGTTATACTCTGCATTTAAACTGGCACTATAATGATTATGATAGCATGTTTCATGTGTTTAAGAAGCCAAGTTTCGTAGTCATTCTGCATAGAAACCAAGAATTAAATACCTTCCGTCAACAGTTTTGGCAGCTATTAGGATGAAATGTTTGAATTATTAAATTTCAACAACAAGTTAGGAAGTTGCAATCAAAGGTACAAGCATCATTAGACAGTTCATATTTGCAATAATAGACCAGAAAATAACTTCTGAAATGAATACTGCCGTTGTTTCCTTAAGAAAGATCATGAACTCGCCTATCTAGTTACTGCATAACTAGTGAGTTCTATCCGTTGCTTATCTGCGTTGTTTTTCTTTATAATGATCTACTGTAGATGCCGAAATATTACTGTTAGTTTTTAAAGCACAAGCTCTAGGAAATAGATACAGAGACCCATTACAAAGGGCCTAACAGATGATGGCATGAAAATTATGCTTTAAAGATCCTGATGAAAATGGAAAACATTAATGAACAAAAATAATATAAAATTGCAAGTGATTCACAACCAGAACACAAAACATGCCAAAGATGTTCTTAGCCACATATAGGAAGAAAGACAAGAAAACATGGGTGCACTGGCATTTGAATAACAAAAATTTACCTGTGAGTCCAGCGGATCAGCTTCACGTGAAATGAGATGTTGTAAGCTAACGATCACATTTGAAGCTGCTAATATTGGGTCTATTGAGTGCTGAGGAATGGCAGCATGACCTCCTTTTCCACTTATTACAGCTTCGAAGAAGCCACTCCCAGCCAAGAGAGCGCCAGGTCTGGAGGCAACTTGACCTAACGGTAACTTAGGATCAACATGCAACCCAAAGATAGCATTGACATCCTTTAATACCCCAGCATCAATCATCTTTTTGGCTCCACCACCTCCTTCCTCTGCTGGTTGAAAGACAAGAAGAACTGTACCCTAATGGAACAACAATTACTTGGATATATGAGGAACATATTAAAGGCATAATGAAAAGGCCTATTGGCCTGAAAATATCAGAGGCCTGGCATCATGATGTTAATGAGTTTGTACTAAATTACAGACTTTTTCCTTCCTAAGCTCGTTATCTGAGGAGGGAAAAAGAAGGAACCAAAAATTATGTAAGAGAGCCAAAATTATGTACTGTCTTCTTCTTTATGAACAGATAAGCTGCCAAGCTGGAAAAATGTTGAATTATAAACTGGCAAATTGATATAGGAAATGATGTAGCATCATTCAATAAATCACATGATGCGAGAGTAAATTGATTTCCCCCCTTAAGCACTGACTTCTCTTCAGATAATGTTTACAAAGTATATAATCTGATTTGAAGAATTGTCAATAGTTTCAACTATTGAGATTATTGCTATAATGATTGTTAGACAACAATCAATACCATAAATACCAAGTCACTAGAATCTCATGGTAAGATATAAGGCTTTTTTTTTTCCTCCTCTTTTCTTCACAAGGGCCTCCTATGGGGATTCATCATCTTAATCTCATTTACAAGAAGATAGCTCGTATTAAAGGACTGGCAACTAGCAAGCCAGATTAAGGAACAGACCTTCAGGTCAGCATGGTCTTTAAGTATCTTCGCAGCACCAAGAAGCATCGCAACATGAGCATCATGCCCACAAGCATGCATCTTTCCAGGGACTTTACTCTTATGCTCCCATTCCACCATTTCCTGACAAAGGGTTCGATCACCAATGCATTAACTTCAAAAGAAACTGAAATTTATTCAGTACAGAACTTCTACATAAAACTCATACTGAATTCAACTACAATTTAAAACAAAAGAGGGATAAAATCCATAACTTTTTCCACGTCACTACCAAGCAATACCCTATCATTTCAAATGCCATAAACCCAAAAAACTCAATTCTGCAACTTTATCCGATAAACCAGACAAATTTCAATTATCCAATAAATCACTTAAACTTACAAATTCAGATAAGTGGGTATAAAACATGTTGGTAGGGAAAAAGAAATTACACGGACTTTTTCAATTCACAAGCATCAGGCTTGGATAAATAATGGAACTAAGGAACTGGAAGTCAAAATTGAAGCAAACCTGCAGAGGAAGCGCGTCCATATCTGCCCTTATTGCAACAAAAGGAGGTTTACCACTCCCAATGTACCCAATTATACCGGTAACTGCAAAAGGGTGTTTGTACTTAATGCCCATCTTATCCAATTCTTCCCGGATAAGCCTACTGGTCTCAAATTCCCCATAACCCAATTCAGGGTTCGCATGTATCTTCCTTCTCACGTCCACCATCCAATCAGAAAACTCCTTTTCCTTGGCATAACTTAGAAACCTTGTGGGAATATCCGACAACGATGACCCGTATAAGCTCAAAGATGGATTCACAGAAAGCATACACAAAACGAAACCAACCCAGAGAAAGAGACTCATGGCTTCACTCCCACGATCTACAGAAAAAAAAAAAAAACCCTGAAAATCGTAAAGTTTCAAACTTGAAACTGTAAATTGAACAACTTTCAGAAAAAGACGGGAACTTTGTGAAACAAAACCTAAAATGAAGAGAAATGACTCAAAGACATGATGATCTGAACCTGATTCTCTGTGTCAATAACTTTGAATATATGTCAAATCCAGGTGTTGATTGAATTTGAATGAAAGATTGGTTCTTTTAAGTGGTGGCTGCTGATTTGATGAGCTCTTATGTGATCTGCTGTCACACCCGTGGAGTTGGACTTGGCCATTCCTTCACGTGCTAATAACCAAGTCTCATATGTTTCACAGGCTATTATAATAAATATTTAGTTATTAATTATTATAGCATTTTATATTATATAGGATTAAATTTAATTATGTTGACCGTAATTTGTAATAATATAAAAATCAGATTGGAAGTTAAATTAATAAGATAAAAAATTTAAAGTTTAAAAGTTCAACTAATAATAACATATTATAAAACTTCCTAAACATTAAATAAAATAAAATTTTAAAATATGATTTAAAAGAAAATTTTCTTATCCACTCGAATAATTAGTAAATTAATTTATAAAATTTTAAAATATGATTTAAAGAAAATTTTCTTATCCACTCGAATAATTAATAAATTTATTTATTTTTATAACAAAAGTTATTAAGATAATTCGAGTTGAAAAATTAAAATCGAACAAAAAAAATTTGATCGATTTAAAATTTTTATGATTGAACCGATCAAACCAGTTGAAAAATTTTAATTATTAATAATTTATCACAGCTATTAATTTATAAATTTACAAAAAGTCAAACAAACATAAATAACAATCAATAGAAATGTTAAAATGATCAAACAAATATGCTCATCAAACCTTTATCATAATAAATAAAGTGGAGATGAAAATAAAATATTTTCTATAATTACTTAATAACGAATCTTATATTAATCATTTAATTAAATTTATATATTTCATTATATATATATATATATATATATATATATATATATATAGTACTATAAAGATAACATAACAAAATTTATATGAAACATTTTAAAATTTTTAAATCAAATGATTACTTATATAATAATTATAATAAAAAAATTTTACAAGCATAAATAATATTTCAAAAGAAACGTAAGAAACATTTGGTATGCTAACTTTTCGTTTTATTAGTGACTTATATAACATAGACTAAAAAGTTAAATTTTATAATTATAATTTCATTATATTTTTATTCGTTAAATGTATTTATATTACAAAATATAAATAAATTAATTAAAGATATATAAGTTAATTAATAATGTTGTAAAATCATAAAGTAGCATATAAGAAGATAATTCATAATTTGGCTATTCTTACTTCCTCTAATTGTGCCTAAAAATTTTGCAAATGATTAGCAATGGGCCGGGATGTGCTGGACCCGCCTAGGCTCGAGCCCCACCAAAAAATTTTGTATCAAGTTCGAAATGGGTACACAAGACTCCTAAGCCCAATTGAACTCGGAGGGTTTGAAGCACTACCTAATCTAATTAAAATTTTCTTTGTATTTTAAAATTTAAAAAATGACATTTTATATAAAATAATATCTTTTAAAAAAAATTAGATTTCAAGTCGTGTACTCCAAGTTTGAGTTTGAGTTTGAATTTAAATTTAAATTTTTTAAAAAAAACTTGAGTTCAGCCAAAATATGATCAAATCGAGTGTGATCAATTAATTTTGGATCAAGTTGAGTCAACCTGGACCGGATCTAAATTGTTTTGTCAACTCTATGCATAATGTGAGTCATCACTTCAGCAACCCAAAAAAGCATAGGAGAGCTTCAACCCAAGAATCTATTAGAAGTCCACAAGTCTACCAAAAAGCCCACTATTCAGCGGCCTTTAGAGATAGCTTAGGGTTAACGGAGCATCAAGTGCTTAATTGCATTTTATCTCCTTCAACCTGATCTGGCTGACACTTTTTGGAGAACGTAAATCATAATAACTTAAATCCTTTTCATAAGAAATCTACATACTATCAGTCTCGAAATCTCACCCAGAAAAATTTGCGACGAGGACTAGCTTCTCCGGACATCTTATCAACCAGTTTTTGCTCTAAATAATCACATTATTCAAACCCTGCTCCAGCTAGAAAGCATCACAAGCTAAGTGTTACGCTGCGTATACTTGCTGTCTTTTGTATATAGAGCTGGAACGAAACAAAAATTTAAAAACATAACAGAACAAAAATTGGAAATAATAAAATGTTTGGTTGTGATGAACAAAACAGATAAAATTGTCTCTATCTCAAGAATAAAAATGTATTTAATTGTAATTAACAGTGCTTACGAAAAAGATTAAAGTGAAAGGAAAAGATAATGCGAAGTTCTGGCTCTTTATGTAGTGCATGAACAGAAGAATCTGATACTGCCATATCACTTATTCTGCTCTTTCTGTATATTATCATCTATTTCCCATATTCAGATTATCATTATTGTCGATCAACCATATCTCCAAAGTCCAAATGGTACCAACCGTTCTAAGCTCTTCTAATAACTAATCAAATGCCTGTTGTTTCTTTCCAATTTCCATTGATACTTGGAAGCTCTTTTTCTTCTGGTTTTCTATTTTTTCTTGGTTTTTTGCACACCATCTTCTCTCTTAATGCAAGTTCCACGCAATGAAACTGTTGCAGGAAGCTAACGGTGAGGATCAAACAAACAGGAAAAGGACGAGCATCCTCGTAGGACCTTGGGGAGGAAATGGTGGCGATAGCTGGGATGATGGTAGTATCTACCATGGAGTTAGAGAGATCACTCTCGCTTATGGAAGTTGCATAGATTCCATACGTGTAGTATACGATAACAATGGCAAACCTGTGACAGTCAACAAACATGGGGGCACTGGAGGTGATGGAACTGTTAAGGTTAGCTGTTATCATTTCATTTCCTTTTCAACCGTTTCCATCTTCCCATAATGCATGTTAAATATCAATAGAATTGCTACAATTCAAGTTTCGATCTTGACACTTAGGAGGTTTGAATTGTTATGTTGACAGATTACGTTGGATTATCCAGAGGAATTCTTGGTAAGTGTGAGTGGGTACTACGGTAATCACCGGAACAGCACTGTGATAAAGTCATTAATGTTCAAGAGCAACAGGAGAACATATGGACCATTTGGACGTGAAGGGGGAACACCATTTACACTCACAATTGAATCAGGATCAGTAGTGGGATTCATGGGAAGGAGTGGTTGGTACATTGATTCAATTGGGTTTTATATATCTCACCCACCACTGCCGCCATCGCCGCCACCACCACCGCCACCGCCACCGCCTGCTACTACTGCTAAACTTCTCCAAGCTTTCCAACGAAAGCTCCGTAGACTTGCCACCACAGGCTCTAAATAATGGCAGACGCTGACTAATTAGCTTAGTGCCAACAATCTTTTTAAAAATTGTCAAGTTGTACCCTTCTTTTGTTAATAGTTGTTAACTACGCAAATCCATACATGAGAGCTAAAGATTTAATTTGACAAATTTTACATGCTTTTTGCTTATAAAAAAAAAAGTCACCGTGTTTAACTGAAAAGCAAGATATCATTTTGTGACCTATTTTTGAGTGAAAATATGAAATTATTATACACAAGTTTTTGGTGTAATTGAGTCAAAGGGCTAAAATAAAATATTGAGTGTTTTGTAATTTTTTCATTTTTTTGATTGTCTTCACCCGTAGACATAGCCCGTCTCAAAAGGGCAAACCATGTAAATTTCTTATGTCTTATTTTTTTCACATATTTTTCTACTTGTTTCATTACCCCATTCAAATTTCTCAAACAAAATTCTACAATCCTACACTCGTTGCAACAATTTGGTATTAAAGCTTTTGATTAAAAGTTTTGTTTGAAGATGGCAACAACAAGATTTGATTTTGAAAAGTTCGATTGCATCTCCAACTTTGTTTTATGGAAAGTCAAGATGCATGCAGTCTTGACACAGAATGTTGTGTAGAAGGCTTTGTTGGAAAATGACAGAATACTAGGCAAATTAACTTACGTCCAAAAGGTAGACATGGATGAAAAAGTCATGGTTGCCATTTACTTGAGCCTTTCAAATAAAATCTTATGTGAAGTTATTTACAAGAAGACAGTTGCTTCGTTACCGCCTAAGTTAGAACCTCTATATATGACAAAGAGTCTCACTAGCAAGTTAGTTGCAAAACACCGATTGCACATGCTCTATATGGCATAAATTGGTTCATTCAAACTACATGTTGATTTGAGCTCAATTCTCATGGATCTCATAAATATGGATATCAAGTATGATCAAGAAGACTAAGCTCTCATGTTGCTCCACTCCTTACCTCCATCTTATAAGCATTTTTGAGAGACTATTATTTATGATCGAGAGTCTCTCACATTAGAGGAGGTCAAATTTGCCTCACTTTAAAAGATATTATTGGCAAGGAGTTCATCTCAAACCAGAGTAGTCTTGTAGAAGGACTGATTGTAAGAGAAAGACCAACAAACAAAAATTCCAGTAGTAGCAACAGGCATAAGTCAAGATCAAAATCCAAAGTCAAAAATAGATTTTGTAAATGTTACAAAAAAAGGGCTTGTTGTAACTAATTGTTACAATCTTAAAAATAAGCTATATCGAGAGAATAAAGAAAAGCAAACTGAAGCTAGTGTTGTACAAAAGGAGGAATAACCAAATGTTCTTTTGGTGAGTGAATAGGGAT
>JANVCQ010000005.1:3836713-3848324 GCA_025531925.1 Erythroxylum plowmanianum
CAAAAATACAAAAGTAGGTTGATATGATTGATGGAAAATTAACTCCAGCACAATTCAGAGTAATGCATTATTTTTCAACTCAAATCACTTCCTAGCTTGTCTGTTCCTCTTCTTGACACCAGATTTGGCGACCTTCAGGCTCCTGTGCACAGCACTCAATCTTGCAAGGGCTGCCTTCTTAAGGTCAGGTCTATAGTAGTTATCAGCAACCTGCAACAAGGAAATACAAATCAGTTTAGGTGCTTAAAAAATAAATAAAAATACATTATGAAAAGGCATGATAACGCAATTATCATTCAGTATCTACTCCAAACAAAAATTAGTGCCTCATGTGAGAAATGATATTCCAAGGAAACAGGAAGCAATCAATAAAATATGCAACACAAAAGTAATATTTTATACAACAGAAACAACTTGATTATTAGAGTTGTGCAGGTAATTACAGATAAATGGAAGTTGTAAGACCATAACACATCTGATATATGGAGCACAGGTGAATATTCATCAAGATAATGCTCAGAAGCCAAGCGTAACAAGTATATTTCATAGAAGAAGCTCTATTGAGAGATTCTTCTTACATGTTATGGCTCATCACTGCGGGCAACAAACCAAAATGTTCCAACTTGATGAATGTTGCCAGAAATGCATTTGATAAATCCAGACAAGAAAATGTCAAGTCAAGCTTTTTACAAAATGACACAAAACAATAAACAAAATTTCTTTAAAATATATCTAAAAGTCTCAATCTAGTTACCAAAAGGCATAACTCGCACCTTACAACAATCTAGCAGCAACTCAAGGCAGTAGCAGCATCATAATTAATATGTTTTATCATTTAGAGACAATTCAATCAAGAAGGCCCAGTCATCACTTTGAATCAGTGATCTCTCAACTTCTAGTAATGTATAGGCATGTAAATACCCAACAACAGAATAAGAACCATTAAGACAAATAGATCAGTCTATTCGTATAAACATACCTGGTTCTCAACAGCCTTAGCCATTCGCCGGAACTCCTTGTTCATGACAGACTTGTGAAGGAGAGCAGAAGGTTTGTTCTGTTTCTTGGTCTTGGTAGTAGCCAAGACCACAGACAGGTCTTTCCCACCAGCCTGAATGCTTACTGTCTTTTTGTTAGCCAACCCTACACATTTAACCCCACAATCAAACCATCGATTTCTCACACAAACACACAAAATCTCATAAACCCAGATCAGCAAACATAAAAAGCTCCAATCTTCACACACAGCAAAACAAGTCATTCCAGTTCCGCAGCCAAAATAAAAATAACCAACCAAAACAGTCACTCATTTCTTCAACAAAGAGAAAATACACACAAAAACCAAGAACAACCCATATATGCGTATAAAGAGAAAAAGAAAGCTACAGAGAGTGAATCACCAGAGTGCTTGTAGGAGTTGAGGTTATAGAGATTGTTGGGCTCTTTACTGAACTGAACTTTGGCATTTCCTCTACCGAACTGCTTCACAAGAAAACAGTTGTTTTTCTTCACTATCTCCCACACCAACTGCCCCGGCGCCGTTGTCATTTTGATCTCTCACCGTCTGCTCTCTCTCTCTATCTCAGTTTCTCTGAGAGTATACGACTAGAACAAAACTAGCTACAACGAGACGGAGACATGAGAGTTTGCTAGATTTTATAGTTAAACCCTAATCTGAATCTTGTCGAGCACAATTACTAAAATGTCCTCGTTAGTGTGTTCTCGGTTTGGATCGGTTGAACCCAAGAAATGAACATTGGGCTTTGTTTTCTCTCTTTTGTGCAAATTCTTTCTTTCTTTTTAATCTGAAAACAAATTATTATACTAATAATCTCAATAATTTTAGTCCAGTTAGCATATTCATTTAATACACATTTTTTTCTTTATTCCATTATTGACATACATATTTAATTTAGTTAAAGTTGACAAATTAAACCCGACTCGATTCGACCCAAAATTAATATATCAAATTACAAATTATTAAGTTTTGGACAAAGCTTAAATTTTAGAATCGACTCGATTCAACTAAAACTTATTAGATAATATTAAACTAATTAAAATGACTTAAACATCTATAAAATTTAGTTAAAGTTGGTAATTTGAACCTAATTCTTCTCAACACAAAATTAACATATTAAACTTGCGTTCACAAAAAGAGAGTCAGCTTGACCTAAATGACTTAAAACATTTATAAAATTTAGTTAGAGTTGACAATTAAAACCTGACTCAGTCTGACTTAAATCAACATATCGACTCAAGTTTGCCAAATTTTGAACATGGTTCAAGTCTAAGCATTCGTTCGGTACAACCCGAAATACTTAGACAAAATAATATCGTTTTAATTTAAATGACTAAAAAGATGTTTTTAAAATTATAAATTAAAATGACATTATTTTAATTAATAAAACTAATTCATCATTATTTTGATCTTGACTTAAACCCTATTAGATCAAGTTCAAACCCAACTTGACCGATTATCATCCTTAAATTTAGTTGAAACTCCTAACAACCATTCATTCTTATTAGATAAGAACTTCTTTACTAAAAAAATGAACTGCTCAAGTGAAATTGTGGGTTTGAACTCCTTTCATGTATGCAGCTGTTTAAAATTTGAGGTCAAAATTTTACCTCCTACAAGAGACTTACCCAGCTCGAGCGAGGATTAGTCTAAATGTAGATGACTTAAAGGTATTTTTTCATAATTAGAATCCTCCTAAGACATCTCGTGAGCAAAAAAAAAAAAAAAAAAAGTAAACAAAACACTCATGATCTGAAGTGTGAATGCCAAACTACCTTCACGTTGTTTTGTGGAACAACATCAAATCATTGACAGAATCCCCATATACCAACGGATTTTGCACTGAATCATATGTATGCTAACGTGATATTTAATCCAATCCAAGTTCATTTCCTAACAAATCATTGTGGACCAATCTAAGTCAGCTCAATGCACTTGCAAGTTGCTAACAACACCAACAGCCCATCTTCTTCCTCAAGTGGACTAGACTGTTCTCAAAACATGTGATTCAACGGCTTTCACCAGCAACAGACCTACAGGTAGAAACAGGCACACAATATGTTCCAGCTCCAAACCATCAGGAACCGTTTCAGGTAACAAAAATGGCAATGAAAAGTAAGAACAAAGATCAGGCTTACACGTAGAAACAGGCACACAAAATGACTAAAATATTTGAAGCAATGAAACAAATGGTATTTGAGCTTGGAATAAATTACCAATCATGTCCCAACAAGTTGCCGAAAATTTAGGTTATCAGTCACCCTCCTGAACCAACCTCATTCCATAGGCTACATTGTATCAGGTAACAAGTGTACCTAATACCAATATCATCATCTTTACAACTCACCTAATGTTACATATGTACAAAACCAAAGCAGCTTTCATCTATTATCATCCTCGCTGTTCTTTCTACAACATTAAATTGGATTATACAGGATTCTAACTTCAATGACAATAGCATAACTGAGCATGTTAGAATGAAAACTAAGCATAATAAACCTTCCCAAAAGGGTTCAAATTCATGGAGATGATCCATGTTCTGCAGCAGTACCATGAAGGAAGTTCATGAGTTGTCTGAAGTTGAGGCACGCTGCTGCTGCATCTGTCGTGCCGAACCATTCATTCCCTCATTTATCCTACTGAAGACTAATTTGAGGGGAATACAAGCTATAACTGGACCCTTGGGTTTCTCAACCACTGGTTTCTTATATTCTTCTTTATTACGAGTCAACGAAGACAGTTTTCTGATCTTTTTGGATAATAGTCCTGATTTCCTCAATTTAGCAGATTTACTCGGTGAAAATCTTGACTGCTTCGTAGGAATTCTTCCTGCTTCAGTTCGCATAACTGTATTACTTTGTTCAGCAACTTCCAGAACACTTTCATGAGTTGCATCACATTCACAGCTGGTGATTATCTCATCACAATAGCCGTCATCCAGAGGCTCAACAGTTAAAGGGCGACCAACGATGGCTTTACCATTTAATTTGCTCATCAGAGAAACCAGTGGAACATGTTGTGGTCGGTAATTGGCTCTAACCTCAAGCTTGACATCAAAAAGTTTTGAAGCACTACGGCCGTTTCTCCCTGGAAAATCTGACGTCTCATACTTAGAATTAATTGTAAAGCGTGACTGCCGGAAAGGAAGTAATCTTTGGGGAGGCAGAGATGCATCCCCTGATGCCCCCCCTACTCTAGGTTCTGTTAGAGAAAAGGGCTTACCCCAATCTCCAATCCTGTCTAATCGATCTTCTGCAGAAGTGGATTTGACTTGCAAGTTGGAACCGAATGAAGCAAAGGTCCTTCTGTTACCATGACCATCAAATTTCTGATCAGAACCCTGAAGGAAACCATCCATTTGCCCTGCACCTGCTGAATAAGCATTGGCTTCATCATCCATGTCAACATAGTATCTCTCTCGTTTTCTGTTCTTATTCACATGTCTTGAATTCCTCTTTCCCTTTCTATGCCACTTAGAGGTGCCTTTCTCTATCCTTTGGCTGATGTTGCTAAAATGCTTTGCCGCTGAACTGGTAGAAGCAGATTCATTAATTCCTTCATTTTTTGAAGACATTGCTTCTGCTTGACTATTTTGACCAGATTGTCTCCTCAATTCATCAGCTTGGTGCCTTAAAGATGAAGACAGCATGGGGGACATACCTGGAGAATATAAGCAAATCAGCAAGTGGAGTAATGTTCCACAATAGTAACTACTTACACAAGTGTAAACATCAAATTTGCAGAAGTCTAATTACCACACCTGCGGTATGCTTTTCCTCCCCGACAAAAGGCACATCAAATAGTCTATCAGAAGAATCATTCTCTACTGAGCCTGGTAAGCGTGGTATATCATTCTCTTTCTTCACTTCGGGATTAACAAGGGAAGTATCACAGTCATTTTCACAAGGATTTAAAGAGGTACCATTGTCACACGAAACACCATTGCTGTCCGAATTATTGTTGTTGACAGCTAAACATAAGCTTCTTTTAGAGTCATTAGAATCCACACCAGAAATTTTCCCATCAGACAACCCCTGAAGAGAACCACATGAATTGGGAAGTTGGTCACACGTAACTGGAACAGAGACCATAGCTGTGCTCTCCAAAACTTTTGTCAACGGCCGACGACGGTTTTTTCTTTTTAAGAACTCGTTGACCATTGGAGTCTGAGATCTCTTTCTTTTGATAGATGAGTTCGACATTTTGTGTCCATTTCCAAAAGTGCCATTAGACATGCAATTCCCAGTGCTTGAATCTCCCACAGCCATGCCAAGGTCCTCAAGTCCTCTCATGCGCTTAGTCCCTTCTGTTCCATCATCCTCTGAGTCATTTGGCGTTCTTCTTCTCTTTCCCTGGTTTGTTTGCATCTTAGAAGCACCATTATGGTTTGGTTCCTCAAATGATATACCAGACTGGGATAATTCCAGTGCTGAACCCGAATCTGCACCAGACATGAAACTGGAGTCAGAATCAGAATCTGGATCATCAGAGCCACTCTCTTTGATAGTCATGTCTTCATCTTCTTTTCTCGAAAGAGACATGCTAGCTGATTCTTTGGCTAAATTACCATTCCCAGCACCGGAATCATTAGTTCTGGAGAAGTGCACATTACCCTTGCCCAAGCGAGCATTCTCAATCTCAAGAGCATGGAGAATTGCATCTTCCCTCCTTGCATACTTCACTGCTTTCTTATTACCATTTGCAGCAGATACCTTTGCTTTTTCAATACATTCATCATATTCCCCGCATCGAAATGCTTTCACCCTTTTAGATTTTTCAAGATTATACCAGTCCCTATGACAACAAAAAAAAGAAAAAGCTTTTGTCAAAATTTTTGTTCACAAGGACATAAAGATCCACTTGCATACTTCATAAGAAAATCAAGTTTCTTCACTAATATCACACTCTTGGAAAGAAACTCAATAAAGGTTAGAAGTACATTTACCAATGGGTAAAAGGAGCATTGTTAAACAGTAGTTAATAGTGTTCCTCCATTTACTATTGATCAAACAGATTAAACCTGCAGATTGCATAGAGGAGCACAGAAGCATACTTTTATTCGTACATTTGCTTGTTTGTAATCTAACACAACCTGCATAAGGTGGATTACAATGTCACTCTGAAAATTCAAAGAGCATAAAGTCCATTTACAATATGAACATTGCTCCAAAACCTAAACAATGCCAGTCTCCCACCCAAATTGGAATGTTCATCTATTCGCCAGTATCAACGGTCATAAGTTTCAGTAATGCAAGAAAAAGGGCAAGTGATCATCCACATATTGATAAAATTCCCACACTATTTGATAGCCATCCAAACGCAACTTAAAGGTGCTGAAGAGCTTATCAAATTTCAAAACACATCCTCACTGTCAAATCTAGCAATAAAAACTTCTATAAATAAGAATCAGGAACCGTGAAAAAGTAATCAGAAAAGCCAATTCAATCATAAAAACATACTATCGAGGGTCAAAACCAGTAAAGAAACTAACTCTCCACAATAGCGATACAAGCACTACCAGACTCGTATCTCTCTCTTAACATAGCAAGTTAGAAACTTAGAACACATTCATAACTATAGACCAAAGAAACTGGAAAAGCAAATATGAACCAGTAACATTAGGCTTTTCACTGTTCAGGTAAGGCTGCAACTTGGATAAGTTGTATCCTCACAAGAACAACCAGTCCCACATGCACAAAAATAGGAACAATGTCTAACAGCAAAAGAACTAAACACTGAAAAAGATAAGAGGGTAATGAGCACTTACACGCTAGCATCCTCACGACCAAGAAGCTTAACCGGAGTGCCTGATCTCGGCGAAACCAAACTGCCCTCAGAAATCTCGTCAAGACCCATAATCCGACCCGGCCACCAAGACCCGTTTCTACGCCGAACCCAAACTAACCCGCCGACTGACGCATCAATGGCTTTGCCGTTGCTGCCGGGATCGCCAGAGCTACCCATCTCCAAAAACCCCAACTCAGTTTTTCTTTTTAAAAAAACCCAAAAAGGCAAAAAGATAAAAGCGCAAAAAATCAATGGAAATTCCTTATTTTAATCAACCCAAGTGCCAAAAGTTCATGAACCTTGGTTCCATGGAACAACCCGATAAACCCTTTAAAACCTGAAACCCAAACGCAACAAGAAAAACCAAAACTCAGTCCAGAAACAAAAACCCAGTATTGCATGCAACACACCCCAACTTTATCACCAAAAAAAATGGGAAAACAAAATCCCAAAAACCACAAACAAACAAGAAGCAGAAGAACTCAAATTGGAGGGTTTTGTGTAGGGAGAGAGATCTGGAGGAAAACACAAGAAAAAGAGATCTGGGGTTGGTTCTTTTTTGCTTTTCTAGTTGATTTAAAGTAAGTAATTTTAAGGAAACTGCTTAGTACATCGTTCTAGGGCGCTAGTTTTAACCAATAATGGCTGTTGTTGTCAAAGACTTTCACAGCTTAATACTTTCTTCTCAAAGATTTAAATGAACCCATGTAGAGCTGTTTCTTGCAGTGTACAAGTAGCAAAAGAGATGGAGAGAATGAGATGTGTCTATGGATCAAAATCGTACCTTTTGGTATCAAACTGGCTTTCAGAGAGTTTGTGAGGGAAAAAAGAGAGCTTTGGTTTTTTTTCTTTTTCAACAGAGAGAAAGAAAGCGGAAGAGAGAGAAGTGGGTTTTTGTGGAGTTTTATACATGCAACTTGCCATGTATGCAACATTAGGACCACGTCAGCATTTATAAATTGCTAAATTTATGTTATATAAATTTTATCACCTTTATCTTTATTTTAATCTAAAAAATTATTTTATAATCAGTAGGTTAGGTTTACTTTTATTTTTAATTATTATTATTTTAATATTTTAATATATATTTTTTGTTACGGTGTATCGAAAACAATTTTTCTACTGATTAAAAATAAGATTGCATACTATAAACTGTTATTAAATTGTACATTTTACCGATATTTTTACTAAGTAATTATTATTATTATATTCGTTATAGGTTTTATTAATATTTTTATTTTGTATGCAATATTTTTATTCGTCGTAGTTATTATTATTATTATTATTATTATTATTATTTTCTTTATTTCCCTCTCTCTCTCTCTTTTTTATGTGGGTCATTTAGAAATAATTTTTTTATTTGATAAGAGTAAGGCTGTATATTATTAAAACTCTTCAAATAAGAATTTTTACTGAGTGTTGTTATTTTTCTGACATAAAGACATACCTTTCACTTAAATAATCATAATTACACAAAATTTATGTGATACTTATATATTGATTTTTTATTTTCAACTTCGGTGTCTTCCATTCTTTCCACTTTTTTAAAATAAAAGCTATTTAAAATTGAACAAATTTATTTTAATATTGTGTTAATAAAACTACAAAGGTAAGGTAAAGATACATATTTGAAAATTTAGTTTATATTTTTATTTTATATAATTATTAAGTGATTATAATTTAAATAGATAATCGCCAATTTATTTATTAGGAGAGACTTAAAAATTATAACAATTGAAAATATTTTTATCATTTTATTAATATATAATATCCTAAATTTTAAAATAAATATTAAAATAGACAAAATTTAAAAATGACACTTTTTTAATTCATTATTCTTTTACCTTAAAACCAAGATTAAAATCATGAATACTAATTTTTAAATTAAGATTATTTCTAACCAAATTTAGCAAAAAAAATCACAACCACACTAGTCGAGAACTCTAACCACCGTTACACCATGTGTATTGCTAAATATAGAGATGTCAATGGGTCACTCCTGGCTCGGTCCGACCCAATTTCGAGCTAGGGTGGCCTGTGACTTGACAGGAGGAGATGGATCGGCTTGTGACTTACTTGTGGTCTAGCAAACCAAGGTGATTTGTGGCTCGACCCATGACCCAGCGGGCAGGGATGGGTCGGACCGGGTCATATATATTCTTAAAAAAAACTTAAAGAATAACGTCATTTTGTCACAAGTCGAGCTGACTCGTGCCCCCGCCCATAACTTGATCAATCCGGGCCAAAATTGGGATGAGCCTTTTTTAACATCACTAACTAAATAAATTAGCAAACTTAGCATATTAAAAAGAGAATAAAAATACATTTGATTCCCATAAAATACGTTGATATCTTAAATTAAGTAACTATAATTTATTAAATAGTCATCATAGATATTATTTATTATCATTATAATTTATTAAATAAGTCAAATTAATTTACTCCTTATTTGGTTTGCTTTATTCTTAAAAATTTTCTTGATAACATAAAATAAATGTTTTTAAAACCAAATTAAAAGTTAAACTGATAAGACAGAAGTTTAAAGTTTAAAAAATTCAATCAGTATTAATTCATCATAAAATTAGATAAAAATTGATTGAAAAAATTGTTTTTCTTTATCGAAATATTTAAAGTTTAACTAAAAAACTGTTAAATAAAAACTAATTCATTTTTATTATTTTAAAAAACTGCTTAATTTACAAAAATTAATCAAAATTTTTCAACAAAAATTATTAAAATATAACTAAAAATTAAAATTTGAATCAAAAAATTGACCAGTCGAAGGTCAAATTTTAATAAATATTACAAAAACATATACGTCTATTTATTTATTTTTAAATGAAGCAAATGAAATTTCTACATCTTTTAAATAGCCACAAGTCACAAGAAAACAACATGGTGTGCAACGCATGGCCTTTAGCTGACGTAGCTACGGCCCAAGTTCTTAAACATATTATGCTTATGTTTAAGGTTTTTGTCCGAAATATATGATTGAGCTTGCACATGGACAGTTGAACACTTCGTATGTCAATCAATACCTTAACAGATTTGATACTAAATTTGGATTTTTTTAATTTTATAAATATTTATTAGATTTTATAAAATTGCAAAAAATTCCTCAACGGTGTACAATTTTTTAGTTTATTTCAATCATTTCTTAAAAAATTATAAAAATATAAAATTGGTATATCAAATACTTATTTATTATTATTAATATTATTTTGACATATATCTTATAAATTAAAATTTCAAATGTTATCTTTACATATTTTAAAAGTATTATTATTTTTTTCATATGAATTTATATATATTATTAATATAAAATATATACATTTAAAAAATATTAAATATGATTGTATTAAACTAATTTATTTAGTCATCATCATCACAACCAGTCTAAAGTTTCGTAATAAAGTAAGATCTAGGGAGATTTGATAGTACGCAACCTTACTCCTACATAGTAAATTAGTTAGATAATATAACTATAACTAAAATCACTTTGTATAATTCTAACGAGATTAAAACATTTATTGTATATAGAAAAAATTATAAATTTTTTTAATTTAGTCCTGAACTCGAACCCGAGTGACCCAAGTTCAGCCCGACCTATTGTCAACCCTATAGCTAACAATCTTGAGGCTTGCAAAGGCGGGAGAGAGACAGACAGACTAATGGCTAAAGCAACCTTGATTACAGTCTTTTAACTTAATTTACAATGGGTGAGTTTTGGTCTTTTTCAAAAGTTGAAGGGGTTTTTTTAACTGGTTTGTTTTCTCTGTTTTGAGGGTTTATTTGTTGATATTGCTACTGTGTAGTGGTAGATTGATCATATTTGATGAAAATAATGAACACCCAGAATCTAAAAAGACATTCTTTTTGGTTATTTAGATGGGCTTTTGAATGAAGGCAGTCAAAGTTTTTTTTGTTTTTAATAACAATGGATACAAATTTGTACATGCAATTGAATGAGCTTTGTTCCATTAAAACATGAGCTTCTTGAGGACCTGCTATTGGGATTAGATTTTTCTGAATCTAGCTGGAATATATGTGAAGTGTAAAAATATGTTTTGAAGTATTGGATTTTCATTGAATGCATAATATCTTATGCTTGGTTTGATGTTGTTGGTTATGTTCCTATATCTTGAACTATGTGGGCAGACTATGGACAGGAGCAGGCAATTGAAATTGATGCGTTGAACGGTTGGAGGCCATACTGATGAATGATTCCAAAGGTATGTGTTGTTTGAAAGTCTTGTTAATGGAACTGCTGCCGTCTCCTGCTTTGTTTATGAAAACATTGTGGTGCCAGTAACAGTTGATACTGATAATATACGAGTGGTAAAGTGCTTGACACTAGCTCTAAACTGTCACGATTTTTGATTTGGTGACTTGATTTTAAACGTTTTAGGAGAACAATATGTGATGATATTCATGTCTATTCTGCTAAAAGTGGTTATTGATTGATCATGTCATCTGTGTGTTTCAAAATTTTGACACCTAGAATCTCTTTTTCTCTTCCATATCAGCTGTCTTGTTGAGCAGTGACATGTATAACATGTTGGAAATTTAGACATTTCAAACTCACATCCAATGATATTTAATAGACAAAAATATCAGAAAATAACAACACAAGAGAATTTACGTGGAAACTCCCAAATTGGAGAAAAATCACGGGTACCGAGAAGAAAATCTACTATGCGAAAAATTCTTACAATCACACAATTTTTCTTCTCACCCAATCCCCCAATACACCAACACACTCACAAAGAAATACACAAGACAAACTCTCCAACTCTCACCTCAAAA
>JANVCQ010000005.1:3857197-3892244 GCA_025531925.1 Erythroxylum plowmanianum
TACATTTTTCTTCATGGAGTTCTTCTTCCGATATCCAGCTACCATCAAAGCTGAGTTTTCAGGAACATTTCCACCACTCAGTCTTTTCTCTTCTGAAAAGAGTTTTCCGGTAACTTCAGAAAAAACTATCTTCTCCTTCCCATTAATCAAAATCGGTTTCATGTGTTCATATAAAGGTGGAAGAGACCAGATGAGTCTCAAAGCTTGATCCTCATCATCTATACGAACTCCAATTGCCTCCAGTTCAAAAACGGTCCCATTGAGAACACTTAAATGCTATGAAATTGTAGTTCCTTCCTTCATCCGCAGTGTATGAAACTGCTCCTTTAGGTACATCCGATTTGAGACGCCCTTTGTTTGATACAACTCCTCGAGCTTTTCCCAGAGCTCCTTTGCTGTAGATATTTCATGCACCTTCGCCAGAACATTCTTTGCCAAACACAATCGTATCCCACTAGCTGATCTCAAATCTAGATCCTTTCAATCTTCATCGCTCATACTAGATTTGTCTGTACTGCTATCAGGGATCTGTCTGCCTTTCAATGGCTTGTGTAACCCTGATTGAATCAAAATATCCCTGACTTGTACTTGCCATAAGCCAAAATTGATTCTCCCGTCGAATTTCTCTACCTCAAATCTAAGAGGATTCGAAGCTTTATTTCCTGACATTTTTCCTGTGCTCTTTTGCCTTGATGAATTTTACTGTAGAAATGAATAATACACCAGGAAAGTTTCCAGGAAAGAGAGGTGGGTCACAACGGACACTCTTAAATACCAAGTCTTTCCTTAGCCAAAACTTTCCTAGACATGTACTACCACACTACCATACCAAAACTCCACCGCATTTAATAAACCTTTCTCAAGAAAATCTTTTTTGATGTAGAAGATCAGTCAAAACTGCGACCACAGAGCATACTTAGAATTT
This sequence comes from Erythroxylum plowmanianum, assembly GCA_025531925.1. NCBI lineage: Eukaryota > Viridiplantae > Streptophyta > Magnoliopsida > Malpighiales > Erythroxylaceae > Erythroxylum > Erythroxylum plowmanianum. Next base: position 3,858,123 of record JANVCQ010000005.1, read on the forward strand.
TCAAGAAAAAATACACCTTGGCTCTGATACCAATTGTTGAAAATTTAGACCTTCCAAACCCACACACAATAATATTTAATAGACAAAAATATCAGAAAATAACAACACAAGAGAATTTACGTGGAAACTCCCAAACTGAAAAAAAACCAAAGGCACCGAAAAGAAAATCTACCATGCGAAAAATTATTACAATCACACAATTTTTCTTCTCACCCAATCCTCCAATACACCAACACACTCACAAAGAAATACACAAGACAAACTCTCCAACTCTCACCTCAAAAGAGGAATTTAATTAAAGTCAAATTTGTCATACAAATCTTTAACTTTATTTGGTGCATTAGACAAGGAGGTAGCAACCCTCTTATATAGGTAAGAGCATTGTTCCAATTGTTGTCTCCAACCAATATGGGACAACAAAGGAGCCAACCACTCAACATAACAATGTTATGTTTGTGTAATCTTCAAATTCCGTGGTGTTCCAAGGTGGTGGTTCTGTTTTATTACTAAAGCAAAGTAAGGGTATTTGGAAGTCCATATTCGTCTAATTAGATATTTAGGAGCCCAAAAAGATAATAGTTGGTTGTTTGGTTACATGGATTTTTTGATCCAGATACTTATGTCTTTCAGGCATCTGAAGATATTGGCATGGCTATGATCTACACACTTGTAACATCAGCTAAAGAATGACTATCTGAAAGTTATGACCAAGACAGGAAAGTAATAGTGTCAGTTTACAAGATCAGTAAAAGATGATGATGAATAGATGCCTTTCCTTTTCTTGTTCATTTTATATTCCTATCAAGCATGATTGATGCTGATGCTGCAGGACTCAGAATTAACCAAGTCACTTCCCTTTTATACTTCTGGATTGTTGCAATTTGTAGCATAATTAACTTTTAAAGTTCTGTTTTCCGTCATTATATAGGTAATAATACATGGAGAGAAGACCCGAAAGAGCCGGTTAACGTAACAATGATATTGCTTCAGACTTGTGATTGTCCACCACACGTATTTGATAAACTCCTATACCTTGTACTTTGAATATGAATGATACTTCCCTCAATAATATATTTATCTTACCAACGTTTCAGGTTGATGCCTGATTCTGCACTTACAGCCCCCAAGGAGAAGAAACTTCCAGGCAGACGGTGGTTTGAAAGTGGCAGATTGGTATGTTTTTTCTTCTCTGACTGCCTGTCCCAGTCATGAAATGTATCAATTTACTTCTGGGACTCTAATGCTTTGCTTAGAATGGATATAAGTGTTCCCAACATCTGAAACAAAGCTTCTGTAGGGCAAAAGTAGGAAGTAAGATTGTTCTCTTACACAGAAAGGTGGAGCCCTCGTCGACGAACAATCTGATGAGGAAGAGGTATGGAATTTAATTTGATGAGGATTTTGAAGGGATACAATTAGTTTCAAACTTGCAAATTGTACTCTTTTTTTTTCCCTTCACAATGAACAAGCAGGATTTGAGAGATCTATCGTGTGAAAATCTTATCAGAGTAATGTTTCATCGTCATGAAGATATGCTCAGGCATTAGATGGCTGAAAAATGTGACTCATCATGGAGAAGGGCCAGCTAAATTGGAATGCTTAGCGCAATTATTCAAGAAGAAAAGGAATTTCCAAGCATTGCATGGAGTGGTAATGTATTAACAGTTTTTGTCATGGCTCCCACCTGCATATAGAGCTAAGACGGATGAGAGATGTAGATTAGGGATAGATATCAAATTTTTGTCAAAGTTGGAGAACATGCAGCAAAAGAAATGACTTCTTTTGGAGAATTCCCCAAGCACTTATTGTACATTAGACCTTGGACTTGTAGGAAGGGATGTGAATATCATTTTTGGTGTGGTCATATAAAAATGGCACAGTCATTACATCTTTACTTGCTATTGTGAGTATGTATGTATTCTGAACAGAAGGCAATTGGACTTCATACTCAATTGTTGAAGCTTAATTGCAGGGTATGGGCATCTGCAAAAGGCAAGCATGAAATAACAATCACATAAATAATACTTTTATTTCCAACTTTAATGTATCAGTATTTCCCAATATGTCAAGCATTGAGTCAGCTTAAGTTGGCTCAAGAATACTCCCCTTTTGGAGGAGGCCCTTCAAATTCTACTTCTAAAACTATCCAAATTTTCTTCTTTTCATACAACAAATGCTCTCTTAAGAAACTCCCCATTGATACCTTTCTATGGTCTAATATTACAGATATGTTACAAAGAATCCTGCCACAGTTTCAATCTTTCCAAACTACAGCTAAACCTTCAAAGCATGAAGATATCCAGGCATCGATGCTGGCACACAACTGCTTCTCCTGAACTGCCTGCGGAAAGTATCATCCCCGATATCTATACACATCCTTGGTCAGTCATGGCCTGAGCAATAGTAAGAAAAGCAGAAATGACAGCGCCGTGTACCAAAGTCCTGCAAAAATTATGCAGAGGAATGACAGAATTAAGAAAACTATATCTTCTGCTATATAATTACGATGTCTAGTAATATACTTGCTTCATCTATGTTTCTTTGCTTAATACTATAACATACGTACTTGAATCATATGCACAAGTACTCAACGTGAAAAGAAGTTAACATTAACGGAATGTTTCCCATCAAACGATGCCACTTGACAAGCAATCACTCAAAATGAGAACATAGAACCAGCACTTTTTACACAGCGGGATGGAAAGGAACTTACTCAGGACTCTCCTTTTGGTAACCGAAGTCAGCTGCTGCTTTTAGAGCTCTCTGGTATATCTGTTTCATTGCCTCCTGCCAGTCAAATTACAAGTTGAAAATCCAAGTTACTTAATCGTGTAACGTTGTAGACTTTAACTGGAAGAAACTAAAAAGTTTGGAAAAAGGAATATCATAAGTAATGACAGTACAAGTTACTAAATTTAGGTCCTTAAGTAGTAGGATGGTGATTTTAAGTTATGCACGAAGGACCATTTGTGTTTCTCAAGGTTCCAAGAGCATTATAAATCAATTCGTGTATGTAATGCAGTATTATGTATGTAATTTCAATTCATCATTAGTCATTTATGAAACAACGAATCTGAAAGCTGTGCTTCTTGCTATCAAATGCTATTAATTTCATCTTTTCAGGCCATGTTCAAACTCACAGAATTCAGTTCCCAGTTACCAGATATTCATATCAATTACGATGACACAAAGATTATACAGGCTTACCTGCAACTTAGATTCAAAGTCCTCAGGTGACCAGTTCATCAAGTTACACTCATGGTTGAGTTCAAGCTCTCCGGCAACAACCTTCATCCGATAAGTTATATTTAGTGCATGAAAAATAAGTTGATAAATTGGTAAGATTCATACATGTAAAAAGATCATGCTAATCAATCAGGCGGTCTATTTATCCAACCTCAACTAGCAGCTGATATTGACGAGAATAGTTGGCCGAAGGAAAGCTCACTCAATTATAAACACCATAAAACATGACCAATTGGTGATGGCTAATTTAACAACTGTATCTAATACTATATGATAGATGAATCAAACTGAAAATGGCAAAAAATATCGTACCAATCTATTACTATGACCAGATAATAAATGAAGGAAGGATCAAAGTTACATATAGAGCTAATTATATCAAAGGCATTAACTTCTAAAGCTTAAGAATATACAGAAGTAAAAGAAATAAACTGAATCCGACCCACAAAGGCGTTTGTATTGCTCACAGTATGGGTTGAATATCATACCCCTCCAGCACCAGCTGCCATAGCAGGAGCAACCAGAACATTGGCCTTCCTCAGAACATCAATTGCTTCATGGGTGCAGGGCATGTTTGATCCTGCAAGAAAATACCTTCAAACATAAAAATTGATGAATTGGAAGAAGATGGTGTAGCTAACTGTATCATGTCAGGATCTACTACCTTCAACTAATAAGCGACAACCTGAATTAACCAAATTTATGGCATCAGATTGATCGATTTCATTTTGCGAAGCACAAGGAAAGGCAACATCACACCTTTCATTCCAAGGTTTTGCTTCATCATAGTACTTAGACCGAGCATATGTCTTCGAGTAATCTCTGAATATGCAGTGGGTATGTACAGAGCCATAAGATTCTAAAAGATTTCAAGTTGGTAGAAAGGGCAGAATGGAACACACCTTAAACTTCTCTGCTGGGCTTTTATATCTCTCAAGAATGATATTTTCATGTAATCAAATCCATCCTCATCCACCAAATATCCCTTTGAATCTGTATCATTTTACATGCAAAAGTTTGGTGAAACCTTGACCAGATCATACAACTATTTCAACATCAGAATCAAGAAACTTAAAACCGAATAAAAAATGTCATAAAAAAGGAAAAGAAAAGAAATTCTACAATTGTATGTTTAAAGAGGTATTACGGAAGGAAAGGATTAAAGGCATATCAGAACTTGCTCTTGTAGTGAAGGAATCTTCCAGAAATGCATTTAAAATGCTTTCAGAAACGCATTAATATCACACTGAATTTAAAGTCTACACTCTCATGTGATAAGACTGTTTTATACTTGTACTAAAGAGAACCTTGCACCAAAGAGAACCTCGGATACCCTTTAGGTAAGTGACACCAACGTGTAACAAGTACTCTAGATTAATAACTTACTGAAGCCACTGAAGGACAAAAAGCCAGCTTCAAACATATATGAACTAATACACTAAAAATATAAACTCAATTCTCATGTAAGCAAATCAATGATAGGATGACAGAAAATAAAGAAACATTCAAAGCAATGGCAAGAATGTCTATGGAGGTACATCTAACACCTATAGTGAAGAGGCAGAAGCAAGAAATGAAAAAACCAAATAACATTAGTCAATGGGTGGTTCAGAAAACTGCAGATCTTCTAGTCTGACAATACTTTTAATATTCTAAGATACTATTTTATGCCACTCACTCTCATGGTTTCTGACCCAAATGTAACTTCAAATATTCATCAAGGACTCAGATGTACCTGATACTGTGATTGGAACAGCGCCATAAGCAATAAGCTTCTCCAAAACATGCATGGCAATCTTTCCAGAACCACTTACTACACATCTGGACAAGAAATGTAAAGAGATAAATTAAGGAAAATGAATTTGGATAAACATCTTCTGCAGCCAGTAAATTCAGCATTTCAAAACCTCCTTTTTCACTAAACCAAGTAAGCCATATCCACAAGCTGGGCATGAATTGTTTAAGTATGCGCAAAAACTAAATGTAAAAAAGGAAGCATCAACACAAGGACAAAGAGCTTCAATTTACAATGAGAAGGTGGAAACTATTCTTTAAGCAAATCCTATTAGCTTATTCCGTTCATTTTTGCGATTATACATTGTCTCGGAAAATATCATGTTCGATTGTAGAAAGTTTTCAGAGACATGACCAGCACCTTAGTCCTTTGAGTTCTTTGTTCATGTCGGCAAGAATAAGCTGGGCAAAGAAAACCTGCGGAAGCATTTATATTTGGTTAAAATTCCATGCAAGAGGCAAAGTCAGATGCATACTAAAGCAGAGCATTTATATTTGGTCAAAATTCCACACAAAAGGCAAAGGCAGATGCATAATCTCACTCATGCAGAAGCAATCAATTAGGACAATGAACATAAAACACCAATGAAGTATGTAAGAGTTTGGATAATATTATCTCTTACCAGCCCATAGCCAGTAGCTTCAGTTCGGAGGCTAGAGCCAGACCAGAATATCCTTGGCCCTGTAAAACTTCCCTGCATAAGTTGGGCATGCATATGAAGGCATGGAAGATAAGTTTATTAATCTCCTTTCCAAGACGAGTAATCACCAAAATAGTAACTAGGAGAAAAAGGCACGCAAAGTCAATGTATGAAGATGCTATGCATTAAAAGAAAATGGGAGTCTACTGCAAAAGATTAGGTTGTGAATAAGCACTTTGGTCTAAAGTTTTAGACCTGATTAGCATTGAACAATTATGCTTCAATCCTCAAACATCCTACAAACACACAACAACACAAACACTATAGAGAAAGAAAGTGGAAGCAAAGCCACAAGAGCAAAATTTTCTTTTATTTCCGTTAATAAGACGGGACGAAGAAAGATGGGCACCTGAAAATGACCAGCTAGACGTCGATACTGTCCAAATAGATAGCCCATTTCACGGGTGCCGACACCCATCTCCTCTGAAGGGAGGTCCTGACACCAAATAGAAAATTCAACCATAGTAGTAACTGAAAGTTAACCAAATGAAACTTAAGAAGACAGAATAATAAAATCATTTTCACTTACCTTATCAGGAGCCAGATATCTATAGATCTCATTCATAAAACTTTGGCAAAACCGCATAATCTGACAGGGTAGTTTCACAAGAGGATACCATATTCAGAATTTCCAGAAAAGCTAAACAGAAGATTGCCATAATATAGAATAAATACTACCTCATTATCACTTTTTCCTTTTGGATCGAAATCACTTCCACCTGCAGCCCCTCCTAATTTGTATGGCGATAGGGCGTTTTTTAACGTCTGGTCAAAGAAGATAGCACAGCAAAATGAAGATTGTAAAATCTAAGCCTCTTTTACTTGAAGCTATATCATTCATATACTCCATCCAAAGTTGAAAATTTATATCTTCCGTTTAATTCAATCAAACACAAAACAGAACTCTCTCTCTGTCTATCTCTCAAGTTCTGAAAACAGAACAGGTACAAGTGGTACCTGTTCAAACCCAAGAAACTTCACAATACTCAAGTTAATCGATGGATGAAAGCGAATGCCACCCCTACATGGCCCCAATGCCTGATTAAAATGCACGCGAAAGCCCCGATTAACATGAGTCTCACCCCTGTCATCTACCCAAGGAACTCTGAATATAATCATACGCTCAGGCTCCAACACACGCTCCATGATGTTGACATAACTGAAGTAGAGTACCCAGTTAGATTTGAGATAAATCCGGCTTTATTCGATCTCAATTTAGATGGTTACATGAGAAAATACATGAGAAAAAATCGAATATACTCCATTATCCAACAAACTCACTGAGCATTTTTTGCGATTACTCTTTCTAAAGCATGGACAGCTTCTTGCACTGATTGTATAAATTCAACTTCATGAGGATCCCTTTTTAGCACAGCTTCAACAATTGATCCAGCAGTCTTTGACATTAAAGCTTCGAAAAACAGCATTTATAGTAGCATCACATAAGAAAGTCTAGCAATAAATATCAGTAAAAGCAACATCTTTTAATTCTGTACCAAGTAATGAAATTCATATATGCATAAACAAAGATAAGGAAATTGATCGCTAAAATCCAGATCCTAGATTGTGGCCTGAAAGCTAAGTTTTCTAACCTTTTACATAAACGGGCTTATCAACAATGATCTTATCCTTGGAAGCCATCTGCAGACGAAGAGCCTCTTTATGAAGCAAACTATTGTTGTGCTCTTCAAGTGCACTCATCTGCATGTTCCTGCTGCCTTCATTTCCATATGGATTCCTTCTATGCTTCCTACCAAACTCTCTACAGACAGAACAGAATATCCTTGCAGTTCCTTCCTTGACGTCTACATATGCCCATTTGTAAGTATCAGCCCATTCCTCCCTCCATCGTTTTACCACTTTTTTCTTTCTTTTTACAGGTTGAGTCTTTGATAAATTCTGTTCATCACTAGTAAGTTGAGAAACCATCACCATATTCTTGGCGTCATCAGGATCCTCAGCAGAAGGCTCCCGTGGTGGGCCACTGATAAGGGGAGTATTAGCAAACGAAGGGTCATCATCACCATGGCCAATTTCCAAATCAATCTCCTCTCCAAGATCCCGGACAACAATGTGATGATGCCTCTGTGTTGGCTGAATCAAGTTCATATCATCCATTGCAGGATTGATACCTGTTCCACCGACTGGTAATAACATTCAGCATGGCAATCTTCCCACTCTGAATAATCTCTTGCTTCCTGTCATCAATCACAACAGGCTTCAAAATCAACTGCTCAACATGAAGGGTCAATCAGTTTCATGACAATGAATGAGTGAAGTTAAAAATTAAAGCCTTTAATATTATATATTTTCTTAACGGTAAGGTTGTCAATTTTTCCTACCAATATGACTGTTCTTCAACAATTTTGCCCTTGCTGACTGTTTGACAGGGAGGTTTGGCAGCAAAAGAAGCAATTTATGTCTGCTGCATACAAGCAGCTGAGATTGTAGAAGGGAAACAGGAATAGAAACGAATAAGCAACTTTAGTGGACTCATTCACGTGATGGCTCGTGATGCATACAGTACACAAATCAGGTAAGAACTGACAAGAATGCCCAAATTAGATGAGATATGAGCTAGGAGCTTATCGTTCATGGCCCTCTTGTAGGAGATGGAATTCCAAAATGAGAAAAAAGGTCTCTCATGGATCTAAAATGTCTGGTACAGTCAAAGTTGTCAGCTTGTGGTAGTAGGTCATCAAGGGAGCCATGTGTTCCTTAGAGTGTGTAGTTTACCATTAAGTCCAGGAAGGGGAAACAGTGAGACTTCCTTTATGGATCCCGACCAAGCTCAGTAGCTCACTAAATCAAGAATATGAAATAAAAAAAAAGGTTTGAAATTCTAATGTCCTGACAATACTACTACTTTCCATGGGAAATCCCTATAATTTAAACAAATTAGGCGTCTACAACTTTAACCTTGTAAAGTAATAATGAACGCAACTTTTTAGACTTTTTCCATCTTAATAAAATCTTTCCATCAAATGAAAAATTAGAAGGTGCACAGAGTAAAACCAAATTAATAAAACAATAAACTATGTGAAACAAAATCTTCCTTCTATTGAAAATGAAACATAAATAGAACACATTTTGGTAACAATTGGAGAACTCCTTTAATGCTAAATTTACTTTCAAGTATCAAACTTCAGTTTCCTTTAGATACTTCACCATCAAGCATTCCTTGTAATTGTTGAATGAACCATCAAACACATAAACGAACACAGAAAGACAGAAGTTGACGGCAAGTTGGATAAAATTTGGCCCAAATTATACTTTTAGCCATTCTTCCAGACAAAACAACTGAAATATCCGCCAGTTTCTGCTCCTACAAACTAAAAAGAAGGTACCTGATAGCATTCTCAGAACCAAAAATTTATCTACCATTTCGCAAATTACTCAACAAAACCAATGACAAAATCCCGAAACCGAGTAAAATCTTGACTTTTTACACCAAAATTGGCATACCCACTAGTGATACAACGAAAAGATTCAATTTTTACACATACCAGGTCGCGAATTTGGATTTTGAGGAATACCCAGAAGGTCAATTTCATACGAAAAGGAGAAGCCAATCAAAAAGACATACCTTTGCAACCGAATGACAATCCAAACAGCCAAAAGTTACAGTAAGCAGAAGTTGTATCCTTCTGGGTCCGTTTTCTTCTATGAAAGATTGCTTCTTTAGGGGCTCAAAGTACTGATCAGTACATGTGCTTAAGCAAACTTAAGATTGTCACGGGGAGATCTTCGTGCCCGTTAACAGCAGATAGGGACTCGGCTTTCTCTTGATCAGTGAGTACCGGGTTATGGATAGAGAAATAGTTGCTTTTTATTGTTGCTTTCTTTGTTTCTTTCTTTTTTCCTTCTTATTTTTGGTTTTTCTTTTTGTTCTCTTCAAGAAGACAAACGCAATAGGAAAAGACGACCAACCGCAGAATCGAATGTTTATATATAGTTACGTACTCTTGTTTTGGTCTCCCGATCTATGTCTGTCTCTCACACGTTTTGTTACAGAGGTTCGATGTTGTCCCAAGATAAGATAAGGGAGAGCTGTACAAAACTAGTGACACTGATGCTAAAACTTTAGGAATAGTTTGAGCTGACAAGGTATTGAAACATGACAAATTCCTTTTCTAGTTTCAGCATCTGATATATAACGTAATGAGTTGGTATTTCATTGATTCAATTTCTTAGATATGAATCCTTCTCGATTGGATAATGCATTTATCACCCCTTTTACTTCTGTTTTATATACTTTAATCTGCAAATTACCATAATCAACACTTCAAAATTAAATAACAGATTAGATATAAACAGCTCTTGACCAACTCACTTTTCATTAATAACCATATAGACCAAAATTATGAATAGACCAACATGATTTGCAGGAAAAGAGAGTCCGTAGGCACCTGTAACTGCATAATGGGAACTTAGTACTTGCACCTTGAGTAAAGAGTATAGTGTTATCATTGTTGAAGATTGAATGACTTGGAACTTTCACATATCTTTCCTCCATGGAAGAAAAAAAAAAATCTTATGGAACAATACATTGAAACAAACAGTTTAATTCACAGATGAATTGACAATTATGTACAAATTTTTATCTAGCAAAAAATGGTTTCAGTTCACAAAATCTTTTCCTTCTATAATACCCTGTACATTGCTGGGGAAGATAAAAGGGTTAGGTTTGGACAGGAAAGGTTGAGTCGAATGCATCAGGATCCAAAAGATCAATGTTCAATCTTTCGTATACATGTGAGCGAAATCTTTTATCCTCTGCTTAACGTTCTGCAAAAAGTAATGCATAATCAACCCTATAGAAAAGATTTCTAAAAGGGAAAGGGAAATAAAAGAAGCTAGCTGCATTATCAAGACTCACCATTAGTTCATCATGAAGAACAATGAATATCTTCTTCAACCGTTTGTGCATCTGAAAGCAGTCAAAATTCGAAAAAGAAAATCAAATTAATTGAACAGATACATGGGAAACTATGTGCACCTACTGAAACAAAACTTGGCCAATCCCATTAAGTTCTCAAGTTACATAGACTAGGAACATAATCCACGAACTCTGACCATCTTTTGTACCAGCTAAAAGCAACAATACCACTCCTTTACAAAGCACAAGGTTTAAGGCTATAGACCTCTGGGTTCTAAGATATTGAAATTGTCAAATAAGAGAACTTGAGTTTCAAATTATAGTAGTTATTTTTATTCACAGTCAAATCATCACTACATTCAAACAACTTTTATTTTTATGACAGATTTAGCAGTTAATTATCTTATCCACGAACAAGAAAAGACACACTTCACCCAGTCATCTCCACCTTCTATATTTCTCGGTAATCTTACGCTCTTCAAAATATCAAGCACTACTTTAGTACTCAGCATATTACCTACTTCATTTTAATTTGCCACAGGCATCTGGTTCATGTACAAATAATAAAATTGAAACTTAATACAGACAAAGTGAATCTCAATTTGTGATCCTTCGTAAAACTGAAAGGTCCACTTGCACCCTTCAAAAAGACAGAATACCAGAAATAACTTTTAAGATCCAAAAGGTTACAAAGTAATACTGGAAACATTTTAGTAGTCCATAATATGGTATAAATTGAAGGCAACATACAGCTTTCAAGTTCAAAATTCTGAATGGTTAAAACTAAAAATTTTCTATCCAGGTCTATGTTTACGAGGTAGGAGAAAATGTCTGTGTATTACATTATAAGAGACAAAAAGGAAATAGCAGAGGAGAGAGTTTCCTGGAAGATTATGTTCAAGTATTATGGTAATTAAAAGCATACCGCTGAACATTGGCCATAAGACTCCCTCATTTGGGCCAAGATCTTATGATATCTGTCCATATCCCTGTCTTTAGCAAAATTAAGGTCCTTTCCCAGTTTCTCAAACTCGTTCCTTCCCATATAAAGGAATCAGATTAGTAAAATAGACAACAGGATCAAATGCCATAAAATCAAGTAGTGACCAACTTGTATTCTGGTGGTACCTGTAGGTCTCAAGGATATTGTTCAAAGAGCAATAATCATCATACTTATCACGATATTCCTGTACATATTCCTTGTATCTAACATGAAAGGAAAGGATCACATGATTTCTATCGTGATTGAGAACTATATGAATCATGTTATAACAAAATAGTAAATATCTGGGAAAGAATGTGTTGAAGAAAATAAACGATACTTACTGTGAGAAATCCTTAATAGGTCCCTTGAGATCCGGTGCATCCTTTTCATATTTTAAATAGGACGAGCTATCTTCCTCTGAAGAAGATTCCCTTCTCTTTCGAGCATTACTTTTCCCCTCTGAGATAATTTTACTTCTTTTTCCATCTAACAGCTCAGCCATTGCACTGGATGTTTGTGTTTTACTCTCTTTCACTGGCTGGGAAAGTGATGCATGCTTAGAGTCATGCATCTGTAATCCACTAATAGAGGCTTTCTTATCTACATTACGTTCCACACCATTTCCCAGTTTTACCCCAGATTCACTATTTCTCGATCTATTATTTGTGTCTGCCAACTTGGATGATTGCGATCCAACCTCAAGGTTTTCTACTCTTGAAAACGATTGTGGCTGAGACTGCACAACCTTATATTGAGATCTAAATGAATCTTCAAAATGATGTTCTGGAGTCCTCTTGATCCCATTATTTGTAGTGGGCGAAGAAGTCTTTCCCAAGTCCAATGTTGCCTTTCCAACTGATTTTCCCTTACTTGAGTCCAAGTTACAATGGTCAGAAGTACTTGTTCTATTCTCTGCCTGCTTAAAGGAACCCTTCTTTTCAAACTGTTTTTTAACTGGTGTTTCCTCAGGTAATAGTTCACGTAGTTCACCTAGCTCTAATTCTGAAAGCTCTCGTTGGAGTCCTTTTCCACTGACCACAGGGTTCTTGTCCATATCTGCTCTGTTGTTATCCTTTGGTGAGGATCCTGCATGCGGCTTTAAAACTTGACCAGAATCTTTGGCCTTCCCAAGATTCTCACTCATTTTCCTGTAACGGGAATCAGATGGAGCTGAATGTCTGCCTCCAGCACCACCTTCCTTCGGATTCCTTTGCACCTTTTTGTCCTTGATGCTGTCCTCATTTTGAATGTCCTTAGAAGCTTTCTCTCTTTGAAAGGGAAAACTTTCATGCACATGAAAATCCTTTTCTGGGAGCTTACGCACATGCGCTGAATTCTCAGCATGTTTGGCAGGCCCTACTCTATCAAGAGCTTTAGCCCGCATGCCTTGTTCCGAAGATCTTCGTACTGAATGCGGCTGGCTATGAACCTTTTGTGAGCCAAAATCAGAAACTGTCTCTCTATCAGGTCTATTCATCCCTTGAATATTAGGGCCCTTGTGAAACTCATCAATGTGCATACTTGGAGGGCTCCTTGAGAATTCGGTATCCCCACTCACAGAAACAGGCTGTTGAGACAATCTTTCAGCTTTTAATCTTTTTGCACGTTCAGATTTTGCACCTGATTTCTTCTTATCTGAGCCTTTTTTGGGTGTCTTCTCAGAACTGTCTGACATCTCGGGTCTTAAGCTGTCCTTATCCAAATCTTCATTATCATCAAATAAATTTCCTATGAAATTTTGGCGCTCAAGGACCATATCATGATCAGAAGAAAGGGATTTCACTTCCTCTAACCGCTTTTCACCTTCTTTACTAGAAAGGAGACCATCCTTTGCATGCACTTTAAAAAGACTTTCATCATCACCATAGTCCTTCTCAATGTCAATAGCATCAGAGTCATGACCCTCAATATCGATTGCAGCAGATCCATGGTCCTCTATATCAACTGCATCAGATAAATCATCAGCTTGTTTCTCATTGATCCTATTATGTTCAGAACTCCATGGATTAGGTGAGACTGAGTGTCTTGGTTCAGAGGCCTGCAATTTATTCTGAGGTTCTTTGTCATCGTTACTTGTCATAATATCAACTTCCTCCTCATCAGAAACCTCCTTACTGTTTACAGAAGCATCACTCTCACTATCACTACTACTCCCACTTGTGCTTTCAACTGGGCTTCTGCTCCCACTCCTGCTCCTACTGTGAGTGCCACTATCACTGCTGTCACTTTCACTATCACTCTCACTCCCGCTCTCACTAGAGGTGCCAGCTTGCCCCTCACTATTGTCAGATGTCTTCTTCTCACCAAACAAATCAAGTGATTGATGCTTCACATCAAGTTTTCCTGTTGTATTTGATGATTCTTCAAGTATAGAGTTCAACTGAGTAGGTTCCTCTAATCCAACAGCAGGCACTTTTTCAGCAATACTTGTTTCTGCAGCACTTTTTTGGCCATAATTGACTTCAGCAGCATGTTTCTGCTGACGGATGTCCTCAGGAGAACTAAAAATATGAATAAACAACTTCAGAAATCTACAACAGATACATATTTAAATATCCAGAGCAATGTGCTTCAAAAGTACTAAGGAGCTTTTTTGGAAGAATATGAAATTTCTTTTGACTAGCTTTTACAAAGGTCCATATAATTACTTTATCGATATCATTGCCTGATTGAGCTTTACGTGATAGTAATTGCTTTTGTCAAATATCACTAAAACCTATTCTCATACTTTAATGTCAAATAGCTAAGGTACAATTACTGTTGAGAAAAGGAAATTGATAATTGCCAACTTCTGTTAATGACTACTAATTCAAATTAGAAGTGTTGATACCTTCCACTATCAGATGAAGGCTTTTTGAAGCTGTCCAACTCCACTCCAGGCTTCAAGATATATCTTCCTGGAGCTTGGAAAGTCGCAATCTGATGGTCAAGATTACACAAAAAGATTTAAGATGGCATACTATCCTAAAATCAGAAGCACCGAAAGCCGTTCACCGACCTTTTTGATAATAGGTTCAATCTTCTTTGCAGAGTTCGGAATTACATCCCCAACAGCCTTCTCCAAAGCCTACAATTTCCATTAGAATAGCTTTAATTAAGGTAGAATAGTATAAAACAAAGCTAAAGAAAGAAAAGAGCAATCATTTAAATGACTAAATAAAACATGAGAAAATTTAAACTGCAGCAAACAATGAACCCAAGACTGGACAAGAGCTTTTGATAAAAGAATTCATCATACCTTCAAGCTCAAACCTTTAGGATTCTCTGTCAGTAAAGTAGTTAGCGTACTTTGCAAATCCATTGGCTTAGTTCCAAGGCTACCTTTGTGCAACAAGGTCCCCTGAATGGAATTATTAACCTTCGTTGTGGTCTCTTTCTCTGAGATCGTAGCATTCTCTTTGCTTTTCACCGGGGTTGGCGCAATCTCTTCTGTGCTCAAATGAATCTTACTTGCAACTGCAGCTACGAAAGGGGATGACGGATGACCAGATTGCTCAGGTGCAGATAGAGGTGAAGGTGAGCGTCTATGCTTTGCATTAACATTTGAAATTGATCCAGGTCTAACGGCAGACCTAGGTGGACCTCCTACAGCAAGTTGTGCATGAATAAAGAAATGTCCATAAAAAATGCAATGCAGAATTAACTTACATTTCGAAAAGAGAGAAAAATGTTAATATACTCTAGTAAATACAAGATTCTCACTCATCTGCCACAAAAACTTTGAAGATCTGATAACTTTTAATTTGGTGGTATGCCAGTTACCTTGAGGTGGATCAACTTTCCGCTTTTTAAATGGCGGGTCTTTCTTGTTCTTAGAATGCCTCCATGAATTAGCTAGACACAAATATTAAACAAGTAAAATCAAAGATCTTAATACAGTTTAGTGAAAGGAAAAACAGGTATAATTGTGGGTTGTGCATTTCCAGGACAAAACAGAGTGAACAGAGAAGATACTGAATGTAGGCGAAGCACTTACTCTCAGCAGCTACCATTGCCTTTATTTGACTCTTAGATGGGTTCCCATGGTCCAAAACAATGGCCCTGTCATCATGAGAAATAAAAAGTACAATTGCATAAGAAGAAACATAGTAAACAGATTAAATGCATTTGATGCCTATGCTTACCTGATAGGGTATCAAAACTTTACTATTCACGACACGTTCATTTTCCTCTTCTTATGTTTAGAAGTTTAGACATGTTAAGAGTTCTTAATCATGATAATTATGTTAAGAGTTCAAGCCCATGAAAAACAGGTCATAGTTACAGTTTCCATCAAATTAGAATATGGAGAAAGTAGGCTATATTATAGGTGTGAAGCTATTAATTTTATGTATCCTAAGAATTACGCTTCCAGAAAACGAATCCATATTCCAATTTTCAATGGCCATTAGTCCTGTCCTCTCCTCTACTCGTCCTACATCATATATATCACATATATAGTAAATGAATACAAGCAGTGAGATTCAAAAAGTAAACATGTCAACAACAAGTGACGTACTTGCGGGATTTAGACTTCCGTTCAGCTTCCACTGAAAGCATCTTAACATGGTTCGTAGTTGATTCATCCAAGATGCGCTGCACATTCACCTTGCGCCAGGCACCCCCAGATTCAACAAGTACACCATTACCATTTTTACTACTTTGACGTTCTTCATATATGTCACAGAGGCCACCAACTTCTGTCGACCACGTAAATCTGAACTCTTTTCCACCCACATCAATAACCTGACACAATGTCAACCGCCCAAATTTACATTTGTTCTAAAATCATTGTGCCAGGCATTCAATTCCATTAACATCAAGATAAACCTTCATCATCTTGCACAATCATAGCCAACTCTTCTTCCAGTTTTCAGAGACTATGTGTCATTGGTCACAAAATATAGCAAGCACATTAAAGCCACAAATGAAATAACATTAAAAGCCACAGTTTTGGTCTGTCCTGATGGCAAGGAGGTAGAAGTAAGGTGTATGATGATGCAGGAACATCGTCATCTACTAGCTCTAGGGTTGGATTATGAGTATGTGTATCCTGTATGGAGTCTGGTGACCATTGAATTGCAAAAAGCATAGAGCAAAATCCAAGATTCGAAGTCTAAGTGGGATATTACAGAAGCAAGCTTACCAATTCAATACAGCATTGAATTGCACGAAGTAGCCATCAAACCAAATCGATACATAGCACACCAACAGAATATACAAAACCAAAAACAAGCAAGTATTGACAACTTTACGTGACTATTCCATCAAATATGAATAAACCTTCAATTATGAAGTAACCCATTCCCAGTATGTGTATCCTCTAAGGAGTCTGGTGACCATTAAATTGCAAAAAGCATATAGCAAAATCCAAGATTCGAAATCCAGGCGAGATATTACAAAAGCAAGCTTTACCAATTCAATACAGCATTGAGTTGCACAAAGTAACCATCAAACCAAAAGAATACGTATCACACCAATAGAATATACAAAACTAAAAACAAGTAAGCATCAAGTTCACAACTTTACATGACTATTCCATCAAAAATGAATAAACCTGAAGTAACCCCAAGTCTAAAAACAAACATTAAACTCATTAAGCCACCAATTTACTCACATTTCCGGTTGGATTAGTAGGAACAGAATCAAACTTAATTCTAGCAGTGCCACCCTGACCTTCAACCCTTCTGATTTCCTCCACAAGACCCGGCGCCAACCTTATAATCATCCCAAACGCGATTTTACCGGGCATGAGAGAAAACGTCTCCTCCGTCGCCGCCGTAGAACTAGCACCTACGGCGGAGCGCTTCGAACCGAGGGAAAGGCGGGAGGTGGTTGAGGAGGGTCGATGGGGCGGTGGCAGAGGGAAGGACGATGAGGGAAGGCGTTTGTTGCCGCCGCCGGGGCCGGCCCCTCTCCCCGCTCCGCCACCGCCGCCCCGACCACCTATCTTGGACGAGCCTCCGTACATTGGTAATGCGAAAGTAATGATTTTGATTGTGCAATTTTTTTTAGGGATTGAAAGAAGAGGATTGGGATTGATGGAGAGAGAGTAGGGAATCAAAATTTTGTTGTTGAAGAATTATTTTGTTCTTTCTATTTTTTTTTATTAAAAACAAATATTTCAATTAATTCAATTAAACTATGTAATAAATATTTATAAACAAAATTTCTATATAACCTCTTTTAAAAATGAAAATTTTATAATTCTAAATTAAATTAAGTTATATAATAAAATTAGTGATAATATATAAATTATTAAAAATCCTATGATAAAATTAAATCATATATATACAAATAATTATGGAAATTATACTATACTATATGTTTGTAAAAAGAAATTATATTATATTTATACATTTATATTTTAAATTTAAAGGAAATAATTAATTATATTAAAAAGATTTTTATTAATGCAATAAATCTACTCATTTTTATTTTAAAGATAAACTTTTTAATTTCTCAAAAAGTAGATATTTTATATAATTTATTAAATTATATTTTTATCTAAAAATGTGTACATGTGGAACAATTTTGATAAAAAAGCTAAGTCAAGCATTCCATTGGAGGAGAGTCATCAAAGTTTGTAATTTTTATAAAGCTGTAGTTAATTAAAATTTGATAAATAAGTTGAGGAATATAAATGAAATACATAAAAATTGAAAAAATTAAATAAGCTTAAATATATTATTTAATTTATACTTAATTTTTATTATAATTTTATTTATTTAATTATTTAATATATCAATTTTACTTATTTATTTTTTAACACGTATCATTTTTTTATTGTTATATTTGCATATAATCTGATTGTAACAACTCTTTATAAAAGTAAACTAAGTATTATCATACATTTTCAAACTTCACTTTATTAGGAAACTTCCGGCTTAAATTTTTAATATGATAATTTTTATTTCAATTTTGATGTTTTTAAAATTATAATTTACCTCGTTTTAAGAAACCTTTGAACAAAGTATACGCGGTAAGATCCGGACCGGATCCGTACCCGGACTTCCTTTTTTTGTGTATAAAATTAGAAATCAGAAATCCATCGGAGAGCTCCAGAGCTTAGTTCGATTTCTTCAAGCAAAGCATAAAGGCGAAACCTTTTTCTCGCTATCGATCTTTTGAGAACCAATCAATCATGCTTACAGGTGATCTTGCTCTTCTGATTAACTCGTTATTGATAAAAGTTTATTTTCTTTTGGTGGGATGGCGGGGGTGATTTGTGGCAGTTATATGTTAACGTGGGGCAGTTATAGGTTAATGTAGCTACGAAATTTTGGATCTTTAGGGCTTGTTTTTGCGTTTTTCGAACTGGGTCATTGGTGATTATGGAGTTCTGTTAGGTGGCTATGGATTTTGACGATTGAAATAGTTCACTTATGTTGTTTCTTGTTTGTGTTGGAAGTGTTTTGGTGCTTGGCAAAATTTCTACATGCATCTTGTGTTTTTTTAAATGTTGCAGATTTGCTATTGCTATATATTTTTCTAAAGAAATAGACTATTTAATGGCGTTGCTGTTTTGTCGTTGTGTGCTTGAAAACAGCTTATGCTGTCCCTCATGAATCATGAACCTTATATAAGTGCTGTAGGAATTTTCAGACTTCGTCCTGAGTCTGAGTAGAATAACAAAAAAAGCTGGAAATTTTTTTTTTTTTATACTTAACATCAATGTTTCTGCTCCTTCTTCTTTAATTTACAACTTGCTAGGAATCCAGTATGACATTAATGTGCAATTTTTTATATTTAATCTTGGAAATTACTCTTATACTATCATATTGCAGTGAGTGTAAAATGGCAAAAAGAAGTTTTCCCGAAGGTTGAAATTGACACAAGCCTGCCGCCTTATGTTTTCAAGTGCCAATTGTACGACTTGACTGGGGTGCCTCCTGAGAGGCAGAAGATTATGGTTAAGGGTGGCTTATTAAAGGTGATAAGATGATTTTTTTCTTGGCTCTATCAGTGTGATGGTTAATTATTAGCTAACTTTATTCAACTTGGTTTCTGGTACCTCTATAGTATTTTGTTTCTCTGTTTCAAGAGTTTGAATATGATTCATTCTTATGTTTATTCTTACACGATGAAGGATGATGATGATTGGTCAACAATAGGAGTAAAGCAGGTACATGATCTTTTCTATATGGTATTGTTGCATTGCATTTTCTAAATGTTAGAACATTGATATCGAATATATTCCCGAATGATCTTTTAGGGGCAAAGATTTATGATGATGGGAACTGCTGATGATATTGTGAAGGCCCCAGAGAAGGGTCCTGTCTTCATGGAAGATCTCCCAGAAGAAGAACAAGTAGTTGCTATAGTGAGTCTCTTTACTAACATCTGATGCTTTTTTGTAAATTCAGATTGTACAATTTTGCAGTCAATGCACCGCTAAGATACGAGATTGACAACTCGTAGTTTAAGTGGTAGTTTTGTGTCCCAGAGCTAAAAGTAACTTGCAGATGATTTATGTTAATTATACAGTTTGTTGCTGATCTCTATACTCACTGCTGTACTTGTTTACACTCCCAGGGTCATAGTTCTGGTCTTTTTAATCTTGGTAACACCTGCTACATGAATTCTACAATACAATGCCTGCATTCTGTTCCAGAGTTGAAGTCTGCTTTACTTAAGTAAGATCTCTTTCTTTCTGAATAGCCATTTACTCTTCCATGAAAAAGTTCATTAATTCTCTTATCTCCAATCCACTTTGTTTAGGTATCCATCCGATAGAAGGAATGATTTGGATCAGACATCTCATATGTTGACGGCTGCAACTCGAGAACTATTTAACGAGCTTGACAAAAGTGTCAAGCCAGTGGCACCTATGCAGTTTTGGATGGTCTCTTTCTCTCTTTTCTGAAATAAAGCATTGCCTTATGTTTGATGTTGCAAGAGGCTCTTAGGAATGCCATTTGTAGATAGAAGAAAGTTTTTTTAGAACCTCTTGGCCAGATTATCTTTCTTTTTGGGGTACAAGACCTATCTTCTAAGTAAAAAGCATGCTTTTGGGGAGATAAGTGAAATGCACTTTGTGGTGTTTTCTTACTTATTGACACATTCATTCAGCATTCCACTTGCAGATCCATAATATTGTTTAACAGTTCTCTTGATTACAAATAGTGTTAAAAGGTTTCTTTGATTTTTTGTGGCAATATTTCATAATTTGGGAACTTTTGGCCAAGAAATAACAACAAAACTGTTGTTTCCTGTGTAACCTGTATTAAACTTCATATTGAAGGCAATTGTTATATTTTGGTTTACGTGCTCGCAAACAAGAAACAGACATAAAACATTTATTTATCACGTTTTATTTTCAGGTTTTGCGCAAAAAGTATCCACAATTCGGTCAGTTGCACAATGGTGTCTTCATGCAGCAGGTTCTTCAAACATCCACATATTTTCTGCAACTTATTGATCTACACCTTTTTCTCCCATTGACTTCTATGTGTCAAAATGTGGAGCAGGATGCTGAAGAATGTTGGACACAGCTTTTATACACACTTTCGCAGTCTCTCACATCACCTAGCCCAAGGTAGTTTGGTATTGTTTGTGGCATAAACTATTGGCATCTTTGTGGAATTTGGCTGATTTAAACGTCCTGTATTGTTTGTGCTATAATAAAAAACCATTAGCTCTATTTCCTATTTTCATTGATGAACTTTGGAAAATTACATGGATAATAGCTCTATTGTTGAATAATGTCTGGTGCAGCAGTTTTGATCGTGCTATTCATCTAAGTTAACTCTATTACTTCATAATCTTTAACTTGCAGTGAAAATCCAGATGCTGTGAAGGCACTTTTTGGCATTGAACTCATGAGCAGGTATGTGCATCGCTAACTTATCTCCAGTTTCTACCTGGAGCATTTTGTTACATCTTCTATTATCTTGATAATTTTAATTGAGTGTGGATGCTTTTCAGCTAAGAAAGGCCCAAGAAATTTGACATAGTTATATGTTTTCGGTGCTTGGTGTTAGACTACACTGCCAAGAAAGTGGTGAAGAAAGTTCGGAGACAGAATCAACTTACTCACTTAAATGCCACATTTCTCAAGAGGTTAACCATTTGCATGAAGGACTAAAACATGTGAGTTTTGCTAGCTAGTCAATGCTTATCTATCATTAAGACACAATTTATATTTTGTCTGAGAAATAAACCTACTAAAGTTAACTTACCTTAACCTATTCTAATCATGCAAATATGCCTAAGCTCTCAATTGAATCTAGCTGCTTGCTGCCATTTGGAGGTGAATTGTCATGAAGTTATTGCAGACTTTTGTCTAGAGCTACTGAGTTTAGTGGTTACTTTTTTATTTAAATTCTGATTTTCCTCTTAGAAAGGAATTCACCACCGATTCTGCTATTGCTTTATTGCTTGTTATGCGACTATATAGGATTTATGATCACATGCTAATCTATCATGAAATTGATTTGTTGCTATTACTCTTTATTATCTCTAATCAAAGTTTATTATATGTTTTACTGACTTATATACATCATAGGGTCTTAAATCTGAATTGGAGAAGGTTTCTCCTTCCTTGGGACGTAGTGCAATTTATTTGAAAGAGTCTCGTATCAGTGCTTTGCCAAGGTATGTAAAGGCCTTTTTCTCTAACATTTTGTCTTCATCCTACTTCCAGTGATTGACAGGAGAGAATATGTCAACCTCCAATTTTCTCTCACTAATGAAATATTTAACATGCTATAATCTGCTGTTTGACATCATGATTCTCTCTCATTTTGTTTTGCTTTTCTCTTTCTTCTCTTAAATCTCAAATTAATTGTAAAATTTATTGATGAAAGATGATAATTTCTTACTGTCTATATTTAATTTACAAGGTACATGACGATTCAGTTTGTTCGCTTCTTCTGGAAGAGAGAGACAAATCAGAAGGCTAAAATTTTGCGGGTAAATGCAGATCTCTTTGTGTTGTAAGCCATTGGTTTAAGGTTTATTGCAAAAAATTAGTAACAGATCAATTAAATCTTGCACAAATGCCTAGTATATGAGTATCAAGCAACTTGTTTCTTTCAGAAAGTGGATTACCCTTTGGAATTGGATGTCTATGATTTTTGTTCTGATGATCTTCGCAAAAAATTGGATGCCCCACGTCAGGTATGGGGAACCCATTGATTTGGTAGTTTTGCTTTGGTATTATGCACTTGTAGTTTTGTTATTCAGGGGTATAAAGCAGTTTCATGCATACTTAATTTTCAGATCTTAAGAAATGAGGAGGGTAAAAAGCTTGGTTTAAAAACCAACGAGAAGAACTCTGGTTCACAGATCAATGATGTCAAGATGACTGATGCAGAGGTTGGGCCTATAGTTGAGCTTTTCCGACACATACATTGATGTTGTGACTCAAAGTTTATGTGAATATTCTGACGTGTCTTTCTTGTATACATACTGTTTACAGGGATCATCCAGTGGAATTGGAGAATCAAAGGGTACCTCAGAGAAAGGTAAATTCTTTCAAAATTTTCCCTTAGTTGAGCTCTGTATTGTTGGTCAGTATGGTCTAACAGTTATATAAGATCCTATGATAGACATGTGGCAATAGATAGTGGCTTTGCTTCTGGTCTTTGCAAAATACCTTGTGCCTCTGAGGCACTTTACTGATCGTGACGCTTACATGGATTGGATAGGATATTTTGATAGTGCAGTTCCTTAAGACACTTCATTATGAATTATCTTATCCTTCATTTCTCCAATGCTGCCTGGATATTTCTGGTTTCAAGACTTTTTGTCGTAAACTTTATCTCTGAAGTTCTGCTACCTATATAACACCTCTGCCTTCAGGTGTTCCATCAGATAAAGAATTTCATTTAACTGGAGTATACGAATTGGTTGCTGTGCTGACTCATAAGGGGAGGAGTGCTGATTCAGGGCATTATGTTGCTTGGGTCAAACAAGAAAGTGGTCAGTTTTCTGAGCCAGCTCTTCAGTAATTGATTGTGCTGATATTCAGCTTTAAACTGTAAACATCTTTCTTTTTCCTTACAGGAAAATGGATCGAGTATGATGATGATAATCCAATACCACAACGAGAGGAAGATATTTCTAGACTCTCTGGAGGAGGTAAGCTGTTCATAGTTTAAAATGAAGCTATACTTCACCCCTGCATTTGTTGCAAGCTGTCAAATTCTTTAGTAGATTATATAATTCTTCTCTTGATGACTCTGAACGTGTTCTAATTTCAGGTGATTGGCATATGGCATATATTTGCATGTACAAGGCCCGTACTGTGACCATGTAACTGCTTTGATTTTTCCAGTATCATTCATAGGTTTTACGAGACAGATGCCTTGTTAGTGGCTCCATATTCTCAGGGGGAAACTCAGATTTTACAGATTTGCATTTGTTGTAAATTAAAATTTGTATGCACCTTTCTCCGTTCTGAAATATGTTTCACACTTGCGTACACTATACATTGGATTTGTTTTAGCACGAAAAGTTGTAAGTTGCACTATAAAGTTAACATTTATGTTAGAATTGATGTCTGACTTCCCAATGAGAGTTACAGTAAGCCAGGTGCTCTGCTAAAGAATTTTTCCTATTTTCTCTTGTTTTACACCAAAGAAGGAGGTTCTATAAGTGGGAATTCAAAGTATAGACTGATCAGAATGGTATGGCAAGAGTACAGACACTGACATGTACACTTGAAAAGCTCCTTCCTGGAAAGTTGTTGGACCTGTCTTCTTTTCTGGTTTTGTAAGAACCTAAAAGAATAACCCTTTATGAGTATTGTGGAGTTCATGCTGACTGGTTTTCCATACTCCACAGCTTTTATGATTCTGATTCTGACATGCCTGCTGTCCGCAATGTGGAATACAATGCCTTCGCATGCCATGCCGATGTGTTATGCAGATTTCACCTAAGATGGTCAAACTGTGTGATGTTTTAGTTTACAGGCATTAGTTTAAACACGATGTACTTGTATCCTTTCACTTTATTCCACCCTTTATTCTTATTTACCTAAGACATCCACTAATCTAAATCCAGAGAGGTCATCAGCATCCTCACATGAGCTAAGCGTTTGATTTAGCTTCTGGGTTTGGAATAGGGATCGAGATGGAGCTCAGGCCTCTTAAAGTTCGAATTCAGACTTTTTAGTCATGCTTAGTTTGGAAATAAAAGTAAAACATTGCTAGAAAATGTTAAAGAGTCCTCAAATGGCATGCATCTAAAGCTGCAAGTTCCAGGAAACTTCCCTAACCAACCAAACAAAATAGTGCCGAGACCAACTTGAATGGACAAGTCAGAGCTAGGATGAAGATGCTTCAACGTAAAGCAAAGCTCTGAAGCTATAGTCCACTACTAGCCAAAAATAGAACCTCAGCTTTGGACTATTGATTTAGTCACCACGACCTTCCCTGAAATTGTTTCCTTAAATTGTAACAGAGAAAAGGGAATGGACATAAATCTTTGAAGGGAAGAAAAACATATAAGATTAGTCCATTCAAATCCAATTAGTATTGTTTTTCTGAAAAGGGATTTCATTAGATTCAGCTTTTATGATGTGCACTAAAACAATTATCTCAATCTTATTTCAGTCTCACCTAACCAATTCTACAATTTGATGAACTAGAATAATCTGTTAAATTCGGATTCGAGTTCGAACTTAATAATTTTTTTTTCCGAGTATGCTTATTGGAACACACTATTGAGCATTTGACATCTACATGTTCAAGATAACATTGCAGCCATAAAAGTACAAGATGTGTCACTACAACTTGGTCAATAGACATGTTGAGTCAGATTAGCACATAAATCCCATATGATGTAGACCATACTAATTGTTGGAAGAAGGAAAGCAAAGTCATAGATCCCTACCCAAAATTCAAATTTGGTAGGTTTCAAGCATTTGTCAATTTGCAAGCCTGAATTGGGGGTTTTCTTGGCATTAAAGTTCTGTGGCTCTCAGCTATGGAGTATGTATCTAATTATAGACATTCTATTAAACACCTGAGTTGCTATAATTAGTTCAATTAGGATTCAGGACCAGTCATGATTGTAACACAGTATGGCCAATGAGGTTGGATAGCTTGATCTTTAATCACATCCATCCATTCACATGCCAAACTTAATCAGGACCACTGATCGCTCAAATGTGGACCCACATTAGTGATTTTACAAACCACTTAAGAGACACATTCTCAGTTTGTGAAATCAAGTTTCAGCAGCAGACCCCACAGCATGTGAAAGGTTGGTGATGAAATTTCTGTAAATCAGAAGAAGAGTGGTCCACTTAGAGCATAATTATAGTGTATGGCCCAACAAGCAAGAAAGAAGAGAGCAATTTGTGGTCATTTAGTCACCAATTTATCACATCAACTAAACAGAATGTAGACTAATTTCCAAAGCCTAGTGCCTACCACTTACTATCATTTCCACTAACCTTAGCCAAATTAGGGCACTTTGACACCAACAGCATGCTACACTTGACACATCAATGCCCCTATTTTACCCAAGAAAAGAAAGTAAGCTTCCCGTTCAAAAATGGGTTGGAGCAACCTCTTTCTGATAGAGTGTTCTAACCTTGTGCACTTAATTTTATCCACATATTTGTATAGACTCCACATAAATACGTGGATAAGATTTACTAAATATGGTAAGAATTAATTAATCGGAACAAAAGATCTATTTCCTTCAAAATTTACAAGTTTTGACTCCCAATAAGAAAAATTGTAATTTTTTAAGTGATTTAAAAAGATAATTGATGTGAAATGTAGATATAATTGTACTTGTCAATATTGTTCAATTTTAAATCTTTGTCTCATTAAGTGAATTATGATTTAGGAGATATTCGTTCCCCAAAAAAAATTATATGGCTCTATTCGAACTTGCCAAAATTATAATCTTCAATAGAAAATTTTGACGGATATGAATAAATGTTCTTACCTAAAAAGGTTAGATCTTACCTAAATGTTTTCTTTTAATGACCTATTTGATTTATGTATTTATTCACTTTTTATTTCTATTTTTAGTCTTTACCTTGTTTTATGTATATTATTTATTTTATATTTTTATTTATATGTATTTATTTTTATTATTTTATGCCTATTTTTATTTTAATATGCATATTTATTTTTTATGTGGATATATCGAAAACAACATCTCTACTAATTAGGAGTAATGTTGCATATTACTTAACATCTCCAAATTTTGTGTATTATCGAGGCTTTCACTAAATTGTTGTTGTTGTATAAAAAATAATTATTATAAATTATACCAATAAAAAAATTACTATTATACTAAACGATACCTGAACTCTTGGTTTTGAATTCTTCATAACATATGAAAAACCAATATCAAGTAAACAAAATAAAAAAGGATTCCAAATTATAAATACTATACAATATTACAATAACAAGCATTTGAATATATTAAATTGTCTAAAATATAAGCATTTGAATGTCACCATATATCAAACAAAAATATGTATGTAAAATGTCACAACTAATCAAGTAAACTTATTTTGATAATTAAATTGTTTTAAATTTGTCGTAGTCGTCGTCGTCATCAACATATAATTAAAATCTCGATAAATCACGAGGTTTGGAGAAGTCCGACAGTACATAACCTCACCCCTACATAATGTCTACTAAGCAAACTACTCAGAAACCAACAAAATGTCAAACTCAATCCACTATTATCCCAATTCCTAATCTCGCGCATTGACGAGACCAGATGTACTTAAGAATGCCATTCCCGTTGTAAAGGGTCTAGCAATCTTGGGTCGGGTTAGGATATGAACCTTTTTCAAGTTTTCAAATTTTTAAATTAAGTTTGAATCGGGTGTTTTAAATTCAAAATATTAGTTTTGAATTAAATTGTATTAAATTAAATTATATTTTGACAAAATTACTTGTAATTACTAATTGCATTGAAATCATAACATAATTTTGAATCTTTAATTCATTAAAATAATTATTTGTTTGAAATAATTTATGGAATATTAAATATATTTTAAAAAAATATCATTTGAGAATTCCATCCTAAAAAAACAACCAAACTAATAACTCGTTACATTAAAAACTATATCCACATACGAGCTCATCGAGGAGCACAATATGGGAGATCATCCTAGGCTTTGGGACCTCATTTAGAAATGGGCGGGACTTCAACGCATAAGGGTGTTCCTCTGGTTGGTGAGCATGGACAAGCTCCTGACTAACCTACAACGAGTGGTCCGCCACATCGCAACGAATAGCAACTGTCCTATCTGTGGCCAGGTGGAATCTACACTTCATGTCCTCCAGGACTGCCCGCGGGTTCAAGCCTTCCGGAGAAATTTCCCCTCTAGGGTGATAGGTCCAACATTCTTTCAACAGCAGGTGACAGACTGGATAGTTTCAAACCTTTCGCAATCTACTCAGGTACTGCACGGGAAATGGGCGACGCTCTTTGGAATAGCCTGCAGGATACTTTGGTATTGGCGAAATAAAAGCATATTTGAAGATGACTTTGAGTGGCTGGAGGATGGGCAGAGAGCCGTTAAGGAGTATGTTGAGGGCATTGTGAGAGCCTGCGCAGTAGAAAACTGTGTGTTCCCAACACAGGCCTCGCCATGGGTAGTCTCGTTGGGTTGACAAAATCGCCCGAAGGTTGGGTCAAACTTAACACGGACTGAGCGGTTAAACACTGCTCGACCGCTACGCCACGGGGGGTTTAGTCCACGATAGGAATGAGCAATGGTGCAGGGGTTTTTTCAGCACATTTGTTGAGGTTCACCATTGATTGTTGAACTCTGGAGAATTTACTCAGACCTCTCCTTAGCTTGGGCGATAGGGTACCGATGAGTCATTCTCGAAGTGGATTCTCTCGAAGTCATCAACATCATTTCTTCTTCCAGTGCTGAGTTTACTGACAATCCTTGTTTGATGATAAGTACCCGAGAGCTCATCCAACGAGCATAGGAGGTACAAGTGTGACATGTGCATCACGAAGAAAACCAGTGCGCAGACTATTTAGCCGCTCTCGCGAACCGAGTCAAACCAGGAGTTCACTACCGTCAGGAACCACCACTATCTTTAGTGGAACTCATCCAGAGAGACCAACTAGGCGCATTGTACCGTAGGGCAGTGCGTTAGGTAGCTTTAGGTTGTTTTTTCCTTTGTACCCAAAAAAAAACTATATCCAACATAAAAATGGTCATACGATATAAACTTATAAAGAAAGACGACAACAATAATGTGAAAGTTTCGATTAAATGGAGAGATTCAGTATGCAATTTTATCCCGGCCTGATAAAGAACCTATTTCCGAATTTAAACAAAGACAAATTTGCTCCAATTAGTGAATATATTAGAAATTAGAAAAGAAACCCTTTTCCATATACATAAAATTCTTCCTTTTTCATATGTAAAGCTAACAAAAACCACTCAAAAAACGCATAGACCAAAAGATCCATAATTGAGCATTCAGGCTGCTAATTAGAAGCAAATGTGACCAATGTACTCTAATGGAAGCTAGACCCTGGAGTGTAAATAGCTAGATCAGGCCATCCGTTACTATTTCCCCACTCACTACCATGCAAATAACTCTCATTGTTGCTACCACCATCACCACGGCTGCCGCCGTTGCTACTCCGGTTGTTATGGTTAGTACCGCCAGAAGCTGGATGGAGAGTCGAGTCCGAATTGGAGCCCGTATTCAAATCCTCTACAAAACCACCCAATGGAACCATTTTCAAGCCCAACCCATTTGGATTCAACCCATCAAAAATGCTTCCAAACTGCCCACTTGATGTCAAGAGAGAACTGAAGCTCCCACCCATGTCCAATACCTTCCTATCATGATCACCATCCAACCCGTATACCAACGGCAGATCTTCACCCTGACCTGAACCCGAATTGTCCTTACCTCTCAACTGCTGACCCTCGGCTTGTGCTGTTGATGATGGTGATGACACGGACTCCGGCAGCCGCCTGTTGGCCCTACCCGGATCAGGATTCTGATCAGGGTTGGCGCGTTTCTGGTTTGTGGAGCGTTTGTTGTTCTTCCTACTGCCACCACCGACCGGGATGTTCCTTAAAGCTCCGCCTTTGGTCCAGTACCTGCGACAATTCTTGCAGAAATGACGAGGTTGAGAGAGATTGTAGTTGTTGTAGTAACAAAACTTGGTGTTTGTGGAATCACAACGTGGACACTTGAGTTGTTCTTGTTCTGGGAACTGAGGCTTCATTGGTTGGAACATCGCTGCTGATGGATCTTGCATTTTCTGCTTCTGTCAAATTTCACCACCAAAATGAACAACTTTTGACCTACACACACACCATGAACAAGGGGGGTCTTCAAAGTTATAAGCTTTCTGGGATTTCTAAGATTTGCCGAGTTGGATACAAAAAGTCGAAGTTCGTAAGCTAAAACACAAGAGACTGCACAAGATACGATGTGGGTTTTTGTCAGAATCTGAAAAAAAAAAAGTTCAAAGGCTCTTTTGGGGCTGCGAAGATCACAAGGAAGCAGAAAGATTGCAGCTTTCTCACACCATCACATGGTCCTTAACGGAGAAGAAGCGATCACAAGTAGTTTCAGGTCACCAACACAAGAAGAAGACAACTTTCATGTAGTAGAACGTACAAAGACTGCTTTTTTTTCTCACTTTCCTCTCTAAAGGTTTGAGTTTTTTTAAACTCAGCAGAAAAACCTGAACCAGAGAGTTCAGTTTCGTTCAGACGATAAGGAATTGAGTATGGAAGACAGGAAGAGAGATATGTGGGTGTTGAAATTCCTGAAAAAGATTATGATCATGTTGCTGTTTACGCGTGAGTGTGATCACCAAAGTCATCAAGTAAAGTTCGTTTTGTGTGTGTGTGTTCTCTAGAGATAGAGAGAGAGAGAGAGGGAGACAATACTGTTTTCTTCACTCCCTTATGTCTCAGAGTGTATTTTGTATGGATTGGCTAAGACTTCACAGACAAGACACATTAGGCCAATTATTTTATTTTATCCAAAAACCTAATTATTTTATTTTATCCAAAAACCCTTAGTTTATGTTTCTTTTTTAAATTATTATTGACATTACGTTTGCTAATTTGTCTATTGCTTACTTGGGATTTCTTTTTAATCGAGTTATAATTTCTCAATTAATTAAAAATAAGACTGTTTATAATTGGACCATGTCAATACAATTTTCAATAATTTAAAAAAATAATGAATTTAATTTAATTCATATTTATAAATTTTATCATATACTTTTTATAAACAAATAATGCTTTATAGTAAATAAAGCATTACTAAAGATTTTTTGAGGGCATTTTACAAATTAGTCAAAAAGAATAAATAAAGTTTATCATATGTCAAATCATATATTGTGATTTTAGTTTAATTTTTTAATCCATTATTCCAATAAAGGAAATAAATTTATGATAACGAACTTATTAAAATATCATTATAAAAACAATCTTAAAACGACACATCACTTATAATATTAAACATAATCAAATGTTAAAAAGCAACATGTGTAAACTCTAGAACAAACCTTAATTAACTAACTAATGACACGAACATGATGTTTTTATTCTTCCAACATTTGTCTTAAGTGGGCATAGGATCTCGTCACGGTAAATACTCCTAAAGCTTGACTAACTAATTACTTATCATAAAAAAGAATATAATTTAAAATTTTTGAATTAATTTAATTTTTTAATTCTGTTTATTTTATTTTTTTTGTTACCCACGAGGTATCCTAGGAGAATTCCAACTATGAGAAGACGACTTTAAGCCATCCACACCTAGACTAATCTCCCCTCGAGCCGATTAGGTCTCTTGCGGGAGATAAAGCTCTGGCCTCAAATTTTAAGCGGCTGCATACATGAGAAGAATTCGAACCCACAATCTCACTTAAGTCAGAAGAGCCCCTTATCAACTCACCTGCGCCTTAGAGTTGATCCCAACAAATTTATTAAAAATTAGTCCATTTATTAATTAATTATGTGATTTTATAAATTAACCCATTTTTATTTAATAGTTGTTTCTTTAATTAAGCTAATATTTACGAATAAAAGTACTGTTTTTTAATTTTATTTTAAATTCTTTAATTCTCTTTAATTTTTACTATATACTAAATATCAATTAAAATTTTAAGACTTTAAATTTTTTATATGTTTAATTTTTAATTTTTAATTTTTAAATATTGTTAATTACTCCATTAATGACACCCAACAAGCTCTAGCCAACCGCGGGTCTTCCCCAAAGTCAAAGCCACCAATAATGCGTATGAACAAAGCAAGAGAGAACCCAAAGGAGGAGCGTGATTTTGGAGATTCCAAGAACTCGAAGACCGTTGGTGATTTTCATGATCAAATCAGGGCCGTCGACTGGTGAAAATCACGCCTTGAAGATTGAAGAGTGAGAGCATGATCGAAACTTTGAGATGCCGTCACCAAGGACACGTGGCAGTACCCCACATGAGCCGTGTTTATGAGCAGTGTTGTTAGTGCTGTGACAGCTAAATCTAATGAACAACTTCTCAAAGCTTGGTCACACATTTTATGTTACTTTGACCATAATCTTCGAGAGGTGATCTAGTAGTTGAGGACTCTTGTTTTTTTTAGTTTACAAAAATTTATTAATTTAATAAAATTATTTAATAAATAAATAAATTTTTAATAATAAAAATTATTAAACTAAATCAAACTAAAAATTTAATAATTGAATATAAGTTAGTCAATTTAATACTTTTTAATACTAAACGGGTCGACGAAAGAGACTTAAAGTTCAGTCACCAAAACTTATCAACCATTAATAAATATTAGCGATCATATTCAAATTATTATAAAATTTTCAATAATTTCTTAAAATTGAATATATCATTTGATTTAGTAAATAAAATTTTCAATATATTTACAACCTTTCTACTAGTTAAGGTAAGGTTATGTACTACTAGATCTTCTCAAATCCTGCGTATCAACGAGATTTATATTGAGTGTTGTTGTTGTTCTTATTGTTAAATAATAATTAAAGATTGAATAAAATTCAAAATTTAAGAAGAAGACTATCTTTATCCATTAAAAATAAAAGTTTAATAAAAAATTATTTAAAAACTTATTTATTTAAAAAAATTGTTCGATTAATTAATAAATTAATCAGTCATTATCAATAAAGATTATTAAACTAAAACAAATTGAAAAGTTGATAATCGAATATAAGTTAGCCAATTTAAGGTTTTTTTTTACGCTAAATGGGTCAATGAAATATTTAAAGTTCAGTCACCAAAGCTTATCAACCATTAATAAATATTAAAAATTATAATCAAATTATTATAAAATTTTCAATAATTTCATAAAATCGAATATATCATTTGATTTATTAAATAAAAATTTCAACATATTTACAACATATTTACAACTCATATACTAATTAAAAATAAGATTGTGTACTACTGGATCTACTCATGCGTTACATATTAGTTGCGTTACATATTAGTGATATTTATTTAACAATATTTTAATTAAATATTAATTTATTCCATTTTATTTAAATTATTTGATTTTATTTATTTTTATTATATGTTAATTTTATAATTAATTAACATTTTAAATCTTAAATTTTTTTAAATTTTAAAAAATTGATAATGATTATAAATGTTGATATTAGAAAAAACATTGGTGGTGCATTAAAACGTGGAGGGGGTGAGGATGGAATGAAGAAGGTAGGGATACTGACACCCGGTCGGGGCTTGGACACGAGAGAGCATAATGGGTAGTGGGTCTTTGTTGAAATTCCTTACGTAAAGTGGGGTCTAAGTTCAACACGCTTATGTATATAATATATTAAATAAAAAAGATGCTATTATAATAATAATAACAATAATAATAATAATAATAGACTCACTTTAGCGATGATGACGACCCAAAATGTCAATTCACATCTGTGTTGTAAAAGAGGATCAAATTTTCTGTTCCCGTTCTCGAGTGTCATTTTGTATCGCTCTCTTCTGTTTTCGTTTTATATGTCACTCTGTGTCTCTCTCTATTTTAATGGATGAATATATAGAGAAGAGCACAGATTGGCACATGAAAACGGGATCAACCACCCTGTGCCTGTTGTGTAAGAGGCTCCTTTACCCTGCGTTTGATTGTTGTCCTCGTGGGTGAGGACAGCGGACAGGGACATAAAAGTTCTGTCCTTCATGCTGTTTATTTGCTGTTCTCAGTCATTTTTGTTTCGTCTTCAGATGACAAGAACAAAAATTTTTATTCCTTTCAAAATTGAGGTACAAAAATTCTTATCCTACGAACAAGAACTGAAAATGTCAAAAATAACTTTCTGAATTACATACGAAACCTAACACGTCCCTTACAATAATAATAATAATAATAATAATAGTAATAATAATAATAATCATCATAATAAGTACAAAATTTATAATAATTATTATTAATAACAGCAATTATAATAATTAATAATAAAAATTATTATTATTATTGTTATTACAAAATTTATAATAATAATTAATAATAATAATAACAATAATTAATAATAATAATAGTAATAATAATAAGATGATTAATTTCATATAATAAA